>CM035441.1:104367135-104369635 GCA_020310875.1 Ceratopteris richardii | reverse complement strand
ATTGATTATTTTTACAACAATTGAAGGAATGATCAATTGAATAGCATTGTTAATTCCTCATTTATTCTTTTTATAGGAAAAATCAAGATGGCAACAAAGCAAACTATATATGGTCAACTTGAAGAAAGAGAAAAGTGGAAAGGAAAGAGAGTCATCTTGTTGGATCATGAAAAGCGTGAAAGATAAGCAACTACCATTTTTTATTGGTAGATCCATGGGGTGCTATAAATTGCAAAGAGTTGGGAGAGAGTTTCCTAAGTGTTATTATGGATGAAATTGTGGATCCATCAAATTTGGATTCAACTTTGAAATTGGTGAGTTGGCCTATACTCCAAATCATTATAGAAGATGGTGAGCCTATGTTGGGGAGATTCTTGGACAAGAAGGGATTTGAGTGTTTGTAGGACAAAAGCGAAGGGCAAGAAGAAAGATACACACTAGAAGCCTCTGTCGATTGATTATAAGAAGACAAACACAATGGTGATGCACAATACAACCCAATGCTTCTGTGCAAAATCCCACAGAGTGCTCAATCAAAAAATACCAAATACCCAAGGGTCTTGTTGCTGCCGGCCTTCTCAGCACCAGACCTCCACCTTCTCCAAGCCTGCACTTGTGCACAACTTGCACCAAGCTTCCAATAAGGGGAAGGGATGGACACCTTCTGTTGGCACACGTACAGCTTCAATGAGACCTTGGGATCCTTGGTTGTAAGCTTAGCACTTCTCTGCACACTTCTTAGTCACTCTTCATGCACACCTTGCACTTCACTTCTCTACATCGCACACTGTGTGTCTCTTGCACTTCTCTCTCTTGCCTAGCTTAGACTATGCTCACTTTGCTTAGTCCTCCAAGAATAGTCCTTGCCTTGATTTTGAGTGTTGATTCACGTACGCTCCTAACTGCTAGAGTATCTTGGTGCTCACTTTGATGTCCCAAGATTGTCTCCAAAAGTGGGTAGCCAACGAATCCCTGTTTTGTCCTCTAGTGACTTTAGACAAAAACAAAAATTTTAATTGGGGGCCATACTTTCACTTCTGCGTACGCTACCGCTTCACATACCTTCACATTTTGCCTTTTAATTCTTCACTTGTGCATCTAAGAGAGGGTTCACCTGAACCTTCAAAAACACTTTAAAAACACCTTGAACTTTAGAGAAATTATAGAAATACCTTTGCAACCTACAACCAACTTTCTACAATTTTACCCTTTGTGAACAATTAATGGTGCACTATCTATGCACGTTGACACCTGCACTTTGAACACTTTGACTTCACCCATGTTGACTTTGACCTTGAACATATTGACTTTGACTAGTTTGACTTTGACTTTTGACTTTAACTATAGTTGACTTTGATTGTAGTTGACTTTGATCAATATGACTTTTATGGGCTCAACAGTTGCCCACCACCTAATGTGCTCTCCATCTCGGAGAGCTACAGCCAAAACTCTGAGCAGATATGACACCATAATACTTGTGCTACAAAATCTTCAAAAGGACACCTGAGCAGCTACCAAGTCCACCAAAAGCAAGAGAGAACAAGCACTAAAGAAGAATCCAAAATTAGAATTTTTGCATGTAAAAGCAAAGGAGGGCAATGGGAGGGTAGAAAGGAGGGGGAAGGGAGGGCTGAGGGGGCTGAGATGGATAGGGCAAGGAGGGATAAGGATGTGGCTAGGCAAAAGGGTAAAGGGAGGGTGAGGGAGTTGGATTATGGGGTCTAGAGAGGGCCGAAATGATCAAACAATAGGGCTACAGAGGGTGCATACGGAAAATTGTGAAACATATGATAAAACAAAGTGAGAATAGACCATGTGGACCATGTGGTTAAATAAAAACATGTGATAAAGGTGCTCAAAACATGTGGGTTTTGACCAAAAGTTAGAGAAAAGTTGGGATTTTGGGACAATTAAGGCAAAAAATGAATCCAGAGGTGCCAAAATATATGAAAATGACCCCATTTAAAAAAAAATGGCTATCTGAGGTGCAATCCAGAGCCAAAAGCTTTGGACCATTTAAAATAATATATATATATATATATATTTTTAATGTGTTTAATGAAAAGAAAAAGTCCCTCTCTTTTTTTGGAACGCACATTTGGGGAAAGCGAAAATAAAAAAATAAAAAATAAAAAATAAAAACAAAATAACAAAAAATTAAAATAAAGAAATAAACTAAACAAAATAAAAATAGAAAAATTTGAAAAATGGGATCCGGGGAAAGTAAAAAAATATAAGATACAAAAAATAAAATAGAAAAACAATTAAAAAAAATAATGAGGGGGGAAGAGAGAGAGAGAGAGAGAGAGAGAGAGGGGCCGGGGGGGTGGGAGGTGGGAAAGAGGGGAGAGAGAGAGAGAGAGAGAGAGAGAGGGTGTTTTTTTTTTGAAATTTTCTTCCTCCCTTCTTTGTTTTTTGGAAAAAATAAATTCCATGGGGGTCCTTTTTTTTTAAGGTGGAAATATACAAAAAATGGAGAAAATTACAAAAAAATCCAAAA
>CM035441.1:104257135-104357135 GCA_020310875.1 Ceratopteris richardii | reverse complement strand
CTAATTTGATCTACTTTTAGGTGATTGTTTGATTTATTGATTGTCAAGCTCAACTAGCTCCAATTCCTAGAGCTTGAACTCTCTTTTTCTCCATTTAGATGTGTTAAGATCTAGGCCTTTACATTGGTAAATGATCCATAAAAAATCTTTTAAAACAAATACAATAAATGAGCATAAATAAAAGAACACCTCAATGGATATTTTGTCATAATTCAAATGATAGCTTTTTTATGTACAAAAAATCCACCTCAAGCATACTGTAATCTTGATGTCCCAACAACTCACACTAGAACTCGATACTCAATGGGATATTAAACACATAAGAAGCAAAAGTGGTACAAAGGGAGAGTGGAAAAAGAAGTCAATCCACTTGACAAAACAAAAATCAGTTAAGAATAACTACTCCCATGAGTAAGATAAAGGCTAAACCATGAGTATATAGCTTAGATAATAGTGAAAGGACCACACGTACCATTGAAGACCAAAGAGGAGTTCACGCCATTGGAAAACAGTTTAATGGACAAAAACAAATTACTTTACTTCAATGGAAATGAAGATAAAAGCAGATCGTCAGTGGCAACAAGATTTTTGAAAAGGAGAAGTAGTTCCTTGCTTGCACACGTAAGAGCTTATGCACCTAAATTATGCAAGTAGGGCTTCATTATAGAGCCTTACGTTTGACATTGTGCTTTAATGATCCATCTAGTGGTGCACATCTGGATAGGCTTCATCTATCTAGTGGTGCACATCTATGTAGTGGTGCATATCTATTGTGCTTGACCTGATATTAACTTGTATAGGCTTCATCTATTCATCAATAACCTTTTGATATTTCAAGTGGACAAAAAATAGAAAGATACTATAAAAATATTTTCAGAAAAAAAAACATAAACCAAGTAAAAAACACTTAAAGTGGAGTATCAAGGTGATGAAGGGAATAACGAAGGAAGATTATATATTTGCCAAGCACTTGACTAGCTACATGCACTAAAAAGGAGAATATGGTGATCTCATGGATACCAAAAATGTTCAAGTGCTTCTTCTTCAATAGATGGCTTCCCACAAGGATGAGGCATTTGCTCAGAAAAGAAAGCTAGAGGATGTTGGATGCTAGATGGTGGACCTCTCAAAGATCACATATTCGAGGCCACTATCAAGATCATGGACACGAAAAATCACTATCTAGTACTAACTCAAGACTTCATAGTAGTTCATTGAATTTCATCTATTAAGGAGATTCGGGACAAAGTTGGAATTGTTGCATATTTATCACTTCCCATTTACATGATTGAGTTCAAGAGATGCTTTTCAATCATGAATTCATTTAAGAAAAAGACTAGGACCATAGAAAAACGGGTAATATGGCAATCTCAACCAAAGAAGGAATCCATACATACTATGTGGATTTCAAAGAGATATCCCATTCCTCTTCCAAAATCCATAGTCATTTTGATTTGATTATTCTGTAACAAATCTGTCAATGGAGAACCTATGTGTGAAAAGTTGGCAATAAATTTCAGATAAAAGATGGATAATCCTAAGGATTGAGGAATTGTCCAATTGAGGATCACAAGTGGTGCTCATATATACCAAGGTCCTAGATGGAGCACACATGTACACATAAATAGAGAAACATCAGAGATAACCATATGTGCATATATTGACATGCACATGCATATATGCATACACCACACAATAGGCTGACATAGACAATTGGAAACACATGGATGGGCAACCACATATTCACAGATAGCTGCATGTAAAAAAAACGCATGGAGAACTACTAAGAATTAAAAACACGCACACATCTAGACACTTCATATTACTAGATTAGAGTTTATACATCTCTAACAATGCCAACAATGAGATCCAAAAAAATATATGGAATGAGCATAATATTCTCTCTCTCTCTCTCTCTCTCTCTCTCTCTCTCTCTCTTTCCCCTTCTCTCTCTCCCTCTCTCTCTCTCTCCCTATCTCTCTCTCCCCCTCTCTCTCTCTCTATCTCTCTCTCTCTCTCTCTCTCTCTCTCTCTCTCTCTCTCTCCTTTGAAGATTGGAAGTGGGTGGCCGATATTAGATAGAATGACTCTATCTGGTTTCCCATCCATGGCATCTGGAACGTGGAATCTTGGAACATTCGAAATGCCAAGAGGCTTTGGAACAAAGGCTTCAAAAAATGGAAACATCTCTGGAAACAAGACACCAACCAATGGATTAACTTCGAGGATATTGAACCTAGCATCAGCATTACCTATGAAGAATGGAATACTTTACAAAGCAGACATCTTGCCTAGGACTGCTCTAAAGTCCATCTTCTCATGGGGCATGATCTACCGTGCCCATTTCGTCTCAGATGGCACAATGGTAATTGCCTAACAAAAATCGTGAACATCAAAGAAAACATTGCTTATCAGGTCAACCTCAATAAGAAATGGTGTCTGTTGTGGATGCGACTGCGGTGGGATATGAAGTTCATGGCTATTTGGCACCCTCTCATAGAAATCAAAAAGCCTATCCTCTTATAACAAATTCTTCATCACGAAATCTGGACGAACCTAAAAGCTAGCAAAATTTGTGGGGTGCCTCCCTGGTGCAAGTGCTACTACTCATCCATTGAAGATGTTGCTCACATCTTCTTTACGTGTCCCAACTGCAACAAGCTCTGGTAGATTGTCGGAGAGAAAATTAGACTTCAGAAACACATCAGTCGAAAACAAGCTCTACTTGGAGAAGCGATCGGCTGCTCGATGACTCTCTAGAATGCCATCAGAGGGGAGGTTCTTTGGAACATGTGGTGGGAAAGATGTGATTATAACTTTGGCGACTCCCCCAAAGACTGGTCGATTGAGAAATCACTCTTCCTCCTTGGCAAAAGAATTGCTAACTGTAAGAATCCCCCCCTTCAGGCATCATCAACTGCTCCTTCTGATCAACAACAAGCTTAAACCCAAGTGGGCCTCTCATGAGGTTTATGAGAGGGTGATTAAGCTTCTTTGTAATGCCATCTAAACTCTATAAAATCTATCCCTACTCTGTGGGATTTGGGGAGTCCCATGGACACTAGTCCCCTTCACTTGTACTTTTCTTCTCCTTTTAATTAATACAAGTCCAAGAGAGTATGCTAAGGCCGAACTTCCTTAATAAAAAAAAGAGTTACAAAAGCGAAGGCCCTAGCAGCCAATGTGCAGGATTCTGCAACATGTTGATAGTGCTTGTGCTTTGGCTCCTCCACTTTGAGGTCAGTCTCATGTTTGTCTACCTTGGTTGTTGTTCGGGGAGAAAGCTTCAAATATAGGTCATGAGAACTGCAAACCATTGTGTGAGTGTGTGTGTGTTTGAGAGAGAGAGGGGGGTAGAGAGCATTGGCAAGTGACTAGATGATGCGAGTGCATGCTTTGTAGGTGTTGATCATTTATAAAACCAAATTTATTGCATGTATCAATGGCTTGGGTTTGGAGTATGCACTTACGGTAGACTCTCCCGACGATATGATTTACATGTTTTTGAAACAACATGATTTATGTAGATAAAATTCCTATTTCATGTTGAAAGGGAGAAATATTTTCTGATGAGGCATTTTTCTTGCATTTCATTATTATATCTAATCATCATTTGAAGTACTTGATCAACAAGCCTAAAGTGGCTGGACAGGTTTGGAGATGGTTACTACTATTTCAAGAATTTGATTTTGATATTCATATTAAGCCAAGAAAAGAGCACTAGATGGTGGATCAGGTGTCCATGACCACCATGAGTGAAAGGGCAATAGGTATTAATGATTAATTGGTGGATAGTAATCTCTTTCTAGTAACAACCCAAACTCATTGGTATGGTAGAATTCTGCTATTTCTCAGTGTTGGAAAATTCCCAGAACACTTAACACCAACAGAAAGGAGAAGATTAATCTTTAAGGCCAAAGCATACTCACATATAAATGGAAATCTGTATAGATATTGTCAGGACAATATCTTCAAAAAGTGTGTTTATCCAAAGGAGGTAAACCTTTTGCTTGAAGCAACACATAGTGAAGGGCATCTGAAGGGGGAGGATTTAGCTCACAAAATCATCCCCAAAGGACTATTGCGGCCTCATATCTACAAAGATGCGATCAAGTTTGCTAAAGAATGTGACATCTACCAGAGATGTGCTCCTAGGCCAAGAAAATTGAATTTCCAACCATTAGTCATCTCTACAGGATGGCTATTTTTTGAAGGATGGGGTCTTGATTTCATTGGACCAATCAGTCCAATTGGTCAACCTGGGGGTAAGAAGTATATTTTGATGGCCACATGTTATGCAACTAAGTGGATAGAAGCCTAGCCACTACTGATTGCACGGCCTTAAGAGTGGCTAAGTTTTTGTATAAATGTATCTTCTCAAGATTTGGTTGCCCACTTGAAATCACCAGTGATAGGGGCATACACTTTGTAAATCAATTCCTCTCGTTTATCTTTGACAGGTACAAGTTTTTTCACAAAAAGTCATGTGCTTACTATCCGAGGAGGAATGGTCAGGCACAAAGCTCTAACAAATTTTTGATTGGGTTGCTACACAAATTGGCTTTTGACCACTGAAGCTCTTGGCCTCAAGTGTTGATCGGCGCAATTTGGGCTTTTCATACTACTAGAAGGGGAACCACTAGCAAGAGCCCGTTTCGCTTAGTATATGGTAAAGAGGCATTGGCACCCTTTGAGTTTATTATCACGAGAGAAAGTGGAGCGAGAACCATTGGAATTGAACCTCCCATTAGGAGACTGGTGGCATTAGAAGAATACAGAGAAGGAGCTATGCAAAAACTTCAGGTAACACAAGAAGAGCACAAAAGATTGCACAACACGTATCTTGGGTCTAATGAAGTACACAAAGGGTCTTTGCTTTTCGTGCATCAAATCCCACCTACTTCAACCGAACTGGCACCTAAATGGAATATAGGACCATATAAGGTGATAAAGGTATTACCACAAGGAGCATTACATCTAGAGGATTTGCACGGTGAGAGGATGCCCCTTGTCAACATCTCTAGGGTGAAGAAGTACTTGAGTTAATTCAAGTTGGAAGAAATTCACTCAATGTACATACCATAGTCATTTCATTTCTACAGTTCCATTTCATTTGGAAATAGGAGCCCCCCATCCTACAGTCCCCCCAACCTACAACACCCTCCATCTCGGAGCCCCCCCCCAACCCGCAACCCTCCGAATGTGTGGCCCCCATTGCGTAGCCCCCCCATCCTGTAGCGCCGCATCTTATAGCCCCCCCATCCTGTAGCGCCGCATCTTATAGCCCCCCCATCCCGTAGCCACACGCATGCTTTATCTCTATTCCTGGAACACACACGCACACACATGACAATTATGGGCAATGGAACACACACATACCCATTACTTTATGACATTATCATTTCCTTTATAGCTTTTGCAAAATAGTTCTTGCTTTTCCTCTTTTTCCATTTGAATAGTCGACCTTTTTAAGAGCTAGAGCGTGCATCAAAAGTCCTTTCAATGTTTTCATAGCTAATGTATGCTTACCAAGCCAACAAAATGTTTTCTTAATTAGCTTTACAAATCATCTACCACATTTGCAGAGTGAGGAATCCATATAAAGTAGAAGACACATGCTCCTAAAAAGCATCTCACTTCACTCAAAGTCTTAGAAATGTTTTCCATTTTATTGATCGCTTCTAACTTTCGAGGATAAGGTTTATGACCATAAAAGCCACACCAATGTCTAAGTATGAGCACCTCATTCATCCCAAAAGTTGATTTCTCAATCCCAAAAGTCAAACCCACTTTAATAAATTGTTGAGAAATTGTTTCACAATCAAGAATGAGAGCTTTGAAATACTTTCTCAATCCATCATTATCCATAGTAAGGTCTTTATCTATTTCTCCACAACACTTAATAGGATAATCATCTATAAATGGCATATCAATGTGCAGAGTAAAATCATGCAACATTAAATTCATTGCGTTCATTATGTGTGCAACTAAATTTTAGGCACCTTGAGGTAATGTGCACATGTGAACCAACCCTAGAGGCATTTTCATTATATTTTTGGTCAGTTGAGCGCATCCAAATTTTTAGCTTGTTGGAAAGATATTTGTGTGCACTTTCTTTGTCTCAAATATCTTCCTCAAAGGATATATATTCAGGGAGTTATCAATCTGAGAGTGAAGTTCAATTCTTTAGCGTACCTATGTGGACAGCTAGTTCATCTTTGTCACTTGGGTTTCCTAATCAAAACTTGTCCAAATTAAGTTACTTATAGCTTACTAGAAAGCTCTCTTTGTCTAATTTGATTGACAAAAGGCACAAGTCCGTTTGAGTTTTTTTACTGAGAGCAGCAAGCTATCTAAGGTGCAACTTTTTGTCCAAGTGTTGGACATACAAGGGTTCACTACACATTTTTGTTCCGCATAGGAGAACTCATTCTCCACAGTTGCTATCAGACCAAATTGGTGTTGAAGCTTCATCAACAGATTTCAAGTTAAAGAAAAGAAAAAGAGGAGCTACAAAACAAGGGGGAGCTTCACAAATGCAAGAGCAAAGGACAATATAACTATTCGAGGTAACTCTCAAAGTGTTTGATAGTCATCAATGGTTGACTTGGGTCAACAAGTAGAGAAATTAGATAAGGATAACTATCCGGTGTCAAACCTTAGAATGACCAACTACCTAATGGGAAAATTCTTGTGCGGTATTGTGAGCAGTGATGATGCTCAACCTCAAATCAATGAAGCTATGGCCACCAAAGTCCAAAGGAGGCAAGAAAAAGAATGGGAAGAGAGGAATAGGAGAGTCATGTTCCTCATTTCACAAGTCATTACTAATGCCGTGGTAGGGCATATTCAACATCTAGAGAAAGCTAAGGATGCTTGGGAAGCTCTTGAAAGGATGTATTCAACAAATACCAAAGCTAGGAAACTTCATCTCAAGAATGCGTTGAACACAATCAAGAAAAGTTCGAGTCAATCCATACCTGAATATAATTTGAAGATTAAGGAGCTAAGTGATGCTTTAGCTTCTATTGGCACAATGGTTGAAGACAAAGATCTTGTGTGTTATACTCTCAGTGGATTGAGAGAAGATGAAAGATGGAAGCCTTTTGTAACTTTCGTTAACTTGAAAGATGCATATCCAGGTTTTGAACAACGAATCCCTCATCTTGTCATAGAGGAGCTTAGCTTTGGTGGCCCCAAAGGAAAGGACAACCACAACCAAATGTTATATGCAGGTCGAGGTAAAGGAAGGAACTCAAGAGGAGGCTCAAGAGGAAAAGGAAGAGGCCACAACAACTCCAACTACAATCAAAACAATTCAGAACACAACAAGGATGCACCAAATGCCAACACACAAGGAAGAGGTCGAGGTAGAAGTAGAGGAAGAGGCCGAGGCTCCTACAATTCTCATAAAGGTATAGCATGCTATCATTGTGGTAAAGTAGGACACTATGCTAGTGACTATTGGTTGAAGAATGGAAGACCAAATGGAGGCAATCAATCTTGTGAAGATGACAAAAAATGGTACATTGATTCAGGTTGTAGTAGCCATATGTCACGTCAAGGAAGTTTGTTCACTAATCTACAGGTACCAAGTGGAAAAGGATGTGTTTAAATCGGTGATGATACTCAACACATGATTGAACATATTGGAGATATAAGGCTTGGAGATACAAGAAGAGCAAAGGTACTATCTAATGTTCTTCATGTTCCTACAATTTGAAAGAACTTGATTTGAGTAGGACAAATGGTAGAGAAGGGTTATCATGTCATATTCAATGAGAATGGGTGCTTCATAAAGAATCCAAAGGAAGGCTTCAAGGTCATTGCTCGAGGTAGAAGAGAAGGAAGGATGTTCACTTTGGACATCCAACGTCCACATGGAAAGGTCATGTACATTCAATGTGGGAACAAGAAGATTTTAGAGCTGGACTTATGGCAAAAAAGATAGGACACATCAACATTCCAAAGCTGAAGGACATGAGCAAACATGAAGTGGTAAGAGGTCTTCCAAAATTTAATAGCATTGGACTACATGACTTATGTGAAGCTTGTCAACTAGGAAAGCAAACGAGGCAGCCACTCAAGAGGAGCAGTTATGTGGCCCTAAATGTCTTGGACTTATAAATATGGATGTATGGGGACCAACCCAAGAGGTTTCAATGGCTGGTAATAGATTTTTTCTCACCTTCATTGATGATCACTCAAGAAAAGTTTTCTATATTCAAAAGATTCAAAGTTGAAGTTGAAAAAGAAACAGGAAGGTCTATCAAAACCTTAAGGTCCGATGGTGGAGGAGAATACCTCTCCAAAGAATTTTCATATTTTCTACAAGAGGATGGGATCAAAAGGCAGTTTACTTGTAGGTATACAACACAACAAAATGGAGTAGCTGAGAGGAAAAATAGGCAAATTGCAAGATGCATGCTCAACGAGATGAAGGTACCATTGTACTATTGGGTTGAAGCTACCACAACTTCCATTTACTTGATGAATAGATGCACAACATCAGGAATACATCACTTGACACCAGAGGAGGTATATTCCGATAAGAAACCTGATCTTACACACCTCAAAGTGTTTGGATGTGTTTGCTTTGTTCACATTCCACAAGAAGTTAGAACAAAGATGGAACCAAGGTTAGAAAAATGCAGTTTCAGCAGCTACTCAATAGAGCAAAAGGGATACAAGTGTTACAACCCTAGAACAAAGGAAGTAAGAGTCTCGCAAGATGTGGTCTTTGATGAACTAAGACCATGGTATGAAGATAAAGGAAAGGAAAAGTTTCTTGAAGAATATTGTGATGATAATGCAGGAACAAATCAAAGAGAAGCTCAACAATCAAGCACACAAGTTTCAAGTCTAGAGGCATCTACTTCAAATGAACAATGTTCAACATGGAGGGGGAGTCATTCTTTGTCTCCAAATTCAGCTCATAGTAGAGTGGAAGAAGCAAGTGCTACTCCAAACAGTGAGATAGATGCAATTGAGAAAGAATATGAAGAGGTAATCACTCGGAAGGTAAAGCTGAATAGGTTAAAGAAGATACTTTCCAAAGGCAATGAAAAAAGATCTCCAAGGACAAGGTATCCAACTCAAAGGCTGAGTTATGATAGTTTCATGGTGAAACTTTTTGCATACATGATGCATGTTATCAAAGACAAAGAAAGAAGCTTGCACACAAAAGAAATGGAAGCAAGCTATGAAAGAGGAGATCAAAGCTCTCAAAGATAATCACACATGGGAGCTAATGCCAAAGAAAGACGGTATGAAGATTGTTCCAAACAAATGGGTGTTTAAAGTAAAGAGGAATGTTGATGGTTCACTAGCTAGATATAAAGCTAGATTAGTTGCCAAAGGATTTAAACAAACACAAGGCACATATTATGATGAAGTTTTCAGCCCTGTTGCAAAGATGGGAACAATCATAACATTAATACCAATTGGTGCTTCAAGGAGATGGCCATTATATCAACTTGACATAAAAAATGCTTTTCTCAATGGAGAACTACAAGAAGAGGTATACATGAGTCAACCAGTTGGATTTGAAGACGAAAACCATGCAGAATTTGTTTGCAGGTTGAAAAAGGCACTTTATGGCTTGAAGCAAGCACCAAGAGCATGGAATCAGAGATTGGTAGAATATCTAACTAAGTGTGGATACAACCCAAGTAGTGCAGATCCTTTATTGTACATGAAGAAGGAAGAAAATATAGAGGTATATATTTGCATATATGTCAATGACCTCATCATAACAGGAAATGATGTTACAAGGATTAAAGATATCAAAAGGAAGCTTCACTACAACAGATCGATGGTATACCAAGGTTTTTACCGAGGAAAATGAAGGCGGCTTTCTTTGCCGCGATGCCGGTGTAAAGGTCGGTTTGCGCGTCTGTACCAAAGAGTCAGTATAGGCATCGGTATAAACGTCGGTATATGCGTCGGTATATGCGTCGGTATATACGTCGGTATATGCGTCGGTATATACGTCGGTATATGCGTCGGTAATCGGCTTCTGCTGCGTCGCCTCCTGGATGTACTCACAGTTATTCCGATGACACTACTGGGAGTACCGTCGCGTATACCGACGACCATACCTACAAAACTTTTTTTGGGCAGAGTGTTTTGTCTTTTGCTACAGCAACATTACCATGATGTTGCTTAACAAAAGACAATACACTCTGCCCAAAAAAAACCGAGTACATGTGATGTGTACTCTAATGAAAACCGAAATATGATTTCATGAAACGGAGTATTATTGTACACAAAAGAGATAATCAGAATGAACAATGAACCATGTACAAAAGAAGTTATATATTTCAATAATGAAGCATGTACAAGAGTATGGCAAACCACTGTCATATATGACGCTTTTACAAAATGTGGCAAAGCAATGTATTGCCATATGGAAATCAAATACAAAATATTGGTCTTCCACTGCCATACACATGCAAAGAACGTTCCATATCAACAGTCCTGCAACAAAGAACATTAATGGAATGAGATAAATTCACATGAAAATTACAAACAACAAGTAAAAACCAAGTTTATAAATTAAATACCTCATCGCAAATGCTCCCATGAAACTACCGCACCGCGTCCCTCCAAGTCCTGCAATAGTGCAGTCAACCCATGACTATATCCGTAAGACTCCTCCGATCGTGTTAGAGGATGACCCATTGCCAGCTCCTGAAACAAATATAAAAAGATTAGAGAAACATATATGAAAAATTTAAGACAAATAAATTCAATAAATGAAATGGTACTTACAAACTCATGACGCATCGTGTCATATCCGCCGCTACCCAAATGTGACGGTCCAATCGTGTCTAGACGTGTGGCTGTGGCATTTTGTTGCTGGCGATATCGATCAGGAGTCTGCTGCTGCTTGTCACGAATCATGTCCTACTCCTCAGCATCTAACCATACAGGCTTTGGTAAGCCTTCTCTAAATGCATCACAAGCCTCGAATCATCGATGCGACATGACCTCACGTGCGGTGTGCAGATTCCACTCTGAACTGACAATCGACTGTCCATCAGCTGGTCGGAATTCCTGGTAAATCGTCTGTGTGATATAATTCTTCCGATCTTTATCCTGTTCACTCCATTTTAGCATGATATAGTGTCCAAACTGGATGAAGCAAAGCTATCGTATGCGTGCACGCATTGCTTTGCCAGCCGCATCCATCATCAGAGCTCCATCTCGGATACTATACACCTTGGAGTCATCATGGTCATGAGCACCCCAAGGTGTACGTGGTGTATTGCATGGCGTACCTACATCTGAGGTACTCGTCCTAGGAGTAGAAGCGGGTGACACAACGTCCGTCGCACTGCCTCCACACCAACTTCCTCCTCCGCCTCCAGACCTACCTGTAGATCCACTCCTAGAACCTCCTGCTCCAGAGCGTGACCTCGATCTATGTGACGGGCCAGACCGTGTATCGCGCTGAGGTGTCGAACGCACATGTCTACTAGTAGACCCAGTAGGAGATGGCTGCAAAGATGGTCGTGCTGGAGTCACAAAGCTATGAGACATACCTCCTACGGGAGTAGCACCACCCGCAGGAGTGACACCGGCAGGAGTGAGACTGGCAGGAGTGACACCGGCGGGAGTGAGGCCAGCGGAAGTGAGGCCGGCAGGACAAAGGCCGCCAGGAGTGAGGCCGGGAGGAGTGCTACCACGAGCGATCCAATACTGTGATGCAGCAGCCATATACACAGGAGGGACCTGAAAGATGAACTCCAAAATTTGCTCCTCTGTCATGGAATGTGGAGTGACTCTAGGACTGTCTCCCATCGTGCTCTGTAATAAAAGAACTCAAATAATTAGCATGCGATAAGAAAAATAATATAGGGAATAAACAAAAAAAAAACCAAAAATTAGTACGTATAAGTGTTTTATTCAAAAGTCCTCTATTCTAGCATCCTCTTGAAGATCCGATGCACCGAGAATATCTATCTCTATATTGATGGCTTCTAAATCGCTTGCTATGCTGGTTTCCTCCTGATCATCGTCTATTACTTCGTCTTCTCGAACAATGACCTCTTCTTCAATGACCTCTTCTTCTCGAACAATGATCTCTTCTTCCTCAACTATCGAATGAATCTCTAAGTCCACTAGAGATGGACTTTCTTCTACATCTATGTTTCAAAAAATTTGTCTACTACGTGGAGCGACTTGTAAAACAAATAGCCACTCTGGGTCTTTTGAATCTGGTATAAAAACAACTTGCTCACAATGTTCAGGAAGTACAAATATATCCCTTTCATCTGTCCACAATCTTGTGGAGTCGACTTGAAGCAAACCGCTCTTATCCGGTCTCACTGTTGCGTTTCTTCCAGAGGTGACTACTTTGAACCATTTCACGTCAAAAATAAAGTCATCAAACTTTCTAAAAGATAGTTTCAAGATGTCTTGAATCACACCACAATAATCTAACTCACCTTCTAGAGCATTATCATCTCTTGCACTCGCTCTACTTTTTTGCAAAAAATTCACCATCACTCCACTATCAAAAGTAGACCTATTTTGATCGATTCGTGCGATTCGAAAGTGTCGTCCATGAGACCATAGTGCACTGTATTTAATATACTCCCAATCACATCCTTTTGCGAGTTCTTCTTCTTCTTCAGAGATATCTTCACCCGCACGTCTCGTCTTCTTCTAGGTTGAGACATGTCACGCACAATAATCCCATCCCATAAAATGCGCAGTTCTTCCACAAGTGCAAGATATACATCCATGTTTTTTACCTTATACTTACCTGGTACAATAAGAGCTAGGCCTAGACGTATGGACCGAGGCTCACTAGCAAACTCGGGCCACTTACTATCTATGTACTTCCAAGCATCAGAGTCAGCTGGCACTCACATTACATTATCTGTAGACCTGCTCTTTGTATGCCATGACATTAACTCAGCTATAGATTTGCATCTAAACATGTTCTTAATTCGTGGAATGATAGGAAAGTGGCGAAGAACCTTTGCGGGGATTGCTTTGCCTATAACATCTTCTCTAAATCTATTTGCTCCACACTTTGGACATACGTGGAGATGCTCATACTCATTCTGAAAGAGAATGCAATCATTCGGACAAGCATGAATTTTAGTATAGTCCATTCCAATGGACTGTAAAAGTTTTTTCGCATCTCCACGTGTTGGAGGCATGTCATTGCCCTCTAGCACAAATTGATCTTTAAGAAGCCTGCAATAAGAAATTAAAATGATATTAGTAAATGAAGTTATTATGATACAACAATGAAAGCCAATTTGTTCTCCACTTACCTGAACAATTCAGTGACACTACTATCTGACCATCCATAAATGGATTGCACATTGAGCATCGCGAGTGAAGCACGTAATACAGATATCTTTGCTCCATTGTAAAGTGGTAAACGAGCTAATCTTCGCATGTTTTCATATTCTTCATCAACTTCTGATCGTGGAATTTCTGTTGTGTCCATGAAACTCTCGACACCTTCTTCACCATCATGATCTTCGTCCATCTCATAAAATGCTTCAAGCATCTCTTCCATATGTTCATTCTCTGTAATATTATTAGTGCTTGCTTGTATGTCTAAGTCCTTTTTTGCTCTCTTTTGTCCACGAGAGGTTACCGGTGCAATGTCGTTTGGGTCCATCTGCTCACCTGGGGGACCATGCGAATGATAGCGTAGGTTTTCCAGTCGACTCCTATCAAAGGATCCATACTCTCTAACATGTGCAGTACAAATCCGTCGTTTCCGATAAATTTGATACTTGCACTGTGTGCAAGGACATGCCATTCTCTCTTCAGGATCCAAAGAAGCCATCTGCTACAATATGGATATTTTAGAACATTTTAGAACATTTGTTTTTTTATTAAACCTAAAAATCTAACTCTTAAAGACTTAAATTTGAAATACTAAACCTAAATACTTAAATACCTAAAAAAACTTAAAACCCTAATTTAAAAACCCTAATCTATATAGCTATCCTATTTTATCTATATATTCGGATTTTTTCTTGATTGATCCTCTTAATTAAGTTATATGTATGCCTAAATCCTAAAACCCTAATTTTAAAGATCTACACCTAAATTATGTATATTTCTATACACGTGTATATACATGTATATATGTATTATATGTGTATGTGTATGTGTGTATATATGTTATGTAGGTGTTAAAACCCTAAAACCCTAATCCAAATGACCTAGAACTAAAACATGTATATATATGTATGCATGTGTATATATATGTGTATATGTATATATATGTGAATATAGATAGGTATATAAGTATGTGTGTTTGTGTATTGTATATATATTCACTCTATTTAAAATGATTAAATTTAAACCTATTCTTATATATTTAATCATATATATTTCATTTATTAATTTAAATGACTAGTTCTTATCATATTTTATTATCTATATAATTATCCTACCTTATATATATTTATTTATTTATATATTCAGATTTTTTCCTTACTTAATCCTATTTTTATATTATTAATTGTATATATTTAATTATATATATTTAATTAAATTATTTAATAACACTAGTTCTTTTTATATTTATTTATGTATATAATTATGTTATTTTATATATTTATTTATTTATATATTCAGATCTTTTTTCCTTACGTAATCATATTTTTATATATTTAATTTTTTTATATATTTAATTAAATTATTTAAAACACTAGTTCTTTTTATATTTATTTATGTATATAATTATCTTATTTTATAAATATATTTATTTATATATTCAGATTTTTTTCCTTACGTAATCCTATTTTTATATATTTAATTTTATATATTTAATTATATATATTTGATTAAATTATTTAAAACACTAGTTCTTTTTATATTTATTTATGTATATAAGTATCTTATTATATATATATATTTATTTATATATTCATATTTTTTTTCCTTACGTAATCCTATTTTTATATATTTAATTATATATATTTAATTAAAACCCTAATCTTAAAATTCTAGATCTGAAATACTAAACCCTAAAACCCTAATCTTAAATATCTAGACCTAAAATATGTATATTTCTGTATACATGTGTATATACATGTATATATGTATTACATGTGCATGTGTATGTGTGCATATATCTTATGTAGATGTTATAATCCTAAAACCCTAATCTTAAAGCTTTAAATATAAAATATGTATATTTTTGTATGCATGTGTATCTACATGTATGTATGTATTATATGTATATGTGTGTTTGTGTATATATGTTATCTACGTATTAAAATCCTAAAACCCTAATCAGAAAGACTTAGACTTAAATCTGAAATACTAAACCCTAAAACCCTAATCTTAAATATCTAGACCTAAAATATGTATATTTCTGTATACATGTGTATATACATGTATATATGTATTACATGTGCATGTGTATGTGTGCATATATGTTATGTAGGTGTTATAACCCTAAAACCCTAATCTTAAAGATTTAAATCTAAAATATGTATATTTTTGTATGCATGTGTATCTACATGTATGTATCTATTATATGTATATGTGTGCTTTTGTATATATGTTATCTACGTATTAAAATCCTAAAACCCTAATAAAAAAGACAGACTTAAATCTGAAATACTAAACCCTAAAACCCTAATCTTAAATATCTAGACCTAAAATATGTATATTTCTGTATACATGTGTATATACATGTATATATGTATTATATGTGCATGTGTATGTGTGCATATATGTTATGTACGTGTTAAAACCCTAAAACCCTAATCTTAAAGATTTAACCCTAAAACCCTAATCCTATTTTTATATATTTGATGTAAGAAAAAAACTTCAAAATAAAAATAGGATTATATGTGTGTATGTATGCATGTGTGTATATATGTGTGTGTATGTATGCATGTGTACATGTGTGTGTGTATGTATACATGTGTATACATGTGTGTGTATGTGTATGTGTGTGTATGTAGGCATGCATGTGTGTGCATGTGTGTGTACAGGTGTGTATGTATGCATGCATGTATGTGTATGTGTGTGTATGTGTATGCATGTGTATACATGTGTGTGTATGTATACATGCATGTGTGTATATTTGTGTATGTATGCATGTGTGTATATATGTGTGTATGCATGCATGCCGGTATATGTGTGTGTCTGTATGCATGCATGTGTGTATATGTGTGTATATATGCGTGTGTGTATGTATGTGTGTATATGTGTGTGTGTATGTGTATGTATGTGTATGTGTATATATGTGTGTGTATGTATGTGTGTATGCATGTGTGTAAATTTATGTGTGTGTGTATGCATGCATATGTGTATATGTGTGTGTGTATGTAAGCATGGATGTGTGTATAGGTGTGTGTATGTAAGCATGCATGTGTGTACATGTATGTGTGTATGTATGCATGTATAAATTAATGTGTATCTTCCTTTCTCTTCTCTCTCTCTTTGTCTCTCTCTCTCTCTCTTTCTCTCTCTCTCTCTCTCTCTCTCTCTCTCTCTCTCTCTCTCTCTTTCTCTCTCTCTCTCTCTCTATCTCTCTCTCTCTCTCTCTCTCTCTCTCTCTCTCTCTCTCTCTCTCTCTCTCTCTCTCTCCTTCTCTCTCTATCAATAGCGAATAAAAGAATCACTTACAAGTATGTTCCTCTTTGAATCGTTGTCGTCAAAGCGTAATGTAGGTCGTCTCTCGTCCAATTCCAAACAATCGACGCCAAAGAACTTATGCAAAATCAACGGAAAGAGAAATTAGAAACCCTAAAGCATAGAGAAACACAAATGCTAACAGTACGCGCAGCACTTACCAAGATGTGAGAGCTAAGCTGAGAGAGAGTGTGTGTGTGTGTAGAGAGAGAGATCCGTGTGTGTGTGTGTGTGTGTGCACAAGACAATGCAGGTTCGCGTGCGCAAGTTCGACAATAGACCGACAGTACTCAAACACGCGCAAAAATGTGAAGTTTTGCTCTCGGGTTCGCGGTATGTTTAAAACTTGCCGCCGGTATAGGCACCGATATGGACGTCGGTATACGCGTCGGTAGTTGACAGTAAATTACCGATGTTATACCGACGCTCATACCGATGCCTATACCGACACTCATACCGATGCCTATACCGGCGGCTGCGGGCCACATCGACGATCCGTTTAAAACGGTCATACCGACGGTCACTTGACCGTCGGTATCTCTAAGTGACATTTTCTGAGGCCCATACCGACGCCGACTATTACCGTCGGTATATGCAGCGTTGGTATGCCCCTCATATGTTGTAGTGGTTGGTAAGGAGTTTAGAATTTCAAATCTTGGAGAGCTAAAATATTTTTTAGGAATTGAAGTTGTTTATGGAAAAAGTGGCATCTACTTGATGCAAAGGAAGTACTTGTTGGATGTTCTTTTCAGATTTGGAATGAGTGAATGCAAACCACTCACTCAACCCATGGACACAAAAGCAAAGATTTGCTCAAATGATGGAGAACTATTGGAACATGTAACGACATACAAAAGCATTGTAGGATCATTAATTTATGCAAACATTACAAGACCTGATTTATCTTATGTTGTTGGTGTACTTTTCTAGTTTATGCAAGCTGTGACAAGTGAACATTTAAATTCAGCCAAGAGAGTAATGAGATACATAAAGCATACAATTAATCATGCTTTGTTTTACAAGTTTGATGAAGAATTGCAAGTCAAAGGCTTTAGCAATGGGTAGGTTCAAAGGAAGATAGGAGATCAACCTCAGGTTATGTATTCATGATAAGAAGCAAACCTATCACATGGAGCTCAAAGAAACAACCTATTGTTGCACTTTCATCCATGGAGGTTGAATATAGCAGATAACCATTTTCCACATGTTAAGCAATGTGGATTAAAAAGATTTTGGCTGATCTTGAGGTGCAAGTTGGAACCATCCCTATATACGGTGATAACATGTCAAGTATTTACTTGGCAAGCAATCCTATGTTTCATGCAAGGAGAAAGCACTTAGAGATCCACTACCATTATGTAAGGGAGAAGGTATTGAGAAAAGATGTGGAGATAAAGTTCTTAAGAGCAGGTTGCAGATATGTTTACAAAGTTTTTGGATGCTTCTAAACTCAAAGGTTTCAAGGATGTGATAAATTTGCAGGACATGGTTGAAGATAACTCCCAAATGCGCTTGAGGGGGAGTGTTGAAGATAAATGTACAAGCTCATTTTCACATGAGCTATGCTTGGATAAATTTACCAAATATAAAGATAAAGGAAAAGAAGAGAAAAAAAAGGAAAAAAGTCTAGTCAAAATTCATGATGAGTAAAAGATACAATATCTGCCTTGTAGTAAGTGGCATGTAGTGGGCAATCAAATGAAAGTGGTGAGTTATGAAGGAGGCACAAACTTCTTCTCATGCTCATTAATTATAAAAGTGGAGTGGGAGCACGATTTAAACAAGGAGAGAAAGAGGCAAGAGCTCCCAATAGTCGGATCTGGTCCTTTTGTCATTTTGTCTTCCCATAGACTCCTTCCAGCCGCATGTCATTTTGTACACAACTTTGTTGTGAAGCTCATATCTTAGTGTATATGTAACCATTTCTTGCATTTAAACACTCATTGGAAAGCCTATCTCATGTATTTTTCTTTCTTAAATATTTTCTTCAAACCTTATATATTCTATGAGATATGAGTCAAAGAGTGAAGTCCACTTTTTTAGCATACCTAAGTAGATAGGAAGTCTATTATGGTCAGTTAACTTTCCCAACTAAAATGTACCCAAATTCTTTGGGTTCAACTTGTTGGAAAGCTCTTTTCATGTACATTCTCTATCCCAAATATGTGATTCAAAGGATTTATATTCTATGAGATATCTATCAGATATCTCATAGAATATAAATCCAATGTTTTAGTATACTTATGTGTGCAGGTGGTCTATTTTGTTCAGTTTAGTTTCCTAACCAAAAATCATCTAGATTACTTGATTTTTAGCTTGTTAGAAAGCTATTTGTGTTTAATTTTTCTCTTTCAAATATCTACCTCAAAGGATACATATTCAAGGAGTTATCAGTCCGAGAGTGAAGTTCAATTCTTCAGCATACTTGTGTGGATAGGTAGTTCATCTTTGTCAGTTGCATTTCCTAACCAAAACGTGTCCAAATTAAGTTATTTATGGCTTTCTAAAAATCTCTCTTTATCATGTTTGATTGACTAAAGGCAGAGGTCCATTTGAGTTTTGTAATGAGAGCAGCAAGCTATCTAAGGTGCAACTGTTTGTCTAAGTGCTGGACATACAGGGTTTCACTACACGTTTTCATTGTGCATAGAAGAACTCATTCTCCACAGATAATATGGAATAAATAGATAAATTCATAATTGAAGATCAAGTTTAGATAAAAAATGTTCCACTACCATCACTATAAATATATATGATTTTAGTTGAGTGGAGTAATGAGCTATAGAAGATTGATGGTTTGAGCCAAAATAGGAGGCCAATATAAAAAATTTGATTAAAAGGTTAAGCTAGTAGCACAAGCTTTACCTATAATGAGTGAGAAGATGATAAAGTAAGTATTTCATGATCCAATTCTTTGTGACAAATCCAGGATTGGACATGAATTCACTAATGAAACTATCAGGAAAGCTATGATTGATGTTAATGGCTTCCTTTTGCCTAGAGATAAAGACTATTTTAAGAAAGTGATGAGAAGACATGGAAATGCCTTTTTGCTTTATCCCCATGAAATAGGATGTGTAGATCCTAATATTGTGACTCAGATGATTATCTTTATGATTCCACCCCTTGGAATCTACATTCTATACCAGTTCCTAACGCACATATTCCTGAGTTGATGAATTTGCTTAAAGAAAAAATAACTATACACAATTTAGAATATTCATTTACTCCATACTCAAAGGGCTGGTTAACTATGCCAAAAAAGAATGACAAACTTTGATTTATCCAAGATCTTCAACCACTCAATAAAGTGACAATTCGAAATGTGGGCACTTGACGGAATGTTGATAAGTCTGTTGAAGCATTTATAGGATATCTCACAACATATATAAGCTTTGAGGGATATATTTGAGATAGAAAAAGTAGACACAATAAGCTTTCCAATGAGTGTTTTAATGCAAAAAATGGTTACATATACACTAAGATATGAGCTTCAAAATAGAGATGTGTACAAAATGATGTGTGGCTGAAAGGAGTCTATGGGAAGACAAAATGAAGAGATCTGACTATTGCGAGCTCTTGCCTCTTTCTCTCCTTGTTTAGAACATGCTCCCACTCCACTTTTATAACCAATGAGCATGTGAAGAATTCTGTGTCTCCTTCGTAACTCACCACTTTCATTTGATTACCCACTACATGCAACTTACTACAAGGCATATATTGTATCTTTTACTCATCATGAATTTTGACCAGAACTTTTTTCCTTTTTTTCTTTTCTCTTTTTTTCCTTTTTTTTCTTTTCTCTTTTTTCCTTTATCTTTATATTTGGTAAATTTATCCAAGCATATCTCATGTGAAAATGATCTTGTACATTTATCTTCAACACTATCAAGCAAGAACTATACTTAAATACTCAACAAATACTTTCATCCATTTCAAGTAGGTCATCAATTTTAAATTGGTTTTCTTGTTTTGTAATTTGTTTGTTTATGTTTCTTGGAATTATTTTGCTATGTACAAAAAAATATTTCCTTAAGAAAAAAACAAAGGAAAAAATCTTTGATAGCATTTGAAGCTTCATATGGGAAATCAACTATATATGTACCGCTATTCAACTGCATAATAGAGGCACTTACTCAAAATCTTGTTCCATATGCATCCAAGGGATTTTCCTCAATGACTATCAATTTCTTATGAAAATTGTCATAAATATCACGGACTTTAGTGTTGGAGTTTGAGGTCAACAAAAAGCACACAAACAACACAAGGAAGAAGAAGAAGCTTGGAGCATAAAACACAATATTGAATGTATTACCAAGTGAATGTCCAGAGATAAGTGACCCATTAGGGTTATAGGCATATGTACAAGCCAGGAGAAAAAAACCTCCCCAGAGGGAAAAAAGTGGCCTAGTGCTCATAGTGTGTTCATGCACATCACTACTGAAATATATCAACAAATTCCCCTTGGGCATGATGCAGTGAACAAGGAATTGGCACTCATGTATAAGGAAGTTCCAAGCTATGTGGAATCAATCCATAAAAGGAAGTAAGCCCAAACCCTTGCATAAAGCTTCAAACTCCTCCCGAGGCAGAGCCTTTTTGAAATGGTATGCATTGTTCTCTTGTGTGGGCACAAATGCGAAACTGATCTCTCCACTAGCGAACCTCTCCCTGACATAATGATAGTGCACCTCAATGTGCTGATTGTGAGCATGGAACAGAGGGTTCCTTGCAACTTCCAGTGCACTTTGAGAGTTAGTGAAGATGGTGGTGGCAGAAGACCCAAACAACACCCAAATAAGCAATGAGGCAATTGAGCCACATACACTCAAGAGTCATTGTGAAAGCTACCCTATACTTAGCCTCACAACTAGAACTAACCATAGTAGGTTGTTTCTTGCTTAATCAAGATATGCATGAGCTAGCAAGCATGAAGCAAAAACCACTAGAGGACACATGAGTGTCATAGAAACCATTCCAATCAGTGTTAGAAAAAAAGCATGTAAATCTATTGGTAGTGATCCCCCCTTGAGATAAAATAATCCAAATAGTCGGCTACCACTCAATTAGCAAAAGATGCACTTAACCTACTATCGATGCTTGACACTTGGGCAGTGCATAAACCTCCTCATCTATGAGATAACAAACTGACTATCTGACGGAGTAATGCATAAGTAAATCAAGCATCCAATAGGCTACTGATAGACAACAACATCATGAAGACTCAACTATAAACCAGTTGCCATAGGAGGGGCAATAGGTTTGTAGTTTTCAAGGTCAAAATGCTCAAATAATGTGTTCATATATCTTTTACTGACACTAAGCTATTCGCCTATCAACGTGCATAAATTGAATGCCTAGATAATTAAGCAAATGCACCAAATCTACGATCTCAAATGATGCATGAAAATAAGCCTTAAAATCAATAATATGTTGATTATTAAGACCAGTGAAAAACATGTCTTCAACAATGATCTATAGCACATCATTTTCATGCTTAACATATAAGGTGCTCTGAGTTGCACTATTCTCAAAACCGTTTCCAATCAAGTAGGCATGTATCTTTTGATACCAAGCACGTGATGCTTGCTTCAAACTATATAATGCCTTTTTCAATATGCACACTTTGTTTTTATGCCCTTTTTGCATAAAAGCACGGGGCTAAACAACATACACCTCTTCATGTAAGTCACCATTTTGAAATGTAGATTTGATGTCCAACTCATGTAGATTCCAACCATGATAAGCTGCAAGTGCACATATGCTACGAGCAATAGTCATTCAAAATGTAGGAGCAAAGGTCTCATCAAAATCAATGCCTCTTTCTTGAGAATAAACTTTTGCAACAAGCCTAGTTTTATACCTGTCAAATGTTCCATCAGGCTTACACTTCTAGCACGAGGCAAGTCACATAAATACCATGTACCATTCTTCATAATAGCATCATATTCTGATTGCATCCGAGCCATCCAATTTTTTGGATTTTGTGCTTCATCAAATGAAATAGGCTTATTCTCATCACAAAGACTAGAGGCAGCCATAGAATAGCAATTTGATGCAAAAGAAGCACTATCAAAGCCTGAATGAGTAGGATATGATAGAGGTGCATCTAATTTGCTATCTTGCAAAGTTTGGACCAATCCTTTAGGCATAGTCTTTGCCTCCTCTATATCAGTTCTCTCATCAACAAGTGCATCATGCAAATCTACATCAGAAATGGAATGGTGTGCATCATCACATCAAACCTATAAAGCTCAAGAAATTACCTCATTTGGACCAGCACTAGGTTGTCCACCTATAAAAGGAGGTGCCAAGTATCATTCACAGCTTTGCAGCTAACTGATGTGTACTTAGTACATGAGAGTAATGGCTACATTGTATCTTCCACGAAAACAACATCACAGCTACCAGTTCACCTTAGACATGCATTCTAAATTACTCATCCCTCTTCTAAAGAATCAAAATGTATTCGCACAGCAAAGCCTTGCTAGTCTTCCATTGTTGGGAATATCTGTGCATGTCCAAAGCACCCATTGTGTCAACACTAGAAACTCAATGAATTTTTCAATACTAAAGATGAAGCGCCAAACACCCCTCCTTAGGATCCCGCATAACTTCTCTCTCTCTCTCTCTCTCTCTCTCTGTCTATAGTCTCTGGTCTCCTATGCCTCTGTATCAATTGAAGAGATCTCTGCTTTCACGATTCTCCTTCCTTTGTGTGCAAATGGATGTTGCCCTTTCCCAAGCTAGAACTTCCCATTTTGCTCCTCTTTAGAACTGCCCTACCGGGCATTGTTTCCTATTTTTTGAAAAAAAACCCATCTTCTTCCACATTGTTTTTTACCATGCAAATCTCTAGTTTGGAGCCACATCCATGGTTTGTCCTAAATTTTATTACTTTTAATTTTTTTTTCTATTACTATAACAAAAATCAAAGGAAGGTATAAAGTGTGATGGGGCTTGGACATGCCATCCGACACAGATTCCTTCTCAAAAGTTTTATGGATCCTATTTCCCATCCAAAACTAGATAAGCAAAGGCATTCCACACTGTTCTCAAACAGGTACTACAAGGAAGGATAGAGACAACAATTTCTTTCTAGAAGATATGTAGTTTCTATGAATGGTATTTCAACCTCCACTTACATCCATAACGAAGACTTCAGTGAGCTTAAAAGAACATGTGTATGCCACCTTGTTATTTCTTTTTGCATGTGCACAATCCAACGTCTTTCCTAGTTAGGCATTCTCTCAAACTACTTTCAAGTGTGCACAAGTAACATTTCCATTTCTAAGGTAGAGATTCATCATGACTCATTTGTGAGAATTTATACATTGATCAGGGAAAACATATACCAAAACGGTATTGTGGGATTTGAAAAGTAGTAGCTTGGATAAAGCTTTCCTTATCGTAAACATTGAGGCAAACATGATCCTCCACCTGCATTATATTTCTATGGAGTGGTTTTTTTTGTACCTTTTATAATGAGAATGAACTCTTTTCTTTTGATGACCTGCTGTGGAGCTCAACAAATCAATCAAGAAACATATAGAGCATTGGTGATGGCAACATGTGATGCAATGTTTATTGACATTTCTGCTTCTTTTTGAATGTGTCCTTGCAGTTTTTCCACTCATGTTTCTCGCGTATTTGATTGTAGTTGTATATTTGTTTAAACTTCCTTCTAGTACTCCTTAAACAGTTCTGAGCTTGTTGATAATATAGTGTTGATAATATAGTAATGTAGTTGGAGATTTGCGAGTATGTCGTGTGTCGAGCTCCTCAGAGAAACATTAGCAGAATAGTCTTTTCCTGCAGGCAAAAGGAAGCCATTAGCATCAATCTGAACTTTCTTGATAGTTTCATCCTGTGAATGCATGTCCAATCTTGGATTTTCCACGAAGGAGTGGATCATGAAGCCCTTTCTTTATCGTCTCATCACTCATTTCAAGTAAAGGTTGTGCTACTTGCTTAGCCTTTTTATCAACTTTTTATATTTGGTCTCCATTTATGGATAAAAACCATCAATCTTCTGTAGCTCATTACTCTACTCATTTAAATTCACATACATTTTTTGTGATGTTAGTGAAACAATTTTTTGTCTAAACTTGATCTTCAATCATGAACTTGTCCATTTCTTCCATACTATCTGTGCAAGAACTATACTTAAATAATCCAGAAATGCTTTCATCCATTTCAAGTAGTCTAGCTATGTACAAAAGAAATTTGTCCTAAGGAAAAAACAAAGGAAAAATCTTTCATAGAATTTGAAGCTTCATACAGGAAATCAAATATATATGTCATGGATTGCACAACCATCACCCTCACTTGTATGCCATCAAGCGCTCGCAACATCATCACACCTTCCATGGCTTCAAAACTAGCCCCACACACCATAATTACTCTTGTTGATGTATGAAACATCACAAGAAATGAATTAATGTGACACTAGACAACCTCTATGGTCACCATTAACTCAATGCTTCTCCAAACATTGAAAAATGATAGCCAAAATTGAGGACTTTACTTCTTCAAAAATTTCTAGTCACTGAAATGACATACCTTCACTCTTTTCCCTATTTCTCTTACCACAAATATCTTTTAGCCAAATAGATGCAAATATAAGAGAAGAGTGTTACAACAAGCTATTACTTGCTAAAAATGCTTCACTACTCACCAAGTTATGGCCTTCACAAGATGACTATGTCTAACTGTCAAAATAGGAAATTTTGCCTATTTAAGTAAACGTGCCTATCTAAAAATAAAAGTTTTTAACTTATCATCCACTTGCAACAAGAGTTCAATGCCACACACCAAATTGGTGTGTTTCTATCCACTTTTTCAGCACCCGAAATAGCCCCATGAACCACATGTATGAAGAAAACCAATTTTATGTGGGAAGTCGACGCCAGACATCGACTTTATGGTGAAACTCGATGCGAGGAATCGACTTGCTTCAAAAACTACATATTTTCAAGAAGAGTTAGTAGTACATAAAACTCAAAGAATAAAACAAGGACTTATCAACACAAACTTGATGCCAGGCATCAAGCTGCTTGGAAAACTTGAAGTTTTGAACTCATTACCACAATAGGAAAAGCAGGAAGATGGAGGAGAGAGTCTCATACATAGAACTTGTATTATTCCTTCTAATAGCTATGGAAACTCAAAAATTTTGGAGGTGCTTTCTCACTCAGAGAAGCCTGACTATTTCTTAGTCATACAAAATGAACTCTTCCACACATTCTCTCACTCTCTATCTTTTTCTCTCATCAATCTCATTGCATCTGTTGATAAAAACTAACTTTTATCAATCTCGTGACTTTTGAGATTCTAAAACTAAAGTTAAGTCTAACTTTACAAATATAGTACATGTGTGAGATTGTCACTTCACATAGGCATGTGCTTTTCTTCTTAGACTTTGACCTTCCACTTTATATCTAGTTTGTCATTGGTTCTCCAACAACTCCCCCTCAAGCACTAATTGATATTCTTTGTTATTTCACATCTTCTTCTTTTCTTTTTACTCCTGCCATGCTTTTGAATCTACTGGTCTTCACACCATGCAAGCTCTTTGTCATTATATCTACTATCTGATCCTTTGTAGAAATGTACTCCACTTCAATTTCTTTCTCCATTACCTTTTCTCTTAGGAAATGATAATGTATATCTATATGTTTTGTTCTTGGTCATGAAATACTGGATTTGCTGCAAGATAAAGTGAACTCATGTTATCTCCATGTATTGTAGGTTTAACTTGATTAATGCCCAATCTTTTGAATAATGGCTGCATCCATATGCCCTCCTTAGCTGCTTCTACAAGTCCTTTGTACTCAGCTTCAGTTGATGATAATGCTGTTGTATGTTGTTTCTTTGAAGACCAACGTACAAGCTTATCACCAATGTATATCATGTAGCCATGAGTTGATCTTCTGTCATCTTCATTACCTACCCATTGTGTGTCAGTATAGGCCCTCAACTTCAAATCTGAAGTAAAAGGATACTATAATCCTTCCTTTATAGTTCCTTTGATATATCTAAGAACTCTTTGACCTGTAATCCAATGTGGATCCTTTGGACAATGCATGAATTGTGACAAAACTCCCACTGTATAACTAAGGTCAGGTCTTCTTAGTGTAGCATAAATCAAACTACCCAAAAGAGGTTAATAGTTCCTCATATCTTTGTATTATGTACCATCATATTTATTGAGCTTGTGATTAACTTCAAGTGGAGTTGAAGCTTCTCTGCAATTTTCCATACCAAACTTCTTCAACAGGTTCAAAAGATACATTTCTTGTGATACATATATGCCATGATCTATATAAGTGACTTCCATTCCAAGAAAATATGATTAATTTCCTAGATCACTAATCTTGATCTCTTTCTCAAGTAATCTCTTTACCTCATTGATTCCTTCATCTGAAGTACCTGTGATTATAATGTCATCTACATAAATGCAAATGTAGATTGTACCTTCCTATATTCTTTTGATGAGTAGACTTGGATCTGCTTTTCAACTTTGATATCCAAGTTCATTCAATTACTTTACCAGTCTATAGTCCCATGCTTTTGGAGCTTGCTTCAATCCATAGAGTGCTCTTCTCAATCTGTAGACAAAATTTGGATACCTAGAATCTATAAACCCTTGAGGTTGTTCCATGTATACCTCATATGATATGTATCCATTCAAGAATGCATTCTTTATGTCGAGTTGACTTAGAGTCCATCCTTTTGAAGTTGTAATAGCAATGATTGTCCTTATAGTTGAAATCTTAGCTACAGAATTAAATTTCTCATCATAATCTATGCCATAAGTTTCGGCATAGCCTTTCACCACCAGTCTAGCTTTGTATCTAGCTATACCTCCATCTACAAGCTTCTTTACTTTATAAACCCATTTATTTTCAATTACCTTCTTACCATTTGGTATAGAAACAAGTTCCCATGTCTTGTTCTCCTCTAGTGCATTGAATTCTTCCTTCATTGCTTCTTCCCATTGCTTCTTGCCTTTTGGTTCATCATAGTTCTTAGGTTCTTCATCATCTTTGACCATATATGCATAGTTATTTTGAGTTATGTAAGAAGTATCATAAGAATACCTTTCTGGTTGCCTTCTTGTTCTACTTGACCTCCTTGGTTCACATTCTTCATATGTGTCTCGATACACCTCTTCATCAAATATGGAAGCATCTTCATTTCTTCTTGTTAATTCATTTCTAGATGTACTTGCTTGCATATACTCTTCATCTCCATTCACCTGCACACTTGATTTTACTTTTTCACATCTTCTCACCTCTTCTTCAAATTCTTCAACTGTATGAGTTTGATATGCATACCAACTTTTCTGTTCATCAAATGTAACATCTCTAGAAACAAGAAATTGTTATGTTAGAGGATTCCACAACCTGTAACTCATCTACTTTTCATCATAACTAATGAACACATATTTTTCTACCTTTGGTTCAAGTTTATGTCTAAGTTGTGATGGCACATAAGCATACACAATTGATTCAAACACTTTACAATGCTCTATTGTTGTTTTATTACCCCACCAAGCTTCATATGGAGTCATTCCATTTAGAGTTGTACATGGTAATCTATTCACAAGATATGTTGTTGTATTTATAACCTCAGCCCAAAGATAATTTGGACAATTCTTCTCCTTCATCATAGCTCTAGCAAACTCAACCAAAGTCTTGTTTCTTCTTTCTACTATACCATTTTGTTGTGGTTTATACATGTAGGTTATTTCTCTCTTAATACCTACATTCCAAAGATAATTATTGAGCTCTTGGGAGAAGTATTCTTCCCCTCCATTAGACCTTAGTCTCTTAAGCTTTTGACCTGTGACTCTCTCTACATATGCATGAAAATGCTTGAAAGCTCCAAACACTTCTTATCTTCCCTTCAAAACATACAAGGTTATCCATCTTGTAGCATCATCAATGAAAAGAACATAATACCTTCAACTACTGATAGATCCTTCTTTTGTTGGTCCCCATACATTTGTATGAATAAGCTCTAGTACTCCATCATGTTTGAATCCTTTCTTTTGAAATGGTAACCTGTGTGCTTTTCCCATCTCACATGCTTCACATTTATAAATCATATGTTGAATATGCACATTTGGTAATCCTAGTAGAGACTGATTTGCAATCATGGCTTTAATTCCTCTTTCATTGAAATGACCAAATCTCTTATTCCAACACAATAGGCAAAGCAAGAAGATGGAGGAGAGAGTCTCATACATAGAACTTCTATAGCCCGACTATTTCTCAGTCATACAAAATAAACTTTTTCTGACATTCTCTCACTCTCTAACTTTCTCTCTCTCAATCTCATCACACCTATTGATACAAACTAACTTATGTAGATTTTCTCAATCTCATGAATTTTGAAATTCTTGAAATAAAGTTAAGTCTAACTTTACAAATATAGTACATGTGTGAAATTTTCCCTTGACATAGGCATGTGCTTTTCTTCTTAGACTTTGACCTTCAACTTTATGTCCAATTTGTGATTGGTTCTCCAACAATTACCACACATCTTATTGATGCCCATACCCCATTGCTAGACCTTTGCCCATTTTTTAACAAAAAATTACATTTTGTTCTTCTATGATGTCGACTATGTCATATGCAAAGATCACACAATATTTTAACATTGGAATCCAATATTTAGGTACCAGCTCCTTACAACACATAATTCATCACACTTGTTGGGGGATTCTCTAGTTGAAAGGGGCTTGATTGTTTGAAGGAGAAGAATGGAGAAGACGAAAGACAATCAAATCAAAAGCCTCTCTGTCTTGATTAGCATAAAAGATTACAATATGTTTGTGTAGGATCAGACAGAAGTTTCCCTATGCATAGCACTTAAGCCAAAAAAGCATGCAGAGAAGTATACAAAATATCCCAAGTACTTGTGCAGTCAACTACTACTTCACCTTATCGAGTAGCTTGCCTTGTGCACTCCTTGCACTCAAGCTTCCAATATACCCAATTTCTTGAGCCCCACGATTGCTCCCGAATTTACTAAATGTAAGAGCACATTACATAAAAACGCCTAACTAACATGCCCAATTATTTGATACCATTGCCTAATTTAATCTCTAGGTTTTTGCAAATAAACAAAGCAAGAAATACAAAAGAGAAAGAAGGCATGATTCCCAAAGATACCACAACTTATACATCTTACAAATCTATGGGTGAAGTGGGACGAAAGTTAAATAGAAATGCACATGCAATTACATATTCACATACATGGACAACCAGAAGTCATTGACAATCACATGCACAACATACATATTTACATACCACCACAAATACATATAAAATCACATCCACACTCTTGGATAACATATGCGGTCAGAAAACATGAATAGACCATTGTACACATATATGTATGAAAATTCCCATACAAATACGTTTTACATACATGAACAATCACATGTACATACAAAGACACATATCCATTTTGCATCCAATGATTGCTCCCTAATATACTTCGTAATACTTTGTATGGTCTCTATTGATATATTTAGGTCGTGATGTGTGTGAACACACTAGGACCACCAGGACACTTTTCTCCCTCTTTAGGAGGTTTTTTTTGGCCGGCTGGTATATACACTTATTGCCCTAATGGGCTACTTATCTTTGTACATTCTCTAGTAATACATTGAGTATCGTGTGTTGTGCTCCAAGCTTCTTCTTGTTCCTTGTGTTGTTTGTGTGCTTCCACCGACGTCTAACTCCAACAATTGGTATCAGAGTAGGTTGTGGCTTCATCTAGGGCGTCGTCAACACCCCTCTAGTCATAGTCTCAAAATCACACGAAATTTGGTACATATACTCAAGGTGTTTCAGAGATCAAAACTGCTTCGTTTTGTGGTGCCGAAATCATGATTTGAGCTCATTTCAGACTCCGAACACACTATCGCAATGCTTGTGTAGGCTATTTTTTCTTTTTGTGTAAAAGTTATATACCAGTTTTGGTTCGCCATTATAAGCGTCTCGAAGTCTGCTACAGGTCTAGCAGAAATTATGTGTGTAGTTCTATTCAACTTTTTGAGATACAATCAATTTTTTGCATCAAGGTATTTTGGTCACAGGCCATGGCTAAGCGCAGTGATGTATTTCGTATGTTGGCTATTGAGGATAAGTTGGATGGTACCAACTACCCATTATGGGCTTTTATGATGCGACATTTATTGGTTGCAAAAGGCCTGTGGAACATTGTGCAGGGTGTTAAAAAACGTCCTATCACACCTACAACTGTTACAACTGCAAGTACTAAAGCTGATGTAGAAGGTGTTGAAGATGATGATATTCTGCATATTCTTGTTCGTGGTGCAGTTTTTGTTGCACCTACTGTAGAGAAAATTCGTTGGGATGGCAAAGATGCCCAGGCTCATGCATTGATAGCTTTGTTTGTCAAACGTGCCATTATTTCTCACATACACTCTTGCAGAACAGCTAAGATGCTTGGGATACACTTACCACATTGTACCAAGCAAGGAATGAGGCTCATGTTGCTTACCTCCGAAAACAGTTGGAGAGTGAGCACATGAATGAAGGTGGTTCTACGGACAATTTTCTAACAAAGATAAAAAACTTGAAGGAACAATTGATTTCTGCTGATGAAGTTATACCAAATAGCTCACTTGTGCAGAACGTTCTAAATGGTCTTCCTGATTCATATCAGAGTTTCGCTTCTACTCTTCGTTTGATGGTGAAACGCAATCCAAATGCCTTGTCATTTGAGGAGTTAGTCTCTATTCTGTTGTAGAAAGATCAGTCCAGGCAGAACAGGTCCATTATGCGTGTTGCAGATCAAGCTTTCTTGGCTAGTCAGAAGGGCAAAGGAAAATGGAGCTCTTCAACTAGTAAGCAGAAATCGGCTAATTCTGCACAATCAAAGAGGGAAGACAAAGATTAAAAGAAATCAGAAAAGCAGAAATTGTTTTGCAACTAGTGTAAAGGAAATGATCATATCATAAAGAACTGTCCAAAACTGGCTACTAAAGAGGCAAAGAAGAAAGAGGCTGTAATGGTTGTTGTAGAGGCCTCTACACCAAAAACAGAGTCTACTAATCTTGTGCAAGAAGAAGAATGGGCATTTACTACTGCTTGCAGTCTTGACCCATCTTCTCATGAGCAGTGCATGTCTGTAGTAGACTCAGATGTTCGGTACTTTGATAGTGGGGAGACCAAACATATAACCTCAAAGCACAGTTTCTTCACTTCACTCGAGCTTGCCCCTATAGGGAATACTCTCACATGCGCCAACAACTCCTCTTATCCTATCATGGGAGTTGGTAAGATCATTTTAACTACTACTGATGGTAGTTCTTTCACTTTGTCAGATGCTTTGTTTGTGCCAGGGATCAAGAAGAATCTATTATCAGTTTTTGCTTTAGCCAAGATCAGCTTGGTTGTGAAATTTTTTGATGATAGGTGTATAGTTCATGATCTGTCAAATGGCGATATGATTATTGCTTCTACCTTCTGATGTCATGGGTTGTATAAGCTCATAGACTATGAAAGATCTATGAATGATTTGGCATGTGTAGTAGATGATTCTCAGGCTATGTCAGATGCAAAGCTTTGGCATTCACGCTTTGGTCATCTGATTTTTGTTAGTTTGCTATGCCTACAAAAATCTAAAATGATATCCTCTTTGCCCAAACTTGAGGCACCTGGAAAACATGTTTGTGAAGGTTGTATTTTGGGCAAAATGCAACGTTCCTCATTTCCAAAAGATGGTTCAGTTTGGGCTACTCAGAAATTACAGCTTATACATAGTGATGTTTGTGGTCCTATGCAGACACCTTCTTTTGGAAATTATCTTTACTTCCTGACTTTCATTGATGATTTTTCCAAGCATGCATGGGTATATCCATTGAAAGCAAAGTCCGACATATTCATGTCCTTCAAATAGTTTTTGCTTTTGGCTGAAAATCTGTCATCATGTAAAATGGGCACCCTCCGTTCTGATCGAGGGGGGGAATATCTATCTTTTGATTTTAGTGCATTTTTGGCTGAATGTGGGATAAAATACTAGTGTATAGTGTCGTATACACCTCAATAGAATGCAGTTGCTAAATGGAAGAACATGTCACTCATGGAGATGGCAAGGTGTATGGTCAAGAGTCAAGCTTTACCACATAGTTTCTGGCTTGAGGATGTCATGTGTGCAACATATGTACTAACGAGTGTCCCACTAAAGCCCTGTAGTCTATCACTCCATATGAGGCTTGGCATGATTGCAAGCCATCTGTTGCTCATCTGTGTGTTTTTGGTTGTTTGGCATATGCATTAGTGCCTGAACAACATCGTAGAAAATTGGATGATAAAGCAGCAAAATGTATTTTTGTTGGGTACAGTTCTGAAAGTAAAGGTTATCATCTGTATCATCCATAGACTAAACGCATTTTGGTTAGCCATGATGTTATTTTTGTGGAAAATGCTATTCAGCCATTGCTTTCATGTACTAGGGAGACATCTCTTAGCTCCAAAGACATGTATAATACTTTGCTGCCTCTTTTTATAGGCGGACAGTCTAGTGCAGCTCCCACTGAGGAAACTTTATTAGCCTTTTCATGTTTCATGTGATAATGCCGATCATTCCATTTTTTATGCAAATTTACATGATGCAAGTGTTGATGAGAAAGCTGATATTGAGCAGGTAAAACCTATGCCAAAATGGCTGGTGCAGACTTTGTGTGACAACAAATTAGATGCACCTTTGTCATATCATACTCGTTCAGCCTCTCATATGCCTCTTCTGCATCAGATTGCTATGCTATGGCTGCATCTAGTCTCTGTGGTGAGATTTTGTTTGATGAAGCACAAAATTCAGAAAATTGGATGGTTGCTATGCAATCTGAATATGATGCTATAATGAAGAATGGTACTTAGTCTATATGTGACTTGCCTCCTGGCAAGAAGGCCATTGGGACTAAGTGGGTATACAAGCTAAAGCATAAGCTTGATGGTATAGTTGGCAGGTATAAGGTTAGGCTTGTTGCAAAGCGTTATGCACAAGAAAGAGGCATTGATTTTGATGAGACCTTTGCTCCTACTTGCCGAATGACTATTGTTCACAGTATATGTGCACTTGTAGCTCATCATGGTTGGAATGTACAACAGTTGGATATCAAAATAACATTTCTGAATGGTGACTTGCATGAAGAAGTATATGTTTTTTAGCCCGGTGGCTTTGTGCAGAAAGGGCTTGAGAACCAGGCGTGCAGGTTAAAGAAGGCATTATATGGCTTAAAGCAAGCACCATGGGCTTGGTATGAAAAGATACATGCTTATCTAATCGCACATGGTTTTGAGAACACTCCAACTGAAAGCACCTTATATGTTAAGCGTGCTAATGATGTACTTCTAATCATTGAGGTTTATGTTGATGACATGCTACTCACTGGTCCTCATGAGAGGCATATTGCTATTTTTAAGGCTGATTTACATGCCTCATTTGAGATGTCTGATTTGGGGCATTTGCATCACTATTTGGGCATTCAGTTTATGCAACTTGATGGTGGAATGGCTTTGTGTCAAACAAAATATATTGACACATTATTGTAGCATTTCGGCCTTGAAGACTGTAAGCCAATTGCCACTCCTATGGAGACAGGCTTACGATTGAGTCTTCAGGATGAATTGGTTTCCATCATTATAGGGGTGCCCAAAAAGAATGGCAAGTTATGTATATGTAGGAACTTGAAGAAGGTTAACACAGCTACTATTAGAGATAGTTATCTACTGCCTATCATTGAGCACCTATTGGAAAGAGTAGTAGGCAAGGAAGTATATAGCCTCCTTGATGGGATCTCTAGCTACAATCAAGTGGCCATTACCCTAGAAGACCAGCATAAGATGGCTTTTGCCATAAAATGGGGCATATTTGCATTTCAATGAATGCTATTGGGTCTTATCAATGTGTTGACTACCTTCCAAAGGATGATGTGTCATGTATTTAAAGAGTTTTTGTGTAAAGACTTGGAAGTCTATGTTGATGATCTATGTGCTCATTCCAATAGTAGAAGAACACATATACCTAAGTTGAGATAAATCTTTGACAAATGTAGAGAATATGAAGTCTACCTAAACCTAGAAAAGTGTGTCTTTATGGTCAGATAAGGCAAGATTATAGGACACAAAGTGTCAAAGAATGGAATATCCATAGATAAGGATAAAGTAGAGATACTGTAGAGCTACCTAAGCCAAACAATGTCATGGAAGTACAAGTTTTCATGGGGCATTCCAGCCATTATCAAGATTTCATTCATATGTATGCAATCATTGCAAAGCCTCTATACAAACTTTTGACTAACTTTGACTAGAAAGAAGAATGTGAAAACTCCTTTAATGAGCTAAAGTGACGGTTGTGTTCAGCACAAATCTTGACTACAATTGATTGGAAAAATCCTTTCCATGTTCATGTGGATGCATCCAATTACGCTATTGGGTGTCTACTAGCATAGCCTACTGATGAAGATAATATGGATCTTCCAATAGTTTATGCAAGTAAGCGATTGAATGCAGCTGAACAAAATTATATCACTATCGAAAGAGAAGGATTAGGCATGGTATATGAGATTAAAAATTTTAAACATTTCTTGCTTGCAAATTATTTTAGATTTTTTACAAACCATCAAGCACTAATCTATCTAGTGAACAAACCTTGCAATATTGGCATATTAGTAAGATGGTTCCTTGTACTCATGGAATATGACTTTGAAAGTGTGGTTAGGAAAGGTAAGACTCACCTTAGGGTAGATCATCTTTCTAGACCAACTTCAAGAGAGTCCCCTCAAGGAGTATCATATGACCTTCTTGATGCTTACTTGTTCAATCTAGAAATAGTGCCTAAATATGCAAAGGCTATAGTGCCTATTCTAACATTTGGACCCAAGCATGTTGTACTGAAATCCAAAGATAAACAAGTAGTGAGGTCTCAAAAATATCACATATTGGTAGACAGTGTGTATAAGCACACCAGTCAAGGCATACTAGCTTGCTATGTAGATGAAGATGAGCATGTGAAGTGGTTGCAAATAGCACATGTACGTGCACTACAACAATGTCACTCTAAACATCAAACAATATAGACTCTGCAAAGATTAGGTGTATATTGACCAACAATGGAAGCAGATGTCCATAGGGTGTGCAAGGAATGCCCAATCTGTGTTGTTTGACCACTAATGGAACATGCCACTCTGTATTAAGTGTCTTTAATGCAGATTGGAGTGAACCTTTAGTAACATTTTTGAGGATGAAAACATTCCCTCAAGACATGGCGTTGGCCAAACAAAAGAGCTTAGAATAGAAATCACTAGACTACACACTCATTGGAGATAATTTTTACAAGCATGGAAGAGATGGATACCTAAGATTGTGTTTTCGTGAGAGTCAATATCTTAAGATTTTAGAGACTGATCACCAAGGTGTGGTAGGAGGACATTTTGGACCAGACCACATGACCAAGGCAATTTTGTTTGGAAGTCTTTGGTGGCCAACCCCTCACATGGATGCACATACATATATGACGCAGTGTGACATTTGTCAGCAGACTTAGTACCTAATACGTAAGGATGAGATGACACTAAGACCCATGATGAGTGGGGAATAGACTTTATAGGTCCTATTAATCCTCCAGCTAAGGTTTCACATGCTGAATACATTATTGTTGCCATTGATTACCTAAGTAAGTGGGTAAGGTGAAAGCCATCAAGAAGAATGATGCATAAACCATATCCAAGTTCTTGTTTGAGAATGTATTTACAAGATATGGCTTACCAATAGAATTGATTAGTGATTGTGGCACTGACTTCTTGAATGATGTCATCAAATACTTGTTACAAGAATTCATGGTTCTTCACAAGAAGTCGGATCCATTTAACCCACAAGCCAATGGTTAGGCCCAAAGCACAAATAAGATACTTTGCACTCTTCTGACTAAATTGGTGAATAATAAGTGCTCTAATTAGGACATACAACTACATCATCTTGTTTGGGCTTATCGAGTGGCTTATAAAACAATACTCCAAGCCACATTCTTTTAGATGGTATTTGACCAAAATGTAGTGTTACCATTAGACTTCCTAATACCCACACTAAAAGTAGCACAAGGGCATCAATGGATAGGTCATGAGCTTTCCTCTAAGATTTTTGACTTAGAATGACTAGAAGAAACACGATTGAGGGTTGTTGTAAGGATCTATGTGCCTAAGAAGCGACAAAAAGCCTACTTTGATGCGCATGTCAAGGATAAGGGTTCGAAAGTAGGAGACATAGTCTTCGTGTATATTTTGAAAAACATGCAAGGAAGCTAGAGAAGCGTGTCTATATGCCAATGATAATTAATAGAATGTCAATCATTGGAGCAATCCACTAGCCACCCTTGAGGGTAATGTACTACCAAACTATATTAGTGGGTGTAGAGTGAAAATGTATCAAGAACCTCTCACCAAAGAAATGCTTATTCGACTCAATATTGCAAAGAAACGTAAGGAAGAGGAGAGATAAATTTGAGAAGAGGCTCAAGCAGAAGCCCTAGAACACATACGATGAATGAAATTGAGGATACAAGGTAGAGATCAACCTAGGTCAGATGCTCATGATGCTCCAAGATATCCGATGGCCATGTGCCAACCGTCATGTGTAATTTCCCCCCTAAATAATTGATCGAAAGTCTTTTGTGCCTCTAGAAATAGGACAAGGAAAGAGTGCAAGGACTATAAGAGCCTTGATTGACTCAAGTGCAGCCACAAGTGTTTGTTAGACTTTCTCACTGTCAAGATTTGCAATTAAGTATGAATCCTATAGAAGTGTATCTCATAGGATTGGAAGGCACATAAACCCCTTGCATGGGCGAGGTGGATCTTCCCATCTACCTTCGAGATGTTCCAATGAGAGTAAAAGTGCTAGTGTGTCAAGATGAAGATCTCATTGAACCTCTTGTCTTGGGTCAAGATTGAATCTATGACCATGCAGTCAACATGAACCTAAGAAGTGGACTTCTTCAAGTCTGGGTAAGTCAACACCGCATCACAATTGAATTAGCAAATCAAGCACCCAAGGAACTAGGAAAGTCACCCACACCGAGTCCTTCTAAGAGCACTCATGGAGATAAAGATGTTGTTCTTGTCCAAAGCTCTTTAATGCAGATGAATATTATTCTCAATAAAAGAACTGGATATAAGGTGGAGCTCTCTTCTTTTTTGAAGGCAATCAAAATAAAGCAGGATAAAGGACTCAAGAAGTAGGGGATGCAGAAGACTACATTGCCTAATCAAAACATAGTCTACTACAAGAGGACTTGAGGAAGGAAGCAGATTTGGAGGCACAAGAGTGAACCATTACACTTCTGTGTTCCTCGAGTGGCTTTGATGTGAACCTTTTCCCTATACATGGGCACTTTTTACTCTAGTGTTGGCTAGAGGTTTTTTCTCCATGTTACCACATACATGATTCACTCATATGTGGTGGTACATTTTACTTAGGGATATTATTCAGCTCTTACTTCAGTTTAGTTCATCATCAATAGAGAGAGCTATTCTAGCCATCCGTCTTCTCTGTGTATCTTGTTGCATTCATGCTCCTTGTGTGTGCTTCCTATGTGTCTCTCACACTTCCACACACCCAATAGTGATATCAAAGCAAGTTAAACTCCTTCTCAAGTTTTGGTTCTTGGCATTGCAGTGCATGCACACTTTTAACAATGCAAATCAACCTCGAAGCATAGAACAATGAATTTCAGTAGCCAAGAAACATGTCCACGAGTGGCACTAGAGTTTACCCCCCAATTCAAAGCCATCCATGCAGTTAGAATGGCCATCAGAGTGATGATTTGTGAGCTAAAATTTCAACATTCATTTTAGCTTTCATTGAAGTAAAGATTTTGTCACATCCTTGTTCTTTATCGAAATGGTGAGCATCAACAACTTGTTAGGCATGCTTCAAGATGAAGATAAGCTTAATGGGACCAACTATCCAATGTTTTCTTACATGATGAAGCATGTTCTTGTTGCAAAACAACTTTGGAACATAGTGGCAGATGTAGATCGAAGAAACCCACAGGTTCTTCTACTTCACAGTCTACTATCACAGATGGAGCTTCTTCTTCAAGTACAATGGTTACTCCTTCTCTAGCTACATAGGAGTAGCTTAGATGGGATGGAAAAGATGCTCAAGATCATGCATTGATCGCACTTTCTGTGAAGCACCATATAGTTCCACACATAATTCGGTAATGTTCTACATCAAGATAGGCATGGGACACTTGCTTCTTTGTATGTTGTGCGTAATGAAGCACATATTTCATACTTGAGGAAGCAACTCGAGGATATATGGCTGAAAATGAGTATGTGGATGTGCATGTGACATGCATCAAGGACTTGAAAGAGCAATTGGAAAACATAGATGAGATTATTCTAGATGCATCACTCTTCTCTACATTGTTGAAAGGACTACCAGAATCTTTTCAAAGCTTTGCCACTACGGTCCATTTAGTTGCAAAAGGAATCCCAATATGAAATATTTGATGAGGTTGTGTCTCTTCTTTTGCAAGTTGAGCAATCTAGAGTGAATAGGAGTGGTTTGATTGAGGGAACACAAGCGCTTGCTATCTCACAAAAGGGGAAAAAAAATATGGTTGAACTTTGGGTTCATCAAAACCAAAGCCTCAAACTTCCTCTTCCACTTATTCCTCTAATGATGCTAATTTTCAAAAGAAGAAGAGATGCAAATATTGCTGAAAGGTTGGTCATGCTATTGATCAGTGTAGAAAGCTTGCTAACAGCAATGAAAAGAACAAGGAATCCAGCGTTTCTATTGCAAAAAATTCAGCAAATGCAAACTACAAAAGAATTGAGAGTAATTACTCCTTATGACGCTTGGAATGGACATACGCCTATGGTTAGTCATATGCGCATGTTTGGTTGTTTGGCATATGCTCTTGTGACATCACAACAACGTCATAAACTTGATGAAAAAGCAAAGAAATGTATATTTGTTGGTTGTAGTGCTGAAAGTAAAGGATATCATTTTTATCATCCATTGATAACCACAATTACTATGAATTGAGATGTGGTATTTGTTGAAAACTCAGTTTTCACTCTACTTGAATGCAAAAAACAGCCAACAATTAGCTCACAAGATGTGTTCGATACACACACGCCTTTGTTTCAAAATGGTCCATTTGACTATGGAATTCTAGACCAACCAACCGAGGTTCAAAGGTTTGAAAAATTCCAGCACAATAGAGCTGAAAATGTAAAGAGTTTCCATCCAAACATGGTAGAAAGTTTTCAGCCAAAAATTATCGGAACTGTTGGAAATTTCCAGCCCCATACGGTTGAGCATTTGCATCAAAATATAGCTGAAAATGAGCATGAAATTCAGCCCACACATGATATAGATGTTGATGATGTATTATATAATGAATGCATGTCTATCAAGAGTGCACAAACTATGCCAAAGTGGTTGAAACAAACTTTACAGGACAACAAATTGAGTACACCTTTACTTGGTAGAACAAGATCAAGCTCTCACCATGCATCAAGTAGTTTTGTGGATTATTTTCTTATTGCAACAGCATGTAAAGAAGAGCCACTTACTTTTGAAGATGCATGTGATGATCCACAATTGATGAGTTCTATGCAATCATAAATCGATTCCATACATAGGAATGATACTTGGGAGTTATGTGAATTTCCAAAAGGAAAAAATGCCATAATGGTAGCATTGATTTCTACAAATCTAGTTTGGTTGTTAAAGGATATGCACAACAATATGGCATTGACTATGAGGACACTTTTGCACCTACTTCATGCATGACTACCATTCATACCGTGGCTGCATTGGCTGCCCATCGAGGTTGGAAAGTACATCAGTTGGACATAAAGATAGCTTTCTTGAATGATGATTTGCAAGAAGAAGTCTATGTGAAACAATTGAATGGGCAAGAACATATGTTTTGTCTCTTGCATAAAGCCTTTGATGGTCTCAAGCAAGCTCCATGTGCATGGTATGACAAAATCTATAAGCACTTGATTGCTCTTGGATTCACATGTAGTCCAATTGAAAGCACTCTCTATGTACCCAAAGATGGGGTTGACCTTATGGTGCTTGTTCTTTATGTCGATGACATACTTTTGATTGGGTCAGGTGATGCAAAACTTGACATTCTTATGGTTGATTTGCAGCATACTTTTGATGTCACTTATCTTGGTCTTTTGAGCTACTATCTTGGCATCCAATTTGTATCCATTGAGGGGGGAATCTTTATGCATCAATCAAAGTATGTTGAAAAACTACTTCAGCATTTTGACTTTGAGGATTGCAAGCTAGTTTCCTACTCGTGTGCCCACTAGTGGTAATTGCTTTTTCCTTGGAGGCTCATGCATATCTTGGTTGAGTAAGAAGCAACCTAAAGTGGTGACATCGAGTTGTGAAGCTGAGTATAGGGTAGTTTTCACAGCTATAATGGAGTGTATTTGGTTGAGACAGCTATTATGGATCTTTGCATGGAGATTGATGTTACTACACATATTTTCACTGATAGTCAGAGTGCATTGGCTATTGCATGAAACCCAGTGTTTCATACATGAACCAAACATATTGAGGTGCATTATCACTATGTGAGAGAGCGCCTTCAAGTTTATAAATTAATTACCTCATCCCAAATGCTCCCATGAAACGACCGTGCCACGTCCCTCTAAGTCCTCCAATAGTGCAATCAACCCATGACGATATCCGTAAGACTCCTCCGTCCCTGTTGGAGGACGACCCATTGCCAGCTCCTGAAACAAAGATACAAAAGATTAGAGGAACATACATGAGAAATTTAACACAAATAAATTCAATAAATGATATGGTACTTACAAACTCATGATGCATCGTGTCATATCCGCCGCTGCCCAAATGTGACGGTCCAACCGTATCTAAACGTGTGGCTGTGGCATCTCGCTGCTAGCAATATCGATCACGAGTCTGCTGCTGCTCGTCACGAATCACGTCCTACTCCTCAGCATCTAACCATACAAGCTTTTGTAAGCCTGCTACACCGACAGGAGTGACACCGGCGAGAGTGACACCGGCAGGAGTGACACCAATGGGAGTGATGCCAGCGAGGCAGGAGTAAGGCCACCAGGAGTGAGGCCGGGAGGAGTGCTACCACGAGCGTTCCAATATTGTGATGCAGCAGCCATATATGCGGGAGGAACCTGAGAGATGAACTCCAAGAACTGCTCCTCTATCATGGAATGTGGAGTGACTAGAGGACTGTCTCCCATCGTGCGCTGTAATAAAAGAACTCAAATAATTAGCATGCGATAATAAAAGTAATATAGAGAATAAACCAAAAAAAAAAAATAGTACGTACAAGTGTTTTATTCAAAAGTCCTCTAGTCTAGCATCCTCTTGAAGATCCGATGCACCAAGAATATCTATCTCTATATTGATGGCTTCTAAATCGCTTGCTATGTTGGTTTCTTCCCGATCATCGTCTATTGCTTCGTCTTCTCGAACAATGACCTCTTCTTCTCGAACAATGATCTCTTCCTCCTTGACTATCGAATGAATCTCTGAGTCCACTAGAGATGGACTTTCTTCTACATCTATGTTCTCAAAAATTTGTTTATTACGTGGAGGGACTTGTAAAATAAATAGCCACTCTGGTTCTTTTGAATCTGGTATAAAAACAACTTGCTCATAGCGTTTGAGAAGTACAAATGTATCCCTTTCATCTGTCCATAATCTTGTGGAGTCGACTTGAAGCAAGCCGCTTTTATCCCGTCTCACTGTTGCATTTCTTCCAGAGGTGACTACTTTGAACCATTTCACATAAAAAACAAAGTAATCAAACTTTCTGAAAGATAGTTTCAAGGTGTCTTGAATCACACCACAATAATCTAGCTCGCCTTCTAAAGCATTATCATCTCTTGCACTCGCTCTACTTTTTTGCAAAAAATTCACCATCACTCCACTATCAAAAGTATACCTATTTTGATCGATTCGTGCGATTCCAAAGTGTCGTCCATGAGACCCTAGTGCACCGTATTTAATATACTCCCAATTACATCCTTTTGCGAGTTCTTCTTCTTCTTCAGAGATATCTTCACCCGCTGCTTTTGCTTGTGAAACCCCTGTATCTAGGTATCTTCTCGTTGGAAAAGGTGGAAAAGGTCGAAGACTTTCAGGAAGAGTCAAAAATCGAGTGGAACGGTTTCTTCGAAACTGAGCTCTTTCCTTTGCGTTAGTTTCGCATCTCCACGTGTTGGAGGCATGTCATTGCCCTATGGCAAAAATTGATCTTTAAGAAGCTTGCAATAAGCAATTAAAATGATATTAGTAACTAAAGTTATTGTGATACAACAATGAAATCCAATTTGTTCTCCACTTACCTGAACTATTCAGTGACACTAGTATCTGACCATCCATAAATGGATTGCAAATTGAGCATCGCGAGTGATGCACGTAGTACAGATATCTTTGCTCCATTGTAAAGTGGTAAACGAGCTATTCTTCGCATGTTCTCATATTCTTCATCGACTTTTGATCGTGGAATTTTTGTTGTGTCCATGAAACTCTCGACACCTTCTCCACCATCATGATCTTCGTCCATGTCATAAAATGCTTCAAGCATCTCTTCCATATATTCATTCTGTGTAATATTATTAGTACTTGCTTGTACGTCTAAGTCCCTTTTTGCTCTCTTTTGTCAATGAGAGGTTACCGGTGCAATGTCGTTTGGGTCCATCTGCTCACGTAGGGGACCATGCGAATGATAGTGTAGGTTTTACAGTCGACTCCTATCAAAGGATCCATACTCTCTAACATGTGCAGTACAAATCCGTGGTTTTCGATAAATTTGATACTTGCACTGTGTGCAAGGACATGCCATTCTCTCTTCACGATCCAAAGAAGCCATCTGCTATAATATGGATATTTTAGAACATTTATTTTTTTATTAAACCTAAAAATCATACTCTTAAAGACTTAAACTTGAAATACTAAACCTAAATACTTAAATACCTTGAAAAACTCAAAACCCTAATTTTAAAACCCTAATCTATATAACTATCCTATTTTATCTATATATTCAGATTTTTTCTTAATTGATCCTATTTTATATATATATTTATTTATTTATTCGGATTTTTTTCCTCTTAATTTAGTTATATATATGCCTAAACCCTAAAACCTAATTTTAAAGATCTGGACCTAAATTATGTATATTTCTATACACATGTGTATATACATGTATATATGTATTATATGTGTATGTATATGTGTGTATATATGTTATGTAGGTGTTAAAAGCCTAAAACCCTAATCAAAATGACCTAAACCTAAAACATGTATATATATCATATTTTATTATCTACATAATTATCCTACTTTATATATATATTATTTATATATTCAGATTTTTTCTTAATTAATTTTATTATATATATTTTATTATATAAATTTAATTAAATTATTTAAAATACTAGTTCTATATATATTTATTTATCTATATAATTATCCTATTTTATATATATATTTATTTATATATTCACATTCTTTCCTTACTTAATCCTATTTTTATATATTTAATTACATATATCTAATTAAATTATTTAAAACACTAGTTCTTTTTATATTTATTTATGTATATAACTATCTTATTTTTTATATATATTTATTTATATATTCAGATTTTTTCCTTACGTAATCCTATTTTTATATATTTAATTTTATATATTTAATTATATATATATTTAATTAAAACCCTAATCTTAAAGATCTAGACCTAAAATATGTATATTTTTGTATGCATGTGTATCTACATGTATATATGTATTAAATGTGTATGTGTATGTGTGTATATATGTTATGTGGGTGTTAAAACCCTAAAACCCTAATATTAAAGATTTAGACCTAAAATATGTATATTTCTGTATGCATCTATATCTACATGTATGTATGTATTATATGTATATGTGTGTTTGTGTATATATGTTATGTAGGTATTAAAACCCTAAAACTCTAATCACAAAGACTTAGACTTAAATCTGAAATACTAAAACCTAAAAAAATCTAAAACCCTAATCCTAAAACTCTAATCATATTTTATATATATATTTATTTATATATTCAAATTTTTTTTTCTTATTTTTCTCTATATTTTTTAATATAAGTATAATTGAGTTATATGTATGCCTAAACCCTAAAACCTTAATCTTAAAGATCTAGACCTAAAATATGTATATTTTTGTATGCATATGTATCTACATGTATATATGTATTATATGTGTATGTGTATGCGTGTATATATATTATGTAGGTGTTAAAACCCTAATCTTAAAGATTTAGACCTAAAATATGTATATTTTTGTATGCATGTGTATCTACATGTATGTATGTATGATATGTATATGTGTGTTTGTGTTTATATGTTATGTAGGTATTAAAACCCTAAAACCCTAATCAGAAAGACTTAGACTTAAATCTGAAATACTAAAACCTAAATACTTAAACACCTATAAAAATCTAAACCCCTAATTCTAAAACCCTAATCATATTTTATATATATATTCAGATTTTTTTTTTCTCTATATTCTTTCTTAATATAAATATAATTGAGTTATATGTATGCCTAAATCCTAAAACCCTAATCTTAAAGATCTAGACCTAAAATATGTATATTTTTTTATGCATGTGTATCTACATGTATATATGTATTATATATGTATGTGTATGTGTGTATATATGTTATGTACGTGTTAAAACCCTAAAGCCCTAATCTTAAAGATTTAAACCTAAAATATGTATACTTTTGTATGCATGTGTATCTACATGTATGTATGTATTATATGTATATGTGTGTTTATGTATATATGTTATGTAGGTATTAAAATCCTAAAACCCTAATCAGAAAGACTTAGACTTAAATCTAAAATACTAAAACCTAAATACTTAAACACCTATAAAAATCTAAACCCCTAATCATATTTTATATATTCAAATTTTTTTCCTTATTTTTCTCTATATTTTCTCTCAAAATAAATATAATTGAGTTATATGTATGCCTAAATCCTAAAACCCTAATCTTAAATATCTAGACCTAAAATATGTATATTTTTGTATACATGTGTATATACATGTATATATATATTATATGTGTATGTGTATATAGGTGTAAATAGCCTAAAAACCCTAATCCTATTTTTATATATTTGATGTAAAAAAAAACTTCAAAATAAATAATTTATATATTTAATTATATATATTTAATTAAAACACTAGCATGTGTGTATATCTGTGTATATGTGTGTATGTGTGTGTATATGTGTGTATGTATGCATGTGTCTATATATGTGTGTGTACGTATGCATGTGTACATGTATGTGTATGTATGCATGTGTGTACATGTGTGTGTGTATGTATACATGCATGTGTGTATATGTGTGTATGTATGCATGTGTGTATATATGTGTGTGTATGTATGCATGTGTACATGTGTGTGTATGTATGCATGTGTGTACATGTGTGTGTATGTGTATATGTGTGTATGTATGCATGCATTTGTGTGTATGTATGTGTGTATGTATGTGTGTATGCATGTGTGTGTGTATGTATGTGTGTACGTATGTGTGTATGCATGTGTGTGTGTATGTATGCATGTGTGTATATGTGTATATGTGTGTATGCATGCATGTGTGTATATGTGTGTGTATGTATGCATGCATGTGTGTATATGTGTGTATATGTGTGTATATATGTGTGTGTGTATGTATGTATGTGTGTATATGTGTGTGTATGTGTATGTATGCATATATGTATATATGTGTGTGTATGTATGTGTGTATGCATGTGTGTGTATGTATGCATGTGTATAAATTTGTATGTATGTGTATGCATGCATGTGTGTATATGTGTGTGCCTATAACCATGCATGTGTGTATAGGTGTATGTATGTAAGCATGCACATGTGCACATGTATGTGTGTATGTATGCATGTGTAAATGTGTAAATGTGTGTGTATGTATGTTCTATTTTCCTATCTCAATCTTCCTTTCTTTCATTATTCTTTATCTCTCACTCTCTCTCTCTCTCTCTCCCCTCTCTCTCTCTCTCTCTCCTCTCTCCCTCCTCTCTCTCTCTCTCATATCTCTCTCTCTTTCTCTCTCTCCTTCTCTCTCTATCAATAGAGAATAAAACAATCACTTACAAGTATGTCCCTCTTTTGGATCGTTGTCGTCAAAGCGCAATGTATGTCACCTATTGTCCAATTCCAAACAATCGATGCCAAAGAACTTCTGCAAAATCAAAGAAAAGAGAAATTATAAAACCTAAAGCATAGAGAAACACAAATGCTAACAGTACGCGTAGCACTTACCAAGATGTGAGATCTAAGCCGAGAGAGAGAGAGTGTGTGTGTGTAGAGAGAGAGATCTGTGTGTGTGCACAATACAATGCAGGTCGCAATTCGGTTCACGCGTGCAAGTTGGACAGAAGACCAATAGTACTCAAACACGTGGAAAAATATGAAGTTTTGCTCTCGGCTTTGTGGTATGTTTAAAACTCGCCCTCGGTATATCCGTCTGTATATACATCGATATGTGCACCCGTAACTTCCAGTAAATTACCGACGCTTATACCGACCGGGGGGGCCACACCGACGATCCGTTTAAAACGGTCATACCGACGGTCACTTGACTGTCGGTATCTCTAAGTGACATTTTCCAACGCCGATACCGAGGCCGAGTGTGACCGTCGGTATATGCAGCATCGGTATGCCCCTCATATGTTGTAGTGATTGTGGCAATGTGACAAAGCACTTCCATATAGGAATTGAATACAAAATTATGGTATATCATTGCCACATAGGAGTGTAATACAAAATTGTGGCAAAGCACTACCATATATATACACAAGGGGATCAAAACATTTACACCTACAATCCTACAACAAAGCATATGTGTAAAATGAGACAAATTGACATGACATTTATAAACAACAACTAAAAATACGAAACCAAGCTATAAGTTTACCTACTCATAGATTCTCCCATGAAATGATTGCACCGCGTCCCTCTAAGTCTTGCAACACTGCAGCCAATCCATGACGATATCCATAAGCTTCTTTGGTTCACGTCGAAGGACGACCCACTGCCAACTCCTATAATAAATATGCAAAATGTTGGATGAACATACATGATGTGCATAACACAAACAAATTCAATAATTAAAATGATACTTACAAATTGGTAGCATATATTGTTGTATCCGCCGCTACGTAAATGTGATGCTCCAACCGTATCTAAACGTGCGGCCGTCGCATCTCGCTGTTGATGATATCGATCAGGAGTATGTTGCTGCTCATCCTGAATCGATTCCCACTCTTCAACATCTAACCATACATGCTTTGGTAAGCCTGCTCTGAAAGCATCACGAGCTTCCGACCATCGATGAGATCATCTCGTGTGCCGTATGCTGAATCAATTCCGAACTCATAATAGGATGCCCAGGTGTTGGCCAATACTCTTCATATATGGATTGTGTGATATAATTTTTGGAATCCTTATCCTGTTCACTCCATTTTAAAATTACACAATCTCCAAACTCTATGGAGCAAAGTTGTCGGATGCGCTGACGCATGGACTTCCCAGTTGCATCCATGACTGGAGCTCCATTATGTATGTGATATATCTTAGAGTCATCATGGTCATGCGTTCCCCAAGGTGTATGTGGAGATCCCATCTGATCCAATGTGGAGATGTTAGAATGCATGTGTGTATGCATGTGTGTATTTATATGCATGTATGTGTGTATGCATATGCATGTGTGTATGCATATGCATGTGTGTATGTGTGTATGCATATGCATGTGTGTATGCATATGCATGTTTGTATGCATATGCATGTGTGTATGCATATGCATGTGTGTATGCATATGCATGTGTGTATGCATATGCATGTGTGTATGCATACCCATGTGTGTATGCATATGCATACACACATCCATATGCATGTGTGTATGCATATGCATGTGTGTATGCATATGCATGTGTGTATGCATATGCATGTGTGTATGCATATGCATGTGTGTATGCATATGCATGTTTGTATGCATATGCATGTTTGTATGCATATGCATGTTTGTATGCATATGCATGTTTGTATGCATATGCATGTTTGTATGCATATGCACATGCATATGCATACACACATGCATATGCGTACACACATACACACATGCATATGCATACACACATACACACATGCATATACATACACACATGCATATGCATACACACATGCATATGCATACACACATGCATATGCATACACACATGCATATGCATACACACATGCATATGCATACACACATGCATATGCATACATACATACACACATGCATATGAATACACACATACACACATGCATATGCATACACACATGCATATGCATACACACATGCATATCATATGCATGTGTGTATGCATATGCATGTGTGTATGCATATGCATGTGTGTATGCATATGCATGTGTGTATGCATATGCATGTGTGTATGCATATGCATGTGTGCATGGGTGTATGCATATGCATGTTTGTATGCATATGCATGTGTATGCATATGCATGTGTGTATGCATATGCATGTGTGTATGCATATCCATGTGTGTATGCATATGCATGTGTATGCATATGATTGTGTGTATGCATATGCATGTGTGTATGCATATGCATGTGTGTATGCATATGCATGTGTGTATGCATATGCATGTGTGTATGCATATGCATGTGTGTATGCATATGCATGTGTGTATGCATATGCATGTGTGTATGCATATGCATGTGTGTATGTGTGTATGTGTGTATGCATATGCATGTGTGTATGCATATGCATGTGTCTATGTTTCTATGCATATGCACTTTTCTATGCATATGCACTTTTTGTATGCATATGCATGTGTGTATGCATATGCATGTGTATGCATATGCATGTGTATGCATATGCATGTGTATGCATATGCATGTGTATGCATATGCATGTGTATGCATATGCATGTGTATGCATATGCATGTGTATGCATATGCATGTGTATGCATATGCATGTGTATGCATATGCATGTGTATGCATATGCATGTGTATGCATATGCATGTGTATGCATATGCATGTGTATGCATATGCATTTGTATGCATATGCATGTGTATGCATATGCATGTGTATGCATATGCATGTGTATGCATATGCATGTGTATGCATATGCATGTGTATGCATATGCATGTGTATGCATATGCATGTGTGTTTGCATACACAAATGCATATGCATGTGTGTATCCATATGCATGTATGCATATGCAAATGCATATGCATACACACACGCATATGCATACACACATGCATATACATGTGTGTATGTGTGTATGTGTATGCATATACATACATATATGTATATGCATTTGTGTATGCATATGCATTGTGTATGTGTGTTTGCATATGCATGTGTATGTATATGCATTTGCATGTGTGTATGTGTATGTGTGTATTTCTGTATGCATATGCACGTGTGTATGCATATGCATTTGTGTATGCATGTGTGTATTTGTGTATGCATATGCATGTGTGTATGCATATGCATGTGTGTGTTTATACATATGTGAGTGTGTATGTATATGTATATGTCTCTCTCTCTCTCTGTGTCAATTGAAAACAAAACAATCACATACATCGATGTAATTGTTTGAATCGTTGTCCTCAAAATCCACTTAAAGTTTTCCTTCGTTGAATTTCCAAAGACTTGATCCCAAAATCTTTTGCAAAACTAAAGAGAGAAGATATTAGAAAAGGAAAAACATAAAGAAAGAAAAAAGAGTGCTACAATATGTGCAATATACTTACCAAAGTTTCAGATCTAGAAAAATAGAGGTGTGCTTAGAGATAGAGAGAGGGAGGGGAGAGAGAGAGAGAGGGATGGAGAGAGAGAGAGAGAAAGAGAGAGTGACAAACAGAGATATGTTGTTCGCATGCGCAAATTCGACAGTAGAAGATCTAGTTTCAAAACGCCCGGAATGTCGAATTTTTGCTCTCGGGCCTAGTTAAAACAGGATGTCGGTATGAGCGTCGATAGTTTTTAGTAATTTACCGACGCTTATATCGACGCTTATACCGACAGAATTGTACCGACGCGTCCATTGCCTAGTCAGTTTTCCAAAATTTTATGGCGGTCATACCGACATCGACACGTGACCATCGGTATGCCGAACATCGGTGTGCCCTTGATATGTTGTAGTGACGGTGATCGCTTCAACAAGTAGCATGTGAGTAAAAATTTGCTCTCTTTTATGGAGAGCCTTAGATTTTATTTACAAGAGTCCCATTTTACACCGATCCTTATCTCAATTGCTATTTTATGCCCTTCTAGAAAGAACCCTCTACGTGGGTCTTTTTTACAAAATATATGGAAAATCTAGATACATCTCAATAAATCCATGCCCATCCAATCCCTCATGAACCTTAAACTGCTATATCAAAACACAAAGCACATTAATATCTCAATAGAATAAGCTCCAAATTTCAACATTCCATAAGTGATAACATGTCCCCCATTTAGAATAGCAGTTGACCTCAGTTGATAAGAAATAGACATGGGTGGCCACTCATATATCCCATCTATGAATAAATAATAAGCATGTTCCATGTAAAAACACATACATGGACATGTATGTTTTGAGAGCTATATTATTGTGATTGTGAATGAGATTCAAAAACTAAGTGATCATAATGAGACATTAATGAAGTCTTATGAATCCACAGAGATTCTTCTATAGAATGATTTTTATAATTTACTAAATATCTATGATATTTATTATGTGTACATGTAGCGGTGATATCATGATCAATTATTTTCTTAGAAATTAAGATTTTAAATTCTTCTTCAATCAAAGGAGGATCATCAAGACTAGCAGTGAGTGGTAAAGTGAACTAAAATGTTGAAATAATGCAAGCAAAAACTAATTGCAAAAACAAACATCACGATCAGACAATATGAATTTGGGGAAACCATGATGTGGAAAAATACTTTTAATAAATAACTTGGAAGCCTAAGGTGCATAAAAGGTCCTTTTACATGGATTGAAATATGTATATATACTAAACCTATCAACAATTATCCAAAGCATGTCATTATGAGATGGATTCATAGGAAGACCAGTAATCAAATCCATAGAAATCTATTCCCATGGTTCATTGGAAATAGGCGGTGGCATTAACAATCCAGGTACTTTAACATGATGACATTTAACACACTGACACACAATGCATTGAGAATCATAATGTGCAATATCTTTTTCCATATTCGACCAAAAGAAGAAGTCTTTACAAGTAGATGTTGTGCTTTTTATGCTTGTATGTCCCATGATATGAGGTGGTTCAAGCATTTCCTTCATAACAAAATCTATAAAATCTTGAGTGATGCATAACTTTTATTGAAAATACAAAAGACCATTATGAAATGTAAAATGTTCATCAATCGAAGATGCAGAATTGTTGAAATCATTCCATGCATGTGAAAAGTACAAATTTGAAGCATAAGTAGGAATCATGCCATGAAATGAATGAATATGAATGACAAAACTATTATGGATAAAAATAGAATGTAACTATGATGATGGAAAACAACTAAGAGCATTTGTTACAGTATTAGCTTTATCAAATTGATATTAAATCATAGGCTAAAAAATTTGAATAAAGAAGCCTATTTGATAAATCTATGATCAATGGTTGATGCAATAAATGTTAATAGCTTGTTGGTATGCTTTGATTAAAACCTCAATTCCCATAAGGTAATGCTTCCAAATCTTTAAAGCATGCACAACAACTAAAAGTTCCTTATCATACGTACTGTAATTCTTTTCGGATGGCTTACGTGTCCTACTTCTAAATGCAATGGGATGATTCTTTTGCATTAATTAAATTGCACCTATACCTAAGCCACTAGCATTTCTAACAACATGAAGAGATTGTGCAAAATCAAGTTACTGCAAAACAAGTGCATGTTTGAGTTTTTCAAAAGATTGCATTGCACTAACCCCCATGTAAATTTTAGTTTCTTTTTCAATAATAAAGTAAGAGGAAGTGCTAAATAAGAAAACATTCTAACATAATTTCTTGAAACTAGCCGACCCAAGAAAGTAACATACATCATTGGCTGATTGAGGTATAGGTGATTCTACAATTACTTTAATTTTCTTTGGGTCTACATGCACTGTTTGACTAGAAATGACATGCCCTAACTATTCTACTCTACTTTATAAAAAGTAACTTTTTTTCAGGATTGGCATAAAGTGCATTCTTACATAACAACCTAAAAACTATTTGTAAATGCTTCTCATGCTCACTCTCATTCTAATAGGTGTTGCAAATGGGGAAGAACTAGACCTTATAAGTCCTTTTTGAAGCAAATCCTTAACTTCGTTTTATAATTCCTTTTGGTGAAAAGGGCCATGCCTATAAGGTGCTTTATAAGGAGGAGAACTACGAGGAATTAACTATGTACTATGGTCAAACATCCTCAAGATGGTGGTATTTTAGAAGGATGATTAGACATAAAACAATTTGTATAAGCATTCATGGCACGTTTATGTGCATAAAAAAGGGTATGATTATAATCATTTATGACTTTACAAAAATAGTGCATGAATTATCACCTTTCCTAAATGCAGGTTTTACTCGAGTATGACTAAGTAATGGAAATGGTTGGAAGTCATGCCTTGCACACAAACATCGCAAGATTACAAAGGGGCAATTAAAAATGTTCATGTACATATGAACCTATACAAATCTTAATGCCATGCACTTCACTTGTTACATTATATCGACTTCCTTGAAATGAAACCTTAATGTTGGGAATTGGACTCATGACCTCCCAATTAGGAGTTCGATGGGCTAACCACTTGCCCCAAAAGTCATGGTTGAGGATTACTTCATAATCCTCTCTCTTAGGGTGAGGTTCAACCATCTCCTCTTAGGATTATGTGAAATTCATTCCCGCTTACATTGATCACTGCCATCAATGCTCACTTGTAGACCCTTGTAACTAACTTGGGCCCCTTTCCAAAATTTGAGTGCCTCCATTAACCTCAAATTCCAGCATGTGGACCTATTTTTGACCTATCAAGCCAACCTCTAGTACCCAAATGCTCATGCACATTTCTTGTTGGTAAGTTTAAAACTCACCCACGGTCAAGCACTTCCCAAGTGCCCATGATTGAGGCATCTTACCTCCATCTTGCCTAAGTTCCTCAACTATGCTCTGATACCAATGTTGGAAATTGAACTCACGACCTCCCACTTAGGAGTACGATGGGCTAGCCACTTGTCCAAGAATCCATGGTTGATGATTAATTCCTAATCCTCTCTCTTAATGTGAGGTTCAACCATCTCCTACTAGGATTATGTGACACTTAACTTTATAAAAGGAAAGAAATTATTTTAATTTGAGTTCCTACACTAACATATATGAGATAAAAGCATGATAACTACCATCATCATGTAAGATATTAACAATTTTATTATTAATACTAGCTTGCATGTGTGTCATCAACTTGAGCAATAATAATGGCCTTCACCAGTTGTGCAAGTTTTTTCTCCTCAAAATGCATCTTTTGAAGTAATCATCACATTCTCGAACCTTGTCTTAGGTGCCTTTGAGTTCATGCCATTCGAGCTCCAATTGTTGTCCGAGTGGTATCTTGAGTAGATGTGATTCACATGGGTGTGTAAAAGCCTACAAATCTCCTTGCTAAAAATATGAAAATAAGTTTAATAATTCTTGAATTAAAATGGAAAAGGGAAGGGTGGTTCTTTTGAATTGAAAAAGCAAGAGAGATGAAAGTTACATTAAATTCAAGTAAAAAGGAGTAGAGTGAAAACACAAGTGAATAGTGTAGTGGTAAAACACTTGACTTGTGAATGTGAGGTTGTGGGTTCAAGTCCCTCACTTGTGTTGTGGTAAAACACTTGACTTGTGAATGTAGTGACACATGCAGGTTGTGATAACACTATTGAAAGGTCTCATGGACCTGTGTATAGAGAGAGTAGAAAATCTAAAAAAACACACAAAAATAGAGATGCACAATAGACAAGGCAGTACATAGTATTGGGTGAAATTTTCCCCATGCACTTTGTTAGATGAGTATCGACAGTGTGTGTATATAGAATCTTTTATTACATCCAAATATAGAGGTTATGGTGAGGTGAATCCCTTTAAAAAGCAAGTGTGTGAGTAAAACATTGCTCTCTTTTACAGAGCCTTATATTTTATTTAAAAAAGTCATATTCTATAGTGATCCTTATTTCAACCACTAGTTTTATGACTTTTTAGAAAGAACCCTCTAGGTGGGTTATTTATTTATAAAATATATGGAAAATATAATTTCTCTTATTTATGTCCATATACATCTGAATAAATCCACGTCCTCATGAACCTTCAGCGGCTATATCAAAACACAAAGCACACTAATATCTCAATAAAATAAACTCCAAATTTTAACATTCCATATGTGATAACATGGCTAAAAGGGGCTCCAAATTTTCCAAAACTATTCCCCAAATTGGCCACTTTTATGTAAAATTTGACTTTAAGAAATATGTATAAAAGGCATGTCTTATAATCTAGTCCATAAATCTGCAAGGCAAGGAGTCCTTTAGCTTGAGAAGTGAATCTCAAAACCTCCAAGCTTTTACCAAATGTTTTTTGCACTTAAACAAAACCTCAAATGAGGATGTGGGACCAATTTCTAGTTATGTTAGACACTAGAGTGTGAAGTGGGCCACTTTTTATGAACTAATGAACAAATGCTCATTTATAATATTTCTTATTCATTATCTCTTCTAATCAACTATGATTTTCTTAGGAACTCTTGTGTCTTCTCCATTCGCGATGTTTTCTAGCATGCATGTGCATGTGTGTGAGACTTCTTGTATGTATGTGTGATTTTTAGCATGATGGAGATCGTCATATCACCGACTCATCTCTTGAATTGACATTTCAGGTGTGAGCATCCATTGATTCATGTTGATTGGTACATGCGTCATGTGAATGGATCTACATCAAACACTTTGGCACCATTATTGGAGAATATGTCTCATCAATCATCATGCATGGAGGATCATGCTTGGTGAGGTAGGTGAATTTTCCTTTTTGGGAGTGCTCTCGCATCATTTCCAGCTTCATTTAATTAGTTTGGATACGTAGATAGTTAGAGATAATAGTTTTTAACATTTTTAAGGTTAGGGTTCTAAGGTCATTTGGACTTTTCCATTAAAACTACAATTTGTTCATCATCTTCTTCACATTCTCTTGCATCTATTATTCACTCTAGCATGAGTGACATATGCAATTAGAAAGGGTTGTGGATAAGGTAAAAAGCCTTATTCTTGAGGGCATATGCAAAATGAGTAGGAGAGCCTTTATTATTTTTTGAAAAAGTTGAACTACAAGCATGAGGAGACGTTGAAGGGATGATTGTCTGAAAGAGTCAATAGACAATGCTTCAGAAAACCTCCCACATAGGATAGGCATACATGAATACCATAATGCACCATCAAGGGGCTAGGGAACTTCCATTTGTGAAGCTCAAAGACTAAGGTAAAGACCACACAACATTTAGAGTGGGTAGAAGCAAGTGATAGGTGTGCATTTCATCAGAGAAAGGGGTATCTATTGCAAACAATAGCCTTGGGATTGCTCATGGATATAGGAGAGGAGACAGCATTGAGTAAATTTATCACTCATTTAGGAGTGTTGCATTAAATACAGGAACCAATGAAAGGGTCAAAGGGAAGGCATTAGGTGGTAGATCATACATCACATAGCTAAGGGGAAAAAGACATCAGATTCCCCATGATTTCCCCGATTCAAGGACATAGAAGAAATATTGAAGAATAGGGACATCTTCATAGATTTTTGACATGATTCCACACTATGCGAGTAAGTGTTAGGAGAGGTATCATCCGATGGAGTATGACCATAGACTAAAAGATAGAGTCCAAACACATTTAGGGAGTAATTGGAAATTAAAAGTGGATCATGCAAGTAGAGAAATAGGAATCTTTGGGACTTCTTGCACATAACAATGTCCTTTGTATATGAAGAGGCATTATCAAGATACCAAGATCATATCAGGAAGACACTACCAAATATCAGATGATGTCTCTAGAATGCACATGTTGTAAGACATTTTGCTGTGCAAAATAAAGACAAAGTGACTAATTCAATGATTCACCTTAAGGGTGGGGTGAAAGTATGCCCTATCAAAAGAAAAGGGAAAAGAAATATTGCAAGTCCAAATTTCAACTAATGATGTTCCTAAGATAACCCTAATCGAGAGACATAGTTGGCACAAAAGGAGGCCCAAATTTTGTGATTCTTGAAAGGTTAGAGAGAAGGAAAATTTAAGCCAAGAAAGAGTGAACCTAAAGCATTGAAATTTCAAGTCCAATCCACTCAAAAATTTCCATGTGAATCCATACACTAGAGATATTTTGTCCGTAGATTTGTATGAAAGTTGTGACCTAGAAGGTTTGGAATAGAGATGAGAAATTGAACACCACTTGAATAACTCCAAAGAAGAACAATCAAGCTCAATTTGCATTGGATGGTGTCTCTAGGATAACCCTAGCAAAGAGATGTTACTCATTGAATATCTTAGTGCTTGAAAGTGTTACAAAGATCAATATGGAGAGCTTCAAGAGTGTGTGAATCAGAAGGGCACTTGTGTGATTAATTTTCAAGCAAAATCCTATTCAAATATGTCCTTATAGGGACTTCACTCCTAGCAGCAAGAGACATTTTTCTTCTAATTGAAGGCTTAGTTGGGCATGAGAGATAAGTCATACTAAGGTCAAGATTAAGAATTAAGGAAAAATAGATTCACAACAAGCCTTAAAATGAGCAATGATGTCCTTACAGCTAAGCTCTTCCTACGTACATTGTCCAAATATTTCTTGACTCATTTGGATACACAAACTTGGGCTAGGCAAGTATTGGCATAGAGCTAGCCTACTTAAGTCAAGACCAAAGGATCATACCAAATTAACCACATTTGGAGCCTTGAAAAGCAAACTTAAGGATGTCCCTAAAATTGATGTGTTGCTCAGTCTTGTATGGAAGTATCTAAGAGCTTGTTTCCCTATTTTGACCCTAAGAGCCTAATTTGACATTATTTTTTGGTCAAAAATCCAATTTTTTAGCTCTAGAGGTCATTGAAAAGCTCTTATTTTGATTTTAAAATATATCATATACAAGTTGACCTTGAGATAGGTGTAGCATAACAAGAGCTTTACTAGTAAACTTTGGCCAATAAAACTGGTGCAAAGGAACTAAGATGCAAGATTACGACTACCACGTGCTAGAGAGATGACTCTCCTCCCAACCAAATGCCTCTATATATAGCTCTCTCTAGGGGACTGCCTTCTTGGGCAGGTGGATACTAATCATCCATGTGTCAGCTATGTAACTGCATGTGCACCAAGTATCCCAGTTAACTTGAGTTAACCCAAGTGGATGCTTCTAGAAGGCTCTAGATCTCTTTGGGAAAATTACTATCTCCATGTATCCCATGGGAATGGAACCCAAGACCTCTTGCTTCATACCCATGAGACTTATCCCCTAGGCTAAGTAGGTCACTTGGTTACTAGAGTAAATGACCTTCTAGCAAGTCTAGACTCGAGATCTTTGGTCATACACATGGGGTGACCAAATGGTGTCCGATTTTAGATCTGTCTAAACCTTCGAGACCCTTAGATCATAGACTTAATTTATTACATTCTCCCCCCCTTTCCCTTTGGAAAATACTTTCCTCCTCAAAAATAGAACTATATAACTACTGTAGGCAACCCCCAAGCCTCATGTTTTAAAAACAGAAGAACATGGTCATGTTCTAGAATTGGAAGAAAATTTCTCATCTTTGTGGTGGCATCCCTGCCCAACTGATTCAAAACACTATCTTGCTTTGCACTTTGATAAACTGGTCAAAGTACAAAGTAGTGAATGAATAATAAGGGTGGATCTAAAAACATCCCTAGCTAGTTCATATTTTTCACTAGGTGCGATCTGGGCACAAACATGTGAACTAGGTGGATTCAAATTACTATACCATTTATGGGCATGGTTGGTGCATGGACTAAGTAACAAAGGTAGGATTTTTTTTCCTCATAAGACTTTGAGAACACTTGATTCACTTGAATTTCGTTTTGGAGGACTTCAAGTTTGGTTGTCCCAAACATCTAACTTGGATGTTTGTTCAATAGTTTAATCTTATCCAACAGTTGCTTGGTTTTTTCACCTGACTAGAGGATAGTTTTGTCCTAATGAGTTTAAAAATCCTATGTAACTATAGGAGAAAGTTTACCATTTACTTTAAGTCAACCCTACTATAGCTTGACCAATTCAAATTCAAAATAAAATTTTATCCAACTTAGGATACTTTTCTCAAAGACTTGAGCTATGAGTTCTTGGGAATTGTCAATCTGATGAGCAATTCTTAACTTCTCTATTCTAGAGTATACTGGAATCTAGACATTATTTATGCTATAACTTGAAGAAAACTCAAATAAATAAGTCCACTTAGACTTATTATTTTTTGAAGATTGAAAAGATTCTTGTACAGAACATCTATCTAGGATGTTTAATTTAGTTACTTGGTTCTAACCGACTAACTCTCAACTTTTGTGAAAAGAATCAGATACCATATCTAAGTCAGATCCAAAAGATTTGAAAAACGAAAATATAGAAACTAAAACTCTATACAACCAATTCAAACTTCAATGATACATAAGCTTTCTATGAGTCAAAGTCTAGATGACTCAGGACTTTAACTTCTCAAAGATATATTTCAACAAGCTATTGAAGCATTTGTTTTTCTATCTTTGAGAGAAAGGAACTCAATTCTCAAAAAGAATCATAGAGTAAATCTAAACATCATCCAACCACAAGATACTAGTGTGGTATCAGTGCGTTGACCCACTGACATTCTATTGATGAGTCTTACTCAAATAATTCTTCACTTGAGATTAATTTTATCCCTATATTCAATCTTTATGACTCCTTACTCGGAATGCAATTCTTGTGCATTTCTTCAAGTCAAAGGATTGAATTTACCAAGTTACACTAGGAACTCTTTGCTTGACTTAGTCAATCAAATCCTTAGTTGAAAACATCAACTCAAAGTCAAAGTCTGACTTCTTTATGAAATATTTTCGAATCAATAATACTTCATCCTGAAGTGTTTCAAAAATATCTTGGAAGTTACTTGCTTCATATCTTCTACTTCCTTAATCTCGAACTATCTTGAAATATCTTGAGATACTACTTTTATCCTCCTTGAATTTAAACTCCTTCTTTGAAGTTTGCATTTACTTGAGGATCAGATCTAACTTCAAGATTTGAACTAGGACTAAAAGATAATTATCATCCCACAGTCCGATGTCCCATACCATCTTTCCTACATCAATATGAGTATAAAATCTGGTGTCCCATACCACCCTATTTTATATTCAGATGAATGTGTGGGTGATACGTATCCTAAAGTATAAACACCTCTTGATAGAGTACCTTATGCTTCAAGTCTTTATCAGAATTTTGAAGTTTCACGCATTACCTCTAACAAGATTTTCTAGGTTTTGATCCCTTCACATGATCGTTTTATGATCTTGTGCTTTTCTTTGGGAACATGAAAACCTTTTGCTGGAACATCTATGCTTCTTTGCAAGGGCTTTCAAATGAAAACCAATTTGAATTCCAAGTACTTGAATTTTCATAGAATCAAGTTCAAGTGGTTTATTCTTGACCAATTCATAGTGACAAGAGCTTTTGACTTCTTGCCTTTAGATTCCTTTCTCACTAATCCTTTTTACGTACCTACCCAGTCATGACTTTACAAGAATCTCTCTACTGCATAAGTCTAAGCATCCGCTCATGCTTTTTGCATTTGTACCAAAATCCTTTAAGGATAGGCAAACATTATGTCTTACCTTCCACAAACTTAAGTATCATCTTTACGATTTCAGATTACATTCTTGGAATTTCTCACTCTGTTCAAACTTAGAACATCATACTCTTTTCACAAATTTCCATTGGATAAATGGGACCTAAGTGAATAACTTCCAAAAGGAATTTTATTTCCAATACTTAGGTCATCTTTAGAGTAGTTCCAATCGCACATTCTTGGATAATCATGGCCAAGCTTGATCAATTCTGGTTGACCTTGCGGTTAGAATAAAGATTTAGTCTTTATTATTAAGATCTCTTAAACTAACAAATGCATTTTTGCTTACCCATGGGATTTTTAGAGATCTTCCTCAACTTAATTCCAAGCATACACTCATGCCTCCTAGATTTCAAAGCTAAGAATCTTTGATACACCTTTAGATTATATCAATATTTGGAATTAATTACCAATATCGGTGGTTTGGAAATTACTGGGAACTACTTGGTACTAAACTTTCTTGAAAGATTCTAAGCTCACATCCAGGGAGATATTTTTCTTTCATGAATTTTAGCTTCCTGCCAAGGAATTAAGTAATACTAAGCCAATGATTTATCTTGGAATCTTTTGCTTTCAAGTCCAATGATTCATCTTGGATTCTTTTTCTTTATTGGAATGATCTTCAAAATACATTCTTGAATTTTGGACAAGACCAAGAATTAAAGCTTTATTGCTTGTCCAAAAGATATTCCTTTTTAACCAATGAAATAGTTAACTAGACTATTTTCTTTATTAGCTCATCTTTAGGAAGTATCCTAAAGATCTCTTTGACATATCTTTTAGGAAAATATCTTGATTTCCAAAGATTACTTTGACATATCTTTTAGGAAAATATCTTGATTCCCAAGTATTACTTTGACTTGGGTTTCTTCTTTAAGCTCTAATTAGCTTAAATAAAACCAAGCATACTTTTCTCATCATAAAAAAAGTGCTTAATAAAGTTTCTAATATAATTCTTGAAAACTTTGCATCTTGACTAGAGATGCAATCATGGAATCTAGCATTTAACTATTGAACACTAAAGCTCAAGTGATGCTAATGTTTATTCACTTCTTTGATGTTCATCACTTGTTAGGATGTAATCAAAGAAAAAACTTCAAAAGTTCCATGATTTTTTAAATTTGGAACATATCAACTATCCTTTGAACTTTGAAAGTTTAATTGATTCAAATTCCATTTGATTTTATTTGATTCTTATCACGTCTTGGGACAGAAACAGATAAAACTTCCAAAGGAAACTTCATCAACCGAATTGGATGCATGATTTCTTAAATCTAAGCTAGTGACTACATCTATGCTTGTGATTAGTATTCTCTAAGTTTTTTCCTAAACTAAGAGTCATGATGGAAATTTCAGTGCTATAATTTTCTTGCCATTCCAATGAGTAAGAAAATTGAACACTTCACTTTCGAAGAACCTACTTTCACTAATCATGATTTCTAATTTGTGATACCTAGGTATCAAGTTTGGGAAAAACAAACTAGTTCCTTGAGTTGCATGGCAGCCAAGAGCCTTGCAACTACCTAGTTTGCTATTTTCCCTAGCTATCTAAGTCGAGTTAGAAAAAAGAGGTAACGAAAGTATACGTATTCAACTACTTAACAAATAATCATGCATATGTAAATGCGTGTTCTTGCATGCAAATGCATGTGAGTGTATGCACGTGTTAGCATTCTCCTTTCATGCATCAAACTTAAATCAAGCAATTCTTCAGCTTGAAAATGCGGGTTCCCAATCATCCATGCACAAATATTCTACTTGCTATCGTTTTTTTTAAAGAATATATAATTGTTCGTATGCATAAACTTGAGCATTCACTATCTTTTCAAGCAAGAAGAAAACATGTTTTATGCATGAAAACATTCTTTAAAAAGGAGAAATGCACCAATATTTTTTTTTGGCATAAACTTTTAAGCACATGCAAGTGCTCGATGTATTGCTCAATACTTCTACCCGTTTAGCTTTCATTGAATTTGTCGCGTTTGCAATCATTCTTAAATAATCAAGACTACTATCATGCTTCAATAATATTTAGATGCAACCTACATGAAAGCAACGAATAAATCAAGTATTGAAATGAAAACATCAACTTGTAAAATACTTATCTTCCAATTAAGCTACATCCTTCCATTGATCCTCAAGAAGAGCCATTCTCCATCCTTTGGTCCTCAAAAAAAAAATCTTTCCATGCAAAGAAAAGCCAACCTTCATAGACATGCTCACACATCTCCAAAACCTTGAAGAAAGCTTTCTTTTGTCAATCGAGAAGAAATGAAAATCGTACGCAAGATCTCCCTTGCTCCAATTCGATATTATTTTGCTAGCTCATTGATTCCAATGCCACTGAAATGATGAGGGTTTGAATCCATCATTCCATTTGCTTCACTCTCCATCATGAAGACACAACACCAATGATAGATATAAAATAAATTGGATGTCGTTATATTGCGCATAGGAAACAACATAGCTAGATGACATAAGAAAAAATAGAATCGGTGGGTTTGAATCTGGCACGGGTAGTCTAGTGGTAAAGTAGTTGTCTTCCCGAGAGCATATGGGTTCGATAGGCCCTTCAGAACACTAGGCCATAATAAATAATTTACCTGTTCGTTACAGGAAATGCTATTACTCAACATGGATACTGTAGATACGCTTGAGGAAGAGGTCATAAGATCGATCCTTGGGCATTCCCAAAGCGCTGCAGCTTTCAAGTATAGCAGTTGAGGAACTTCTTCGAATTTCAAACCTGCATATGCTTCATCATAGATCGATCTTTTTCTTGTCTTCTGCTTGTACAGGGCGGAGATAACAAACTCAAAGCGAGCTTGCTCTCATGCTAAGGATAGGATTCATGACCGATAAGGTCTCTGGTTTGATTCGATTAGCATCCACCTTTGAGTAATAATCTATTTTATGCTTTGATCTACAAAGAAGTTGTGGCAGACGTCAGCTACAGAGATAAAAATTCTGGATGCGTCTACGTCGGCTACAGAGATAGCAATTGTGGATGCATAGGATTTACATTGTTCTCAACAGCATTAGAACATCATGATACTTGACCCAGTGGTTGAGGAAGCATATTATGCTGAACACATTCTGTGTTCAAGTCCGTGGACATCTTCACAGAGAAGAAATGTTAGCTTTATATCTTCTTTTCATTTAACCTCCTCCGTGGCTAAGATGGATTGCAGGGAGGGGGAAGGGAGGGCTGAGGGGGCTAAGATGGATAGGCAGGGAGGGGTAAGGATGGGGCTTGGTAGAAGGGTAAAGGGAGGTTGAGAGAGTAGGAATATGGGGATGGAAAGGGTCGAAAAGAGAAAACAAGAAAGCTACAGAGGGTGCATATGGGAAAGAAAGAAACATATGGTAAAATAAAGTGAGAATAGACCATGTGGACCATGTGGGGAATTAAAAGCACGTGAGAAATGGGCTCAAAACATGTAGGTTTTGACCAAAAGTCAGAGACAAGGTTGGATTTCAGAAAACTTAAGGTAAAAAATGAGTCCACAGGTGCCAAAATACATGAAAATGACCCCATGTGTGAAAAAAGGGGCCATCCGAGACGCAATCTAGAGCCCAAAGCATTGGACGAGGGAAATATATATATATATATATATATATATATATATATATATATATATATATATATATATATATATATATATATATATATATATATATATATATAAAATTAAAATAATTATATATATATATATATATATATATATATATATATATATATATATATATATATATATATATATATATATATATATATATTTCTTGTTTTTTCAATTTAATAAACCCTTGTGGGGTTTGGTGAAGCATAATTAAAAAGAAAAATATAAAGGTAAATTAAAATAATAGAAAATAAAATAAAAATAAAAAGAAATAAATAAATAATAAAAATTAAAATTAAAATTAATTAAATAGAATAAAATAATAAAATAAATAAATAAATTAGAAAAAAATAAAAATCTGTTGGGGGGAGGGGGGAGAGCGGGGCCGAGGGGGGGTTGGGGGGGGGGGGAGCGAGGGGGGGCGGGGTGTCATGGACACCAAGAAAACCATCTTAAACCTTAGATTCCATGTGAATTTCTTGTATCTCATGTTTGGTTAAGATTTTGGACGAACTAATGCTTCCATTACATCTGCAACATGCCAAAACCCCATGATTGACTGTTTATTTGTAGAATTCTGACACCCATGGGTTTTGTTGTGAGTTGATGATGTCATCCATGACATCATCAAATCGCAAACACCCTTGAAAACCTATAAAGGGAGGGATTGGTCACATTCATAATAAGTCTTGCCAATGCCAATCTTGGGAGCTCAAGGGGTTGTGACCACCAAGTAAGTACTTTCAAGTTCCAGTTCAAGTTCTAGTTTTGTCTCTTGCTCTAGTCTTCTCTAGTCTTGTATCGTGGACATCCTTTCTTGTCTTGTTGTAATCTCATGGTACGAGATCCTTTCTAGTTATTTCTTGTATCTAGTTCATATCCCTGAAAGGAATTCTTATAGTCCAGACATCTTGTTTCATACCTACGATCGTGAGTTGTGGGATCTGCTATATCATCTCGAGTCCAGTTTTACATACCTATCAGTCCCGGGTTGTGGGACGTCTTGTATCAGTTATGTATTCTTGTATCATTTTCCCTATGAGGGTGTTCTTATAATCGTAAGTCTATTTCCAAAATCTTGTCTATTCTAATCAGAGAGCACAATCTAGTGCTCCCCTGACATTTTGGTAAGAATACCTTCATCAAGACCAGGCACCATGTATTCCTTATGCAAGGAGATTCAATCTACCATAAAGAACTTGATCGAACATGTCCAAGAGATGAAAAGATTGCTACGACAAGATGATCGATCAGTTTCAAGCTATGCCTTGAATATCAAGATGTTGTTTCGTGGAACTACATATCAAGAAGACTACATGGTTAAACAATTTCAAAGTGGCCTCAATCCTGAAGTCAAATATCTCTTGCTATCCATGCCTCAACCAAATACCTTGGAGGATGTTATCAAGCAGGCAGTTCAATGTGCGAATCAATTATTCAAAGAAATCTAAGTCCAAGAGTCAGAAGTCTTGAATAATGAAGAAACTACTCCTGAGGAATCTGAACCAAGAATCTTTGAAGCCCAAAAAGTCATTACAAATGATATGGAGTATGCATGTTATGAAGATATTAAGAAGGTAAAGGATAAGGAGGAGTTCATGTTCAATCAAGGAGGTGTGCTTACTCAACACTCTCCATCAAAGATCTTGGAAACACCACAACACTCCACTAGAAGCTCAAAGGATCTATCACATGAAGAACCCTGGGAAGCTCAAGAGAGACCCAGTCCTTCACTACCGATCAAGATTGAGGATCATGAAGAATTTGAGGTCGTGCAGGTATTAGATTCAAGGATCTCTCGACAAAGATTAGAATGCCTTATTCATTGGAAAGCGTATGACATCATTGATCGTACTTGGCAACTTATAGAAAATATTCTTTGAGAGAAATTCAAGGTTCATGAGTTCCATAGGAAGAATCCAATGAAACCCAAGCTAGAGAACATGGCTGCTCCTCGTGGAACTCGTTGCTTGAGCGGGGAGGTGATGTCATGGACACAAAGAAAACCATCTTAAACCTTAGATTCCATATGAATTTCCTCTATCTCCTATTTGGTTAAGATTTTGGACAAACTAATGCTTCCATTACGTCTGCAACATGCCGAAACCCTAGGATTGACTGTTTATTTGTAGAATTCTGACACCCATAGGTTTTGTTTCGAGTTGACGATGTCATCCATGATATCATCAAATCGTAACCACCCTTTAAAACCTATAAAAGGAGGGGTTGGCGACATTCATAATTAGTCTTGCCAATGCCAATCTTGGGAGCTCAAGGGGTTGTGACCACCAAGTAAGTACTTTCAAGTTTCAGTTCAAGTTCTAGTTTTGTCTCTTGCTCTAGTCTTCTCTAGTCTTGTATCGTGGATGTCCTTTCTTGTCTTGTTGTAATCTCATAGTATGAGATCCTTTCTAGTTATTTCTTGTATCTAGTTCATATCCCTGAAGGGAATTCTTGTAATCCAGATATCTTGTTTCATACCTACAATCCCGAGTTGTGGGATCTCCATTATCATTTCTAGTCCAGTTTTCCATACCTATCAGCCCCGGGTTGTGGGATTTCTTGTATCAGTTACGTATTCTTGTATCATTTTCCCCGTGAGGGTGTTCTTGTAATCCTAAGTTTGTTTCCAAAATCTTATCTATTGTAGTCAGGGAGCATAATCTAGTGCTAACCTGACCTAGGGGGGGCCTCAATTAAATTTTTGTTTTATTCTAAAGTCACTATAGGACAAAAAAAGGATTCATTGGCTGCCACTTTCTGAAGACAATCTTGGGACATCAAAGTGAGCAGCATGATACTCTAGCAGTTAGGAGTGTATGTAAACCGACACTCAAATCAAGGCAAGGATTATACTTGGAGAAAAAAGCAAGATGAGCATAATCTAAGCTAAGCAAGAGAGAAGTGCAAGAGAGATACAGTGAGTGTGTGACAAAGAGAAGTGAAGTGCAAGGTGTGCATGAAGAGGACTTAGAAGTGTGTAGATAAGTGCTAAGCTATACCACCAAAGATCCCAAGGTCCCATTGAAGCTGTGCGCATGCCGACAAAAAGTTTCCATCCCTCCCCCTATTGGAAGCTTGAGTGCAAGGTGTGCAGAAGTGCAAGCTTGGACAAGGTGGACGTCTCGTGAAGAGAAGGCTCACAACAACAAGATTCTTGGGTATTTTGTATTTTGTGCTTCCAGTGTTGTATCTTTCTTCTTATCTTTCCCTTTTCTCCTACAAACACTCAAATCCCTTTTCGCACAAGAATCCCCCAACAAAATTTGGCACACACGGTAGGACTCCAAGGAGATTTGAGCATAGAAGAAGCCAAGTGCAAAGTGTAGAAGGGTTCAAGTGCCGACAGTGCTATAGTACTACTTCATTGGGGTAAGAGACATTGAGGGTCACTTGCAAAGCAACAAGAAGGAAGTTTGTTAGAAGATCCTCCAGTCCACTGTCATCGACATCATTAGTAAAGAATATGGCGGCCCAGGTAGATTTGGAAACTTTACTTTCTAGATTGAATATAAAAGTTCCATCTTTCAAAGGTTTAACTCAGGAAGATCCGGACGAGTACATTAGGAGATTCTTAGCATTATGTAAAACAAGAGGTTTGATGGGAAGAGAGGATGCCTTTTTTATCCTCTTTCCTGCCACATTAGAAGGGCTAGCAGATAAATGGTTCAGCCAGTTTGATGAAAACCATTTCACCACGTGGGATTTAATGAAAGATGCATTCAAAACTCAATTCCAACATGGGAATGCTAAAGAGATAATGACAGAGGAATTACAAAACTTGAGGCTAGGTCCTGGTGAAACGTTTCCAGAGTTTGTAACAAGGGCCAAGGCACTAATGGCTAAGTTGCCAGATCCTCCACATGATTTTTTATTAAGAAATGGTTAGCTAAACCACTTCCAGTGACTACACAATGTAAAATCAAAGAATTAGTGTTGCCAACAGCCTCCATAGAAGAGTTCATCAATACAACTACACGATTGGAACAAATAAGGCAACAATATGGAGCAAGTTCTTCTCAACTACCCTATTCTACAGAAATGGAGGATCCAGTAATCCAGCTAAGGAAAGAGTTGGATGAATTAAAAAGGAATAAGCCCCATAAAGAGGAGGAGAATGCTATGACTCAGTTGAGGAGGGAAATTGAAGCATTGAAGCTACAAAAGGAAGAGGAAGCCCAAGCAGAAGAACTGGCTCATCTTTGACAGGAGTTGCAAGAACTCAAAGGGGGTGGCATCGAAAGTGGCCTATGGTGTACCATGTGCAACAAGCAAGGTCATGTAGTAAGTGAATGTCCTCTATTAAGTGTAACTTGCTAGCTATGTAGGAAAGCTGGTCATGAGGCCCATGAATGTCAATCAAGAGGAATGCCTGCAACAACATATTGGACACAAGGAGAAGCCCTACCACCAGCTAATGTGATGGCGACTACACCTAATCAAGGTAACAATTACAACCCTAGACATAGGGATAACTTTGGAAATGGCCAAGGGGGCCAATTATTTGTTTCAGATGTGGAGAATGTGGGCATTACCAAAGTAGGTGCACTCTACCAAAAAATACCCCTCCTTACAAAAATTGATCAGAGGCCAGAGACCACTATACTAATTGTTGTCCTAAGAACCAAGCATCTTCAACTGGGCCCCACATTCAAATGATTTTTGTGTGCAAAGAAGAAATGGTAGATCAAGTCAATGGGCCATCACCATCTACCAGGGTCGTGCAGTTAGAAGAAATTGAATCTTTCACAATGCAGACAAGAAGCAAGGGGAAGGCTCAAGTGGAAATAGGTCACGAATGAAGGATTAATGGATTGAACAAAGACAGAGAGACATCTAAAGACAAAGCCATAAAAGGCAATTAGGAAATCTCATAGGTACTCGTGATGCCATTGGACATGCATTCAATAGGGCTCATGAGGAGTTTGATAAGTTAATTGGATCCCATGCTCTTAAGGAATCAGAAGCTTCAAGACTACTCAAGTCCATGAAAAAGGAGGTTAGTATTTTTTTTTTTTAATAATGGATGGAAAATTCAGGTCAGAACTCTTGCAGATAATTGATGAGGCTTCCACAGCAAGTTTAGTGGCGAAGGCTTCTATTATGCATAAAGATAAAATTGTGGGGGAAGCAAGATTACAAGAGCCCTCGGTTAATGGTCTCTATAAAGGGTCACGAGTTCCAAGGAGTCATTGTAGATGGTGGTTCTATCATTAACTTGATGTTTGAATATACCATGAAAAAGATTGGCCTAAACCCTTCCAAACCTGCCAACTTCACTATAACACTAGAAGACCAAAGCATAGTAAGGCCTATGGGAGTGGTTCTTGGAGTCCCTGTCAAGATACAAGGTACCATCTTTAACTTGGACTTTGTTGTTCTAAGGTTGCCATAGGTAGAAGGAAGTTTCACCTTGTTGATTGGGCGACCTTGGTTAAGGCATGCCAATGTGCTACATGAGTGGGGTAAGGACACAATGTGGGTAAAGCAAGAGGGAAAAGAGTTGCAACAGATATTTTTAGAAGAAGGACAAGACAATCAAAGACGTGCCATCATGATGTAGACCGTTGGTATTTGTATGGAAGAAGAATTGTTGGACAAACCAAAAGCAGATCTATTTGAAGAAGCAAATTTATATGAAGAAGAAAACATGTTGCCTTGGCTCCATGCAGAAGACCCATCTTCCTGCTATGGAATTTTTCCAAACTCAAGTAGAGAGGAAGCCGATGAAGAAAAAGTGGACATTATTCAGTTTACTAATTCGAGAGAGACAGTCTCATTCAAAGGCCATAGAAGAGAGAAGAAAAGAAAAGCCCTTAAGTACAACAGTAAAGAAGCTACTTCAAATCCTATATCAAGGGCTAGTTTGTTATGGATATTGGTATGGATATCATCTGTTATGTCAATTTTTATGATAGTAAGTGCAGGGCTTTACAAGGATGTGGAAGGAGTACCTGCAAGTCTTTGGAAACAGAGGGTTCCATTGGATGAAGAAGCCGGAATAGTAATAATGGAATTTTGTAGATTAAGTTATAAAGTAGCTAAAACAAAGATACAAAAGATGCAGTATGGAGGAGATAATATTCTAATGAAGGATTTAGGGTACCCCTATCAGATGGTCAATATGCCCAAAAAGAAGACAAAACAAATGAAGTGCAATACAACTTAAGATTATGGAGGAGTTTATCTTAGTCATCATATCATGGCTCAAGGCCTATTATCAGCACAATTGAAGATTTATGTATCACCTAGAACTTGCAAAATCTGTTCAGGTTGTACATAGCCTTCTCATTTCATTTTTCTCAAGTTTTAGTAGTTTTTATCCATTTTCATGCTTGTTCCTTGAGTTTTTAGCAAATTTAGCACCCTTTCATAGCCCTTTACAGAAGCTCCATTTTTGGAAAATTTTTGGGAATTTTTCAAGCATTTTTAGAAATTTTTCTAGCACTTTTTCATCTTTTTCCATGCCTTTTTCTCAATTAAATGGACATATAAAGGAAGCTCTTTCTGATTTTGAGTGGGAAAGTGGCCTAAAAATGCTGGGAATTTTTTTGGGAAATTCTTTTATTTTTTTGCATTTTTAAAATTTTCTTTGGATTTTCTTAGCATTTTTTTTTATTTTCAAGCTATTTTTACCCAAAAAAATGCCCCCTAGAGGCTAAATTTATTTTTCAAAAATCTCTCTCTCTCTCTCTCTCTCTCTCTCTCTCTCTCTCTCTCTCTCTCCCTCCCTCCCTTGTTTTACATTGTGTTAGGAATCTCCTAATGTGCTCATCTGGATCTTCTTGAGCTAAACCTTTGAAAGATGGGGAGAGAGAGAGAGAGAGAGTTTTCTTTTTAAATAAATTTAGCCTCTAGGGGGCCTTTTTTTTCTTTTGGTTAAAAATACCCTGAAAATAGAAAGAAAAATGCTAAGAAAATCCAAAAAATAAAAAAAATACAAAAAAATAAGGAAAAACTACCGAAAAAATTCCCATCATTTTTAGGTGACTTTCCCAATCAAAACCATAGAGAGCTTCATTTATATGTCCATTTAATTAAGAAAAAGGCATTAAAAAAGATGAAAAAGTGCTAGAAAAATTTCTAAAAATTCTTGAAAAATTCCCAAAAAATTTCAAAAAATTGTGCTTATGTAAAGGGCTATGAAAGGGTTGCTAAATTTGCTAAAACCTCAAGGAACAAGCATGAAAATGGATAAAAACTACTAAAACTTGAGCAAAATGAAATGAGAAGGCTATGTACAACCTAGAGAGATTTTGCAAGTTCGAGGTGATCCATAAATCTTCAATTGTGTTGATGATAGGCCTTGAGCCATGATATGACGACTAAGAGAAAATCCTCCATAATCTCCAATTGTATTCCACTTCATTTCTTTCGTCTTCTTTTTGGGCATACTAACCATATGATAGGAGGGGTATCCTAAATCCTTCATTAGAATATTATCTCCTTCATATGATAGGAGGGGTATCCTAAATCCTTCATTAGAATATTATCTCCTTCATACTACATCTTTTGTATCTTTGTTTCAACTACTTTATAACTTAATTTGCAAAATTTCATTATCACTATTCCAGCTTCTTCATCCAATGGAAACCTCTGTTTCCAAAGACTTGCAGGTACTCCTTCCACATCCTTATAAAGCCCTGCACTTACTATCATAAAAATTGACATAACAGATGATATCCATGCTAGTATCCATAACAAAGTAGCCCTTGATATAGGATTTGAAGTAGCTTCTTCACTGCTGTACTTAAGGGCTTTTCTTTTCTTCTCTCTTCTATGGCCTTTGAATGAGACTATCTCTCTCGAATCAGTAAACTGAATAATGTACCCTTTTTCTCCATACGCTTCCTCTCTACTTGATTTTGGAAAAATTCCATAGCAGGAAGATGGGTCTTTTGCATGGAGCCAAGCATATAAATTTGCTTCTTCAAATAGATCTGCTTCTGGTTTGTCCAACAATTCTTCTTCCATACAAATACCAATTGTCTGCATCATGTTGGTATGTCTTTGATTGTCTGGACCTTCTTCTAAAAATATTTGTTGCAACTCTTTTCCCTCTTGCTTTACCCACATTGTGTCCTTACCCCAGTCATGCAGCACATTGGCATGCCTTAACCAAGGTCACCCAATCAACAAGGGGAAACTTCCTTCTACCTATGGCAGCCTTAGAACAACAAAGTCCAAGTTAAAGATGGTACCTTGTATCTCGACTGGGACTCTAGGAGCCACTCCCATAGGCCTTACTATGCTTTGGTCTGCCAGTGTTACAGTGAAGTTGGCAGGTCTGGAAGGGTGTAGGCCAATCTTTTTCATGGTGTATTCAGGCATCAAGTTAATGCCAAAACCACCATCTACAATGACTCCTTGGAACTTATGACCCTTGATAGAGACTGTTAACCAAGGGCTCTTGAAATATGTGAGGGGTGCTTCCCCCACAATTTTATCTTTATGCATAACAACAGCCTTTGCCACTAAACTTGTTGTGGAAGCCTCATCAATTATCTGCAAGAGTTCTTACCTTAATTTCCCATCCATCTTTATTAAATAAAAAATATTGACCTCTTTTTTCATGGACTTGAGTAGTCTTGAAGCTTCTGATTTCTTAAGAGCATGGGCTCCAATTGAGTTATCAAACTCCTCATGAGGCCTGTTGAATGCATGTCCAATGGCATCACTGGTACCTATGAGATTTCCTTTTTGCCTTGTATTTGCACATGTGGTGGCTTTGTCTTTAGATATCTCTTTTTCTGTGTTCAATCCATTAATCCTTGATTCTTGACCTATTTCCACTTGAGCATTCCCCTTGCTTCTTGTCTGCACTGTAAAAGATTCAATTTCTTCTAGTTGCACCACCCTAGTAGATGGTGATGGTCCATTGACTTGATCTACCATTTCTTCTTTGCACACAGAAATCATTTGAATGTAGGGCCCAGATGAAGATGCTTGGTTCTTAGGACACCAATTAGTATAGTGGTCTCTGGCCTTTGGGCAGTTCCTTAGGTGGGGCATTTTTTGGTAGAGTGCGCCTACTTTGTTAATGCCCACATTCTCCACATCTGAAACAAATAATTGGCCTCCTTGGCCCATTTCCAAAGTTATCCCTATGTATAAGGTTGTAATTGTTACCTTGATTAGGTGAAGTCGCCATCACATTAGCTGGTGGTAGGGCTCTTCCTTGTGTCTGAAATGTTGATGCAGGCATTCCTCTTGATTCACATTCCTGGGCCCCAAAACCAGCTTTCCTACATAGTTGGCAAGTTACACTTAACATAGGACATTCACTTACTACATGACCTTGGTTGCTGCACATGGTACACCATAGCCCACTTTTGATGCCACCCCCTTTGAGTTCTTGCAACTCCTGTTGAAGCTCAGCCAGTTCTTTTGCTTGGGCTTCCTCTTCCTTTTGTAGCTTCAAGTTTCCTCTTCAATTGAGTCATATCATTCTCGTCCTTTTTATGGGTCTTATTCCTTTTTAAGCCCTCCATCTCTTTCCTTAGTTGGATTACTAGATCCTGCATTTCTGTAGAATAGGGTAGTTGAGAAGAACTTGCTCCATATTGTTGCCTTATTTGTTCCAATCGTGTAGTTGTATTGATGAACTCTTCTATGAAGGCTGTTCACAACACTAATTCTTTGATTTTACATTGTGTAGTCACTGGAAGTGGTTTAGCTAACCATTTCTTAATAAAGAAATCTTGTGGAGGATTTGGCAACTTAGCCATTAGTGCCTTCACCCTTGTTGCAAACTCTGGAAACGTTTCACTAGGACCTAGCCTCAAGTTTTCTAATTCCTCTATCATTATCTCTATAGTATTCCCATGCTGGGATTGAGTTTTGAATGCATCTTTCATTAAATCCCACGTGGTGAAATGGTTTTCAGCAAACTGGCTGAACCATTTATCTGCTAGCCCTTCTAATGTGGCAGGGAAGAGGATAAAAAAGGCATCCTCTCTCCCCATAAAACCTCTTGTTTTACATAATGCTAAGAATTTGCTAATGTGCTTGTCCGGATCTTCCTGAGCTAAACCTTTGAAAGATGAAAATTTTATATTCAATCTAGAAAATAAAGTTTCCAAATCTACTTGGGCTGCCATATTCTTTACTGATGATATCGATGACACTAGACTGGAGGATCTTTTAAAAACCTTCCCTCTTGTTGCTTTGCAAGTGACCCTCAATGTCTCTTACCCTAATGAAGTAGTACTGTAGCACTGTCGGCACTTGAACTCTTCTACACTTTGCACTTGGCTTCTCCTATGCTCAAATCTCCTTGGAGTCCCATACGGTATGCCAAATTTTGTTGGGGGATTTTTGTGCAAAAAGGGATTTGAGTGTTTGTAGGAGAAAAGGGAAGGATAAGAAGAAAGATACAACACTGGAAGCCTCTGTCGATTGATTATAAGAAGAAAAATACAATGGTGATGCACAATACAATCCAGTGCTTTCTATGCAAAATCCCTCAGAGTGCACAATCACAAAATACAAAATACCCAAGGGTCTTGTTGTTGCCGACCTTCTCTGCACCAGACCTCCACCTTCTCCAAGCTTGCACTTGTGCGCGCTTTGCACCCAAGCTTCCAATAGAGGGAGGGATGGACACCTTCTATCGGCACGCGCACAGCTTCAATGGTTGGGATCTTTCGTGGTATAGCTTAGCACTTATCTGCACACTTCTAAGTCCTCTTCATGCACACCTTGCACTTCACTTCTCTGCGTCAGGCACTCACTGTATCTCTCTTGCACTTCTCTCTTACTTAGCTTAGACTATGCTCACCTTGCATTTTCCTCCAAGAATAATCCTTGCCTTGATTTGAGTGTCGGTTAGAGTATCTTGGTGCTCATTTTGATGTCCCAAGATTTTCTTCAAAAAGTGGGCAGCCAACGAATCCCTATTTTGTCCTGTAGTGACTTTAGACAAACAAAAATTTAATTTGGGGGCCATGCTTTTACTTCCACATACGTTGTCGCTTCACATACCTTCACATTTTGTCTTTTAATTCTTCAAATGTGCACCTAAGAGAGGTTCACCTGAACCTTCCAAAACACTTTAAAACACTTTGAACCTTAGATAAATTACAGAAATACCTTTGCAACCTATATCCAACTTCTGCAACTTTACCCTTTGTGAACAATTAATTGTGCACTACCTATGCACCTTGACACCCCACTTCAAATTCTTTGACTTCACCCATGTTGATCTTTGACCTTGAACATGTTGAATTTGACCAATATGACTTTTATGGGCTCAACAAGAACCATATACCCAATTCAAAACATAACTAGCATGAGGAAATATATAGATAGAAAAAATATGTATATCAATGTAAAATATATGTCCAATGTAATATATCAATCATTCTAATCATCATCATCCACATCATCATGTAAGTCCTCATCATCATGATCATCCTCATCATCATGATCATCCACATGATTTGATGTATCTGGTAGTGGCATCATGCATAGAGGCGTGAGCACTCTGTGATGATCAAGATCGTCCCACCTATGTCTGTATCTCCGCCTCATCCATATCTGCCTCTCCATAATACTCTTGTATTATATATAACAAACATAAATAAATAAAACATCAATAAAAATAAAATAATGATATGAAATTTAATAATATGCACAAAAACATTTGGATGACCTTGCATGTACTCACTTAGATGTCAATATTAGTTCCCAAATGCAACCACCTCGGATATAGAGAGTTACTAAAACTTTGATAAGATTCCGTTATACGCCGACCTTCACTGTTCACGTCTTAGCTCAGCCCTCACGTAATGAATACACTAAAACACTACAGTGATCATCTTACCACAGATGCTAGAGCCATAAACTAAGAGTTCAATCTTTACTAGGTAAGTACCATAATCCGCTCAATATCCGAAACATCGAGAACTAACCAGTCAATTACACCACACTAAAGACTTAGTATGCGATTCAGGATTCCTTTCTGCAATGTTAATCCTTATCGTCTGATGACCGATTACGACACTGAAGACAATGCTATACTTTGCAGTATTATTGCATTATGACAATTTCTACGGTCCTCACTCAACACTTGGCAGAACATTCCACAAAATAGCACTAACCCAGTCGCGCTCTTAATACACGATTGCAACAAGGACTTACAGACGATTCACTTCCGACCACAGTTCGATGAGTTACTATATGATGAATGACACTCACAACTATATCAAAGATCCAGAAATAACAGACACAGACAATAGATAGAAACCAGCAGATCATAGATTATTCAGAAAACTCAAAAGTTACACATGAAGTTACAGTAATTGCTCAGACAATCACCCAGACGAATAGTCTAGTGATTCCACAACTCGTCGTTTTCTGACTCTCTCTCTGTCTCTCTAAGCATTGCTTTATATAAGAAATTCTAACTGTTGTGTAACTACTTTTCGCGCGTGCGAACCCAAGATTCGGTTTTACATGTCCCCATCCGGCGGCCGATTAACACTGGCACGCACGGTGGACTCGAACCCGCAAGTTGTACAAAATTATTGTTCGTCTATTATTCCTTCTAAATACATATTCCTAGCTAATCAGAAAGTACAGGCTATTTTTTTCTTTAGAGTTTCTAACATCTGTTTTAGAGTTTTCGGCTCTACTAGCTGTGCATCTATTCTGACAAAGCTTAGTGCTATTGCTTCGGTGAGCAGAATCTCTGCCTGTGTTTGCAAAAATGCTTCCTGCTGCAAGTAGAATTCGTTAGATAGAGCTGCATCTCTTGAAACTTTTACTTTTGCAACCTGCTTCTGCATATCAATTACTCGTTCTTTCTGATTGCTCAGTTGATTTCTCGCCTTTCTATTTCTTGGTTTTGATACTGTATTGTTGTTGAGTAGGCATCTCTTTCTCGTCGAAGCTGTGGGATTTCTTTATGTGCTTGAGCTTCTTTTGCCAAGTAATATTTCAGCATTCTGTTAACATCCGTTAGAGCCTCACTTGTTCTATGGAGTTCTTCTTCTGTCAATTTGGCTTCCCTCTACTGTTCTTGGCTTTTCTTTACTTCCTCGGCTAGACGCGTTCTGGTTTCTTCTAGTAAATTGCCTAGCGCCATCGTTGCATCTTCTTTTTCTTTGAGTAGTTGATTCAGTTTATTTATCTCTGCATCTGCAACAAGCAGTAATTCTTCTTTTTCTTTTGCTGCTGCCAGGGCTTCATCTCGCTGAACTGTAATTCGTTCCTGTTCTTGGATTCTGGCCTGTAGCTGTTGTACTTGTTCATGAAGCGCATGATTTTCTGTCTTCACAGCCTGTAGTTCTTCTTGGAGGGGCGTGATATCTGCCTCCATGACTTCCAATTTATGCTGGAATTCTTCGCGAACACTTTCTGTAATCTACTTCAATTGTTGTAGCAGTTGTCTTGATAACTCTATTAGCATCTGACCCATCGATTCCAATTGAGAAAATACTGGTGTGGAGGGTGATGGAAGAGGGGGACAAGGTTGGGAAGACGATGCAGTAAGTAGTTGTTGTGAGGTCGGAGGGGAGTAGTTGGGGGATGAGGCGGAAGACGCTGCAGGTTCGATTGGTGGATTGGATGGGATAGGAAGGATGGGGTTAAGTGGATGTTCCGGTGGTGGGGTGGGAATGGCAGAGTTAGCTTGTGTTACCTTATTTGTGGTTTGTTGTTCAGCATTGCGGCTGTAGACTCAACTGTCCTAAGCAGCTCTTCGAATACTTGTTTTGCCAGTTGTTCTTCCTCTTGTTGTTCCTGCTCAGTTTGCTGCTGTGATGCTTCTTCGGTAGGACTCGTTTTTGTTTCAGTCTGTTCCTCCTGCTCTTGTTGCTCAGATGGTGATGCTTGCGCTGAGGAATCATGCTGCATCGAAGTGGTGGTGTCGTGAAAGGTTTCTTCCTCTTGTTTTTCCTCTTCTTTATCATCTCCGGCTGAGTTCTGTGCTTCACTCTCGGATGAGCTGATTCTGACTCTTTCCCGTCGGAAGAGTTGGTTGAGTTCTTCGTCATCTTCTTCGTCATCGTCCTCTAGCAGCTGTACCGATTCTTCATGTCTCAGAATGGGCCCCCGGGGTGGTGGTTGGGCTGCGAGGATTGCCGGAAAGAGAAATGATAAGATATGGGGCAACCTAGATCTAGGCGTACTACCCTTGTTTACTTGTTTGATTATTGCTACGCACTCCTTATGGATTCGGTGGAAGAAATAAGATGCGAAGTGTATTGGCTCACGGGCAGCTAAATCTATGGCAGAGTAAAATGGGCGGGATATGCCGTAAGTGCGCTTCTGTAGATTTAGGATTGCTACCAAGAATTGGAGTGCAGTTCTTTCGGGTTCCGGTCAACATAAGATGGCGTATTCATTGGATGAATATCGGGGAAATAATTCTATCATGCGGGCAACTGGTATACTTGGGCCATTTTCGTGACCTTGCGGTATGAGTCGGAATGACTCAGCGAAGGTTTGGAATGTGATTACTGTTCGAGAAGGTAACGATGGGAAAGCCCATCTTCGCTCGTTGGTTGGCGATTGAGTGATGGCAGATATAATCTGTGCAAAGAAGGGGTGGGCTTCCACTGAATGCCAAGGCAATTCAGCGAAATTTGCAAGCCCACGGTTGCGCAAGAACTCTTCTACGTCAGCAGGGAGTCCATCACGGAAAGCAGTATAATTAGCCAAAGTTTCCATGGCGCAACACAGATAACATGCTCAAAACACAGGCACACAGGGATTTCACAAGCATAGAAGCACACAAACACAATAGCGATTTTCAGCAAAATAGAAAAGTTTAAATAGATGCGCCGCAGTGGAAGGTAATGAGGGATGATTAATCATTGTGCGGTATTGAAATGATAATTCTTTAACTTCGGTGTGCATGCATGAATAGCTGGCAAGAGCAGGGCGGCTTATGACATAATTAGGAATCCAGACGCAGATATTTACAGACTTATATTATTAAGCACAAAAATAAAAGAAAAGAAAAGGAAGGAAAAGCGAGCGCCAAACGATGCGGCCCACCGAAAAATGTCTCAGTGCGGGTTAGAGGCGTGTTGGTATGGCCGCAGCTTCGAACCGTTGATGACTTTCGGAAGAGGGTTTCCGGTCAACGTAGTCAACCGAAAAGTTGCTGGGCCCACTTGTTCTGAAATCCGGTAAGGGCCATACCATCGTAATTTGAATTTACGAGCAGACCGATTCGACTTTGCGTTATAAAAAAGGACAAGTTGTCCCACCGTAAAAACTGGAGTTTTCAAGTGTCGATCATGCGTCCGAGCCTGTCTTAGTTGTACTTCCTGCATAGTAAAAAATTTGTGCCATCGTTGCTCATCTAACTCTCTGAGTGTATCCAACCGAAATGACAGTGAATCTTCCGGTAGCAGTTTCTGAGCGATTGCTACTCGTAAACTTGGTATAACTATCTCCATTGGTGCTATTGCTTCTAATCCATAAGATAGTTTGAAAGGTGTTAATCCTGTTGTTACCTTGTATGTAGTCCGGTATGCCCATAATACTGCAGGTAGCAGCTGATCCCATCTTTCCGGTGCTTCCATAATCAATTTCCGAAGCATATTCAGCAAAGTTTTGTTTGTACTTTCAGCCAAACCATTAGCACGAGGATAATAAGGAGAACTAAACTTATGCGTGACCTGGAACGACTGTGTAAGTGCCTTCATTAAATTGTTTACAAAATGAGTGCCTTGATCTGAAACAAGTTCCAGTGGTAAACCAAAACGTGGAAAGACATCGGTTAGCAGACACTTTGCTACCGCAATAGCAGCAGACCGTAAAGCCCAGGCTTCTGCCCATCTGGTTGCATAGTCTGTACAGGTCAATATGTAACGATTGTTACTGAATACTGCTGGAGGTGTAATCGGACCGATAAAATCTAGACCCCACTTCTGGAAAGGTTGCAATGGTAAGATGGGTTGCAGAGGGAAAAGATGACGTTGCAGGGGCTGTCCAGATCTCTGACAACTATCACATTGTTTGACAAATTGTGATACATCTCGGTACATAGTTGGCCACCAGAGACCACTTTGCAGAATTTTCCGGTATATTAAGTCTGCAGCAAAATGGCCACCGGAAGGAATTGAGTGAGCCAAAGTAATAACTGAGTTAACTTCATGTGGTGGAATACATCGAAGTAAAATTCCGGTATGATCGACATAGTGTAATTCTCCAGCAATTAACCGAAATCGGCGACTAAAGACTGCAATTTTCCTGCGTACTGCCGTAGAAGTCTGAGATGGAAGGCAGCCATCAGTGAGAAAGGTCAGGATCTGATCATACTATGTAGATGGTAGAGGTGGGTCTGTAATTTCATCATTCGTTGGTTCAGAGACATAAATCACTGGAGTTTTGTCATCTATACCTACCGAAGCTTCACTGGAATCTAAGCGAGAGAGGAAATCTGCTAAGGCATGTGAACTGCGTGGCCGATGAATGAGTTCGTAGTCAAACTCCTGTAAAAGCAGAACCCATCGTGCTAATCGACCACCTAGATGTTGTTGCCGAACTAGATAGACAAGTGCAACATGATCTACATGAAAAGTAAATTTACGGCCCAACAAGTAATGTCTGAATTTCTTGATACAATACACTAGACCTAGACATTCTCTTTCTGTAATAGAGTAATTCTTTTCAGCAGGGGCTAATCTTCGACTTGCATAGTACACTGGTCTGAACCACTTATCAGTTTGTTGCATTAAAACGCTCCCTATTGCTATATCTGAAGCATCAACAAATACATGAAATGGGCGATCCCATTCCGGAGGCTGTAAGATGGGAACTTGTGTTAATAAACTCTTTAAATGATCAAATGCTATCTGACATTCCTGAGTCCACTCAAACTGTCGAGGCGTCTTGGTGATTAATCTGTTCAGAGGTATTGCCAAGTGAGCAAGCCATCGTAAGTGTCGACCATGCCATCTTACTTGGCCCATGAAGCGCATTACTTCTTTCGGTGTAGTGGGCACCAGAGCTTCTAATACTGCCGTGATCTTGTATGGATCTACTCGTATACCTTGTGCAGATACGATGTGGCCAAGTAGCTTGCCACATGAAACCGCAAACACAGATTTGTTTGGGTTTAAGCAGAGTCTGTATTCTCTGCATTTCTGAAAACAACACCGTAAATGGAACACGTGTGCTATCATCTTACCAAAAATTGAAAAATCATCAAGATATACTTGCATAAAAGAGGTAAGGTAAGGAGAAAATATTTCCTGCATACACCTTTGGAATGTACTTGGGGCATTCCTTAATCCAAACCACATAACAGTACAAGCAAATACACCCCAGTTGGTAATGAAGGCAGTCTTTGGTATATCCTGTTCAGTCATTCTAACTTGATTATATCCACTGTACCCATCTAAAAATGACTACATTTCATGTCCTGCTACTCTGTCAAGCATTGTGTCAAGAAAAGGGATCGGAAAAGGATCAGGCATTGTAGCTGCGTTCAGTTTCCGGTAATCTACACATATTCACAACTGCTTATTCTTTTCCGGAACAATAACAATTGGTGAGATCCATTCAACATGTTCTATTGGTACAATAAATCCGACTTTAAGTAGCCTATCAAGTTCTGCCTTTACCTATGATGCATAGTTTGGATTCATCCAGTAGCTGGGTTGTTTGTTCAGTTTGGCTTCCGGCTTCAGCATGACTCTGTGCTGATAGATGCGTGGGTCCAATTCCTTTCATATCTTTGTAATCCCATGCAAAGACGTCGGAGAATTCTCGGAGTAGCTGGATTAAGCCTGCTTGAAATGTTTTCGGTAAGTTTTGCTTTATCTTCACAGGACGCGGATGATCTTCATCGCCTAAATTATAAGTGATCAACTGATCTTTTGGGAAATAAAATTGTCGGGGCTTCTCTGTATCGTCAGCTTGCTTCAAAAGTTGTTGCAGTTGAGCGTCATCTATAGCAGCAGTATCTTCCTTCTTATCTTCTTCTGTTACAGTCATTACCGTACAAACTGCAGGGTTCCAATTATCTACAACAGATTGTAGATCAACAGTTCCTAGGGAAATCAAGTCAATGTTATTTTTCAGAAACTCTTCTTCTTCATCATCTGACAAACCATCTAGCATATGAACTGGTTCTGCCAAATACGGTCTAGCATGCAACTCGCAAGGTTGTATAGCATCTAATTTTACAACGTATTTACGATTTTTATCCTTGAAAGTGAGCTCTTCTGCAGACCAATCCTGTATCACCTTAGCGTGCTTCAGCCAAGGTCGGTCGAAAAGGAGGTTGTAATCAAGAGTGGATTCCGGTAAATCTAGTATGAAGAAGGTCATTTTAAATGTTGTACCTTGTAAAGTGATTGGTACATTTCGTATAAGTCCTATGGGATGGACTCTTGATTGGTCGGCCATTCTAACAAAAAACTGAACTGGTTCGATTTCGGTCCACCCTAACCTTTTACATAGTGAAGCAGTAGCAATGTTGACTCCAGATCCTCCATCAATTAGTACCTGTGTGATTTTATGATTCTTATACCATACCGTAATTAAAGGAAGTGAATGATCGACCGTAGAATCGGGTTTCGGTTGCACTGTTGCTGTCGTCCGAATGCAGGAAGGCACAGGACTGAACTGTTGTTGAAATTGTTGTCGAACTCCCGGTACTAGTGCAAGTAATTGGCCCAAAGGAAGAGTGATGGATGCTTTGGATAAAATTTCCCAGGCCTTATGTGATTGGATTGTTTCCCTAGATTCTGAAGATGATGCACCTGCTGAAGATGATGTGTCTGTTGTTGATGATGTGCCTGCTGCTGATGATGTGCCTGCTGCTGAATTGGAATCCTGTTGTTGTGTTCCTTCTTCGGTTAACGGAGTCTAGGTTACCGGAATAGGATCTGGGAAGACTAGAGGTTCTGCGGTGGTCCATTGACTAGCCTTGTTGTACATCCTTTGTTGTTCGCGTATACCTGGTTCAAATAATTATGCTGCAGGCTGCAGTTGTTTATCGGAGCGGGTCTGAATTACTGTAGCGTGTGTTTCTACTACTGTGATTTGTACCATATTAGCCATTGGGTTTTGTCGTTCCTTCTTCCTTTGATCATATTCAGCTGCATCCTTACAGAATCTTCTAATGTGACCAAATTCACCACAGAAATGACAGCGCGGTGGTGGTAGATTGGGATTTTCCGGTGCTGGTCCGGCCTGCCAACGGTTTGCGTTGTATTTGTTATTTCTCTGTCCTCTGTAATTTCGATATCCTTGTTGCTGATTGTTCCTCATTTGCGGAGGTACATAATGATTGGCTAGTTGTCCTGGTTCCTGTATAATAGCATTGATAGTTACGGTTCCCTGCACTTTGGCGTTGTATGCACAGTTTTCGGTGGTGTGTCCGGCAGTGTTGCAGATAGCACAGAATAACTGATTAAGTGCACAAGTGGCACTAGTATGGCCTGAATTCTTGCATGTGATGCAGTATACTTGATGGGGGAAGTATCTCAACCCCTAAGCAATGATGAAGCGCGAATGACCTCCACAGGTATCCTTCTTTGAACTCTGCACACCAAAAATGCTCTTACTCAGAGCTTATGCAGAGAACTCCAGTGAGCTTTTGTAGACCTGTAGTAGACACCAAGGGCTTTCCAACAAATCAAATTTCACTTGAAATGGATGCTTACACAAAGAGAAACAATGTCTACAACATGAGCTAGTTGAATGCTCACAACTGCTAGTCAAGCAGAGACCTCACTTCACTCCAGCAAACTTTTCTCACAGATTATACAGAGAATGAATCTCAAACTTGGGTCAACTTTAGAGCACTCTAATAGCTACCCAATGACACCAAAATCATAGCAAATGGATACATAGAGAAGGAGAACCAGCCCTTACAACAGAGAGCAAAATATTTCCAACAGAGCCTACACAAAGAGAGAGATATCAATCACACAACTTCACTAAAATGAATGTTGCTCCCAGCTTACTCAGAGAATGCTCCAAAGAATTGGTAAGCATAAAATAGACTCTTATAGCTATCCAATGAGACAAGAATTACATCAAATGGATACCATATGAGGGAGAAGCAATGCTAACAACTCAGGGGTAGAGAGTTGCAACACTGCCTGCGCACACACATAGATATGCCTACTAAAAGAAAACAAACAAGCAAGAAAGGGGCTTGCTTATCACAACTCCAGCACTTAGTGCTCACTTTACATGAGCTAAAACTCCAAGAAGATGGCCCAAAGGAAGTCGGGATACATGCTCCTTTTATAGTGAGAAGAGTGCCCCTAAAATCTAGGAACTACCTTTCCAAATCAGCCTCCTAACTTGGAGGAATTAGTTGAGATGACTTGGGGAGTGGTTGAGTGACTTTTCTTGATGGAATCTCGTGGCTTTTGGCTTCCTTTGATTGCTCCACATTTCCATAAAAGATTCCCCACGAATTTTTAGCTTGAAGCTTGACTTTTAACACTCCCCCTCAAGCTTCAATTCTTCATCCTCATCCAAGCTCCTTCATGTTGATGCATTGCTTGAATTTTGAAATCTTCATCCCATCCAAAGCCTTTGTAAACATGTCCGCAACTTGGTCCTTGGTACCAATATGATGTACTGAAGCTTCCTTGGATATCACCTTTTCCCTTATGAAGTGATAGTGCACTTCAATATGCTTGGTTCTAGCATGATAGACAGGATTTGATGCTAGATGAATGCTACTCATGCTGTCACAAAAAATTGGATATGTGTCAACCTGCAAATTAAGCTCCATAAATAACTTCTTAATCCACATTAGCTCACATGTGACTTGAGCCAAAGCTCTATACTCAGCCTCGGTGGAAGATAATGCCACCGTGGGTTGCTTCTTTGAAATCCATGAGATGATCTTGCTACCTAGCATGACTAGGTAACCACTTGTACTCCTTCTATCTTCCTTCGAACCGGCCCAATCGGCATCGGAATAAGCTTTGACCTGCATATCATCATCAAATGAGTAGAACAATCCTTCATTTATAGTGGCTTTGAGATATCGCAACATTCTTCTTGCAGCTTGCAAGTGTGTAGTCCTTGGACTATGCATAAATTGTGATAACACTCCAACTCCATATGCTATGTCGGGCCTGGTTATTGTGGCATAATTGAAAGAGCCTACAATAGATCGATACAAAGTTACATCCTCTAATGGCTCTCCATCAATGGAGCTTAGCTTTACATTAACTTCCATGGGATTTGAAATAGGCTTGCAATGTAGCATCCCAAACCTCTCAAGTAGGTCTAGAATATACTTCCTTTGTATGAGCATAATACCTTCTTCTTTGTATACAACTTCAATGCCAAGAAAATACCTAAGATCTCCAAGATCAGAGATCCTAAACTCCTTTCCAAGCTTTGCCTTGATCTCCTCAATGCCCTTTGTATCATTACCTGTAATGATAAGATCATCTACATACACACACATGTAGACCACAAGTTCTCCTCTTTGTTTGATGAAGAGAGATGGATCCGCCTTGCATTGATGAAGAGAGATGGATCCGCCTTGCATTTGATTGTAACCACATTTGATCAAATAGTCCACCAATCTTTGGTTCCAAGCCCTTGGAGCTTGCTTTAGGCCATAAAGTGCCTTCTTCAACCTACAAACATGATGTGGAAACTCTTTATGAACAAAACCTAGTGGTTGCTCCATGTATACCTCTTCTTCCAAGTCTCCATTGAGAAAGGCATTCTTGATATCCAATTGGAAGAGCTTCCATCCTTTGCTAGCAGCCATTGCAATGAGTGTCCTAATGGTGCTCATCTTTGCCACGGGGCTGAATGTCTCTTCAAAGTCCACTCCATAGGTTTGTGCAAAACCCTTGGCCACCAATCTTGCTTTGAACCTAGAAATAGATCCATCTGAATTCCTCTTTACTTTATACACCCACTTATTACCTATTACCTTCATGTTCTCCTTCTTGGGCACTAGAGTCCATGTTTGATTTTCCTCAAGTGCGTCGATATCTTCTTGCATTGCCTCTTTCCATTCGGTGTACCTGCTTGCATCTTCATAGCAATCGGGCTCATGATCTTCTACTACTTTGTTCATATATGCATAATGTGTTGCCATGTATGAATCATAAGTAAACCTTTGAGTTGGATACTTAACTCTAGAAGACTTCCTTTCTTCACCTTTTGGAGGAATAAACCTCCTTTGCCTTGGGAACTTGATCTCTTTCTTTGACGTGGCTTCTTTCTCCATCATGTGTCCTTCATCATCTTCAACTTCATTACCTTCTTCATCCAACTCCACCAATGTTGCTTTGCCTTTGTTGATTGATTGTGCTTCATAGCTTGATGAAGATCTCCCCCTCCATGGTGAGTTCATGCTTGAACTATCTTCATTGATGGAACACCTTGGGCCGCTTAGCTCTAGGTCGATTTGTTCTTCATCATGTCCATGCTTTTCTTCTTCATAGTCTAGCATACAATCATACTTCTTATACCAAGGGAGTAGCTCATCAAATGCTACATCCCTTGATATCCTCAAGTCCTTTGTGTTTGGGTTGAAGCACCTTTAACCTTTATGATCATTTGAATATCCTAGAAACACACACTTTTCTGCCTTTGGTTGTAGCTTGGGCCTCAATTCACTTGGCACATGTACATAACAAGTACATCCAAATATCTTCAAGTGGGAAAGATCAGGTTTCTTACCATAATAGGCTTGATATGGTGTCAAGCCATGGATCCCTGAGGTAGGAGCCCTATTCATTAGATACACGGCGGTATTTGCTGCATCACTCCAAAACATGTTAGGTACATTCATCTCATTAAGCATTGCTCTAGCGATCTCGGCAATGTATCTATTCTTTCTCTCTGCTACTCCATTTTGTTGGGGTGTGTACCTGCATGTTACTTGCCTCTTGACGCCTTGATCCATTAAAAAATCAGAAAACTCATTGGAGAAATATTCTCCCCCTCCATCGGACCTTAGCTTCTTGATATATGTACCTGTTTCCTTCTCTACCATTGCCTTGAATGCTTTGAAACATGTAAACACATCTGATTTGTTTTTGATGAAATAAACCCAAACCATCCTTGTGCAATCATCTATAAAAGTGACAAATTACTTGTTACCTCTACTGGATTGCTCTTTCGTTGGCCCCCACACATCTGTATGTATCAACTCCAATGGATGTTGGCTTATGTAGCCACTCTTCTTGAATGGAAGTCTTGCTTGCTTCCCTAGTTAACAAGATTCACATAAATGCTTCATACCTTGCCCTTGGAAGTTGGGAAGACCTTCAACCAGCCTCTTGAATTGCATTTCCTTCATTCTTTGTATGTTGATGTGACCTATCCTCTTGTGCCACAAGTCCAACTCCGAAATCCTCTTGTTTCCATATGTGAAGTAGACATGTTGAATAGAATGAGAATTTACCTCCAAAGTGAAGAGTCTCCCTTGCTTCTTTCCTCTTGCTATGACCTTGTAACCTTGCTTAGGGTTCTCCACAAAGCATCCACCTTTGTTGAACCTTACTTGATAGCCTCTTTCAACCATTTGCCCAACGGACACCAAGTTCTTTGTGATGGTAGGTACATGCAAGACATCCTTGAGACATCTTCCTTCCTCCTTGTCATCCAAAGCTACATCTCCAACATGGGAGATCTCATGGGCTGTATCATCACCTGTTTCTACATGTCCTTTACCTTTGGGAACATGTAGATTAGTAAACCAAGAAGCATTGCAACTCATATGGTTGCTACATCCACTATCAATATACCAAGTGTTATCTACTTTGCTTGAATTCCCATTCATGTGCATCATCAAGAGATTGTCATTTTCTGAACTTGTAGAAGCATAATTACCTTGGCCTTTGTATGAAGAACCTTGATTATAGTTCCTTTGGTTTCCTCCTTGGTAGCAATCTCCAGCATAGTGGCCAAACTTGCCACATATGTAACATCCTTCGCCATCTTGATTCCTGTTTTGTTGATGTCGTCCTCCTCTTCCTCTTGATCTTCCTCTCCCTCTTTGTGATGAGGTGCCTTGGTCATGTCCTTGATTTCTTGAGTGGCCTTGCCTTCCTCCAAACCTTCCTTTGCCCCTTTTTTGTCCTTGTCTTCCTTTGCCCCTTTGATTACCTGCATAGAAAACTTGTGCATCTTTGCTTTTAGTTGAACTTCCACCTATGTTCATTTCTTCGGTGACCATGAGAGCAACCAATTGCTCAAAATCGGGAAGATTATCCCTTACATAAACTGAAGTGGTAAAGGGTTTCCACTTCTCATCATCTCTCAAACCATTGAGAGTATAAGCCACAAGATCGTCATCGTCTACGTGGCTTCCAATGGATCCCAATGCATCTGATAACTCCTTGACCTTAAGTATGTAGTCATTTATGCTACTCCCTGAGCTCTTCCTAAGGTTGTTGAGCTCATTCTTGAGTTGGATCTTCCTTGCTTTGGTGCTTGTTGAATAAAGCCTTTCAAGTGTCTCCCATACCTTCATGCTTGAATCCAGGTCTTGGATATGGCCGATCATGCTATTGCTAATGTGTTGAGAAAGAATAAAGATAACCCTCTTGTCTCTTTCATTCCATTCCCTAAAGGCCCTTCTCTGGTCATTGGTTGGATTCTCATCCAACCTAGGTCTTGGTTCACTTCCACTAATCAACCCCCAAAGGCCCTTGCCCATAAGATAGTTGGAGACCCTAAATCTCCATGGTTGATAGTTACCTTTGTCTAGCTTTTCAATTTGAGTGTTGAAGTCTCCCATATCTAGTCTTTGATACTTGACCTAGCCCTTGGCTAATGCTCCAATGTGTGTAAAATGAAAATGAGGCTCTGAGGTTACCTCAATCCAAAGCTTTCCTTAGATGGACACCTTGTGCTCTTGCAAATTTGAGTAGAATAGCTCCCCCTTGATGTGAGCTACCTCCAAGAAGCTTTTGTTGATGCAACTCTTCAACCACCAACTCCAAGAGGTCTTCTTGCTTGTATGTGATACCTCCAAGATGCCCAAATGCTCTGATACCACTGATGGGGGAAGTATCTCAACCCCTAAGCAACGATGAAGTGCGAATGACCTCCACAGGTATCCTTCTTTGACCTCTGCACACCAAAAATGCTCTTACTCAGAGCTTATGCAGAGAACTCCAGTGAGCTTTTGTAGACCTGTAGTAGACACCAAGGGCTTTCCAAAAAATCAAATTTCACTTGAAATGGATGCTTACACAAAGAGAAACAATGTCTACAACATGAGCTAGTTGAATGCTCACAACTGCTAGTCAAGTAGAGACCTCACTTCACTCCAGCAAACTTTTCTCACAGATTATACAGAGAATGAATCTCAAACTTGGGTCAACTTTAGAGAACTCTAATAGCTACCCAATGACACCAAAATCATAGCAAATGAATACATAGAGAAGGAGAACCAGCCCTTACAACAGAGAGCAAAATATTTCCAACAGAGCCTACACAAAGAGAGAGATATCAATCACACAACTTCACTAAAATGAATGTTGCTCCCAGCTTACTCAGAGAATGCTCCAGAGAATTGGTAAGCATAAAATAGACTCTTATATCTATCCAATGAGACAAGAATTACATCAAATGGATACCATATGAGGGAGACGCAATGCTAACAACGCAGGGGTAGAGAGTTGCAACACTGCCTGCGCGCACACATAGATATGCCTACTAAAAGAAAACAAACAAGCAAGAAAGGGGGTTGCTTAAGCAAGGGGCTTGCTTATCACAACTCCAGCACTTAGTGCTCACTTTACATGAGCTAAAACTCCAAGAAGATGGCCCAAAAGAAGTCGGGATACATGCTCCTTTTATAGTGAGAAGAGTGCCCCTAAAATCTAGGAACTACCTTTCCAAATCAGCCTCCTAACTTGGAGAAATTAGTTGAGATGACTTGGGGAGTGGTTGAGTGACTTTTCTTGATGGAATCTCGTGGCTTTTGGCTTCCTTTGATTGCTCCACATTTCCATAAAAGATTCCCCACGAATTTTTAGCTTGAAGCTTGACTTTTAACACTCCCTCTCAAGCTTCAATTCTTCATCCTCATCCAAGCTCCTTCATGTTGATGCATTGCTTGAATTTTGAAATCTTCATCCCATCCAAAGCCTTTGTAAACATGTCCGCAACTTGGTCCTTGGTACCAATATGATGTACTGAAAATTCCTTGGATATCACCTTTTCCCTTATGAAGTGATAGTGCACTTCAATATGCTTGGTTCTAGCATGATAGACGGGATTTGATGCTAGATGAATGCTACTCATGTTGTCACAAAAAATTGGATATGTGTCAACCTGCAAATTAAGCTCCATAAATAACTTCTTAATCCACATTAGCTCACATGTGACTTGAGCCAAAGCTCTATACTCAGCCTCGGTGGAAGATAATGCCACCGTGGGTTGCTTCTTTGAAATCCATGAGATGATCTTGCTACCTAGCATGACTAGGTAACCACTTGTACTCCTTCTATCTTCCTTCGAACCGGCCCAATCGGCATCGGAATAAGCTTTGACCTGCATATCATCATCAAATGAGTAGAACAATCCTTCATTTATAGTGGCTTTGAGATATCGCAACATTCTTCTTGCAGCTTGCAAGTGTGTAGTCCTTGGACTATGCATAAATTGTGATAACACTCCAACTCCATATGCTATGTCGGGCCTGGTTATTGTGGCATAATTGAAAGAGCCTACAATAGATCGATACAAAGTTACATCCTCTAATGGCTCTCCATCAATGGAGCTTAGCTTTACATTAACTTCCATGGGATTTGAAATAGGCTTGCAATGTAGCATCCCAAACCTCTCAAGTAGGTCTAGAATATACTTCCTTTGTATGAGCATAATACCTTCTTCTTCGTATACAACTTCAATGCCAAGAAAATACCTAAGATCTCCAAGATCAGAGATCCTAAACTCCTTTCCAAGCTTTGCCTTGATCTCCTCAATGCCCTTTGTATCAGTACCTGTAATGATAAGATCATCTACATACACACACATGTAGACCACAAGTTCTCCTCTTTGTTTGATGAAGAGAGATGGATCCGCCTTGCATTGATTGTAACCACATTTGATCAAATAGTCCACCAATCTTTGGTTCCAAGCCCTTGGAGCTTGCTTTAGGCCATCCATAAAGTGCCTTCTTCAACCTACAAACATGATGTGGAAACTCTTTATGAACAAAACCTAGTGGTTGCTCCATGTATACCTCTTCTTCCAAGTCTCCATTGAGAAAGGCATTCTTGATATCCAATTGGAAGAGCTTCCATCCTTTGCTAGCAGCCATTGCAATGAGTGTCCTAATGGTGCTCATCTTTGCCACGGGGCTGAATGTCTCTTCAAAGTCCACTCCATAGGTTTGTGCAAAACCCTTGGCCACCAATCTTGCTTTGAACCTAGAAATAGATCCATCTGAATTCCTCTTTACTTTATACACCCACTTATTACCTATTACCTTCATGTTCTCCTTCTTGGGCACTAGAGTCCATGTTTGATTTTCCTCAAGTGCGTCGATCTCTTCTTGCATTGCCTCTTTCCATTCGGTGTACCTGCTTGCATCTTCATAGCAATCGGGCTCATGATCTTCTACTACTTTGTTCATATATGCATAATGTGTTGCCATGTATGAATCATAAGTAAACCTTTGAGTTGGATACTTAACTCTAGAAGACTTCCTTTCTTCACCTTTTGGAGGAATAAACCTCCTTTGCCTTGGGAACTTGATCTCTTTCTTTGACGTGGCTTCTTTCTCCATCATGTGTCCTTCATCATCTTCAACTTCATTACCTTCTTCATCCAACTCCACCAATGTTGCTTTGCCTTTGTTGATTGATTGTGCTTCATAGCTTGATGAAGATCTCCCCCTCCATGGTGAGTTCATGCTTGAACTATCTTCATTGATGGAACACCTTGGGCCGCTTAGCTCTAGGTCGATTTGTTCTTCATCATGTCCATGCTTTTCTTCTTCATAGTCCTGCATACAATCATACTTCTTATACCAAGGGAGTAGCTCATCAAATGCTACATCCCTTGATATCCTCAAGTCCTTTGTGTTTGGGTTGAAGCACCTGTAACCTTTATGATCATTTGAATATCCTAGAAACACACACTTTTCTGCCTTTGGTTGTAGCTTGTGCCTCAATTCACTTGGCACATGTACATAACAAGTACATCCAAATATCTTCAAGTGGGAAAGATCAGGTTTCTTACCATAATAGGCTTGATATGGTGTCAAGCCATGGATCCCTGAGGTAGGAGCCCTATTCATTAGATACACGGCGGTATTTGCTGCATCACTCCAAAACATGTTAGGTACATTCATCTCATTAAGCATTGCTCTAGCGATCTCGGCAATGTATCTAGGAATCCACTTAATTTAGTGTACGTTACTGCTCTCGGAGTTGGCCTTGGTGGGCATACTTGTTGTTGCTGTTGTTGTTGTTGTTGCCCGTTCATGGCGAGTGTATTGCGACTAACTTTTGTATCTCGGGGCTGAATATCTGAACTATTGGAATCTGTATCGTCGGACTGTGCACTTTCCGGTTCAATAATCTTGTTCAGTATGCTTCGAATCTCGGTTTCGAACAAATTTCCTTCCTTCTTGATGTCGAGTATAGGGGAACTTACTCCAAAAAGCGGTGGCTGGGCTAAAGGTTCAGCAAAAAATGGTAAACCGTCGCCGAAAAACTGCGATTTTGTTACCGAAATATCACCGGAATGTGACGAATTTTTGCCAAAATAAGGTGTTTTTTCGCCTTCGCAAATTTCTTTGTCTAACGTGTTTCTAGTCATAAACAAATTTGAATCTTTATGCAAGATTGTTAAACTAACTTCAGACTGCATCTTGGTAGATTCTGGAGTTACTATATCTTCGACAGACTGTGCCGAAATAGCACCGGAATGTACTAGAGGCGTAACACGTTCCACCGGAATATGACCGAAATCACTACTAACGTTCTTTACTTTCTTGACAACTAGGTTGGACCTAGTTGTACTTCTTCCTCCGGATGTTGTCTTTAGTAAATTAAGTACTCCAGACTGACGGTTCTTGGGATACGTTTCACCGGATCGAGTAACCGGCATGTATCATCTTTTGTACTAATCGCGTAGTATCACTATCGATTAAAATTTTATAATCACGTTTCCACAACAAGTTTGCAACAATCTGAGTCTGTTGCCACTTCCGACAAACGAACGGTAATCTTGATGTTCGATTCCGATAGACGAATGGCGATCTTGATGCCACTTTCCCACAGACGGTGCCAAGTGTTAGCTACTAGACAAAAAACGGCCACTGTTAAGGCTAGTGTTGAATTAATGCGTTGTTCTAACTGTCAGAACGTGTCTACTCAAGTCGTGGGTTCTTGGGAGTGGTAGGGGTCTGTTAGATAGAGGCCCTTTACTTAGTTCCCAAATGCAACCACCTCGGATATAGAGAGTTACTGAAACTTTGATAAGATTCCGTTATACGCCGACCTTCACTGTTCACGTCTTAGCTCAGCCCTCACGTAATGAATACACTAAAACACTACAGTGATCATCTTACCACAGATGCCAGAGCCATAAACTAAGAGTTCAATCTTTACCAGGTAAGTACCATAATCCGCTCAATATCCGAAACATCGAGAACTAACCAGTCAATTACACCGCACTAAAGACTTAGTATGCGATTCAGGATTCCTTTCTGCAACGTTAATCCTTACCGTCTGATGACCGATTACGACACTGAAGACAATGCTATACTTTGCAGTATTATTGCATTATCACAATTTCTACAATCCTCACTCAACACTTGGCAGAACATTCCACGAAATAGAACTAACCAAGTCGCGCTCTTAATACACGATTGCAACAAGGACTTACAGACGATTCACTTCCGACCATAGTTCGATGAGTTACTATATGATGAATGACACTCACAACTATATCAAAGATCCAAAAATAACAGACACAGACAAGAGATAGAAACCAACAGATCATAGATTATTCAGAAAACTCAGAAGTTACACATGAAGTTACAGTAATCGCTCAGACAATCACCCAGACGAACAGTCTGGTGATTCCACAACTCGTCGTTTTTTGACTCTCTCTCTGTCTCTCTAAGCATTGCTTTATATAAGAAATTCTAACTGTTGTGTAACTACTTTTCACGCGTGCGAACCCAAGATTCGGTTTTACATGTCCCCATCCGACGGCCGATTAACAAACATGAGGTAGAGTATGGTAGTTTTGAGCATGCACCACCACCTGATCAACATGATAATATTTGGGTATGTATTGATTCTATAAATTAATGTACATCATGGACTTGTCATTCATTAATTATAAGCAAAGCTTTCCCAAATTCCTCTATCTCTTGGTTTACAGACTCAAATGACTGAAGATTATCCATTGCCAACTTGTTATCATCCTCTAGTACAAACATATGATAGAAGAAGATATGGAGGATGGAATAGAGGACCACTTCCTTTACATGAAGAATTTTTTAACTTTTGGGGTAATCCCTATATGATTGATTCCTCCACTATTACTCCTCAATGATCAATCCTTGATTTCCCCTTGAATTGATATCCTCAACCTTGCACAGTCTCTTGAACCATCTTGTTCTCAACCTTGGTCTCTTGAACCCTTGCTCTCAACCTTGGTCTCTAGAACCTTGCCTTTCCGCTTCTTGGCCACTTGCCTACGGACTTTCCTTGTTCGCAACCTTGGTCTCTTGAGCACCTTGTTCTCAACCTCAGTATCTTGAACCTGGTTCTCACCCATGCTAGGTATCTTGGATCCTCAATTTAGTGCTTCCATTAGAATGAAAGAGCTTTCCAACAGTATCTTATATGTCAAAATCCAACTTACGAATTGGGAGATGCACTCTAATCTATGTTGAGCTCACATTTGAAAGCAATGCGCATGCCTTCCTTGCCCATGTCTACTTCCTAGGATTTGATACCAATTGTGAGAAGTGGAGAATGACATGCGTGGGACTCACCTCCTTGCCTATTTATAGCCATTGCCTAGTCACCATCTAGAGTTCTCTCAAAACATGGGAATAAGAATGTGTGATTCCAAATAATAAGAGTAGAGTGTGCTAGGTGTATGAAATATTAAATAATCAAAAAGCAGACAACTCGTCTCTCTACTTCCTATCTAGCATTTCCACCAATAAATAGTAGTCCTTGCCTTGGGCATGCTATAGGAATCCCTGTGAGGCCCAATGAGTCCATATGTGCGCAGCATAACTACTCGGAATATCATCGGACTCCTTATGCCTAGACCTTGACCACTAACTTGTGACAGCTTGTCACCCCGTAGAGACCTTGGCAACTTGGTCGTCTCCCAGAAATACCCATTGACAGCCTGCCATATGGTATAATTGTGCAAAATCAGTTACTCAACCAGAGTAATGAGAACTATTATGCTAACCAAAACAATGTGACTATGTCCCAATATCTCTAAAAAAATACTAAACTTATAAATGGTAATCTTTTCCAAATATTGCTTAATATCTAAGCTCGAGCAAATCTGCTTGATTTACTCACTGTAATGAAAATGAAACTCAAGAAAGTCTCATCATGATCCAAACTATGAATCCAAGATGACAATCTATCAACGATTCAGACTATGGACCAAGATATCAATATGTTAATCTATCAACTATGGACCAAAATCTCAATCTGTCACATCCAAAATATGGACTAAGATCTCAATCAGTCATATATAATAATCCAAACTATGGATCAAAATACCTCCCATACAAATTAAATCCCAATCCACTCTGTGGAACTAAGTCCATCATGTCAAGTGAAGACATGCTAAGAAAGTATAGCAACTAGTGGAACTACCATTGCCATCTCAATAATAGCATGCAAGATGTTCCAAGTGGATGAAACTTACTTTATCCATGACCATCATCTAATCATCACTATGATCAAATCATTCCTAACTAGGAATGATGTGTCCCAAGCAAACTACTATAATAATCTGGCACTCCCAGATATAATGAGGACCATAATATGAGTCCACCAAATACACTGAAAAATGGTAAGTAGATGTGTGCACACTCATAGCCCACTATGCTAAGCATCTAGCTCACCTCATACACACTATGTATGAACCATGGCCTATTCTCAGGCATATCAAATAAAGTAGTACGTACTCTATGAATTTCTTCTTAATGCAATTGCCTATTCACAGTTCTTATGTGCAAACCTTGCCTTTCCACTTCTACGCTACTAGACTGCGGACTTGCCTTGTTTGTGATCACATATAGAGTGATTGTCTCAATTGTCCCTCTGCTGTCTAATAATAAGAAGATCATATGAATGAACTCCAAATCATATAAAAAATACAGTCTCAGAGACTTCTCTCTCCCATACCATCTATCCTACACCTAGGTAGAATACAAATTTTGATGTCCCATACCACCAAACTTTATAACCCACATAGATGCGTGTATGAGATTAAAGTCAAACACTTCTCTCAAAAACACAAGAATAGATCGGTGAGTACTCACAACCATAAATGATAATAATAAAATCATGAAATGTTCCTGAAGTATTTCCTTCCCTCAATGGAAAGAACAGAGTCACTCCTATGACTCTATCACTCATACTATCTATAACATCAACTCATCTTGAGTTGAGAAATAAGAAACTATATAATAAATCAACTCAACTAGAGTTGTGAAGGATGCTGCTTGCATCAAATATCAATTCACAAGAAATTGGAATTTATACAACTTGTATGAATCCAATTATATGAAATGAGAACAACTAACAAAGTTCTCATGTTCCATGCTCTCATGGCACTATATATATTTTTGAAAATTTCCAGAGAGTCTCCTCTGTCCTACTAAGAATGGTCACCATAAAACAATGATCAATAAACAAGTATTTAGGGCATAGCTAGCCCATGGTAATCACACCATCTCCAAAAACGTATCATAAAAACTTGTGGCAAATCTTTTCCTTTCAACAACATCTCCTTCATAAACAATTTCCAACAGCAGCATATTAAAGCTTAATTTTAACTAACTTTTACTCATCCAAAATCTATGAAATCTTCGAGGCTTTTGTAGGTTTTCTTAAGCTTTCATTAGGCACAAACATCACTTGATTTGGATATTTTCTCTATGTTTTATAGCAAAACCTCCAAATTTCATTTTCTTTGTGCCCAAATCTAGATGAATTATGTAGTTTGGTCTCACAAAATATCAATTCAAAATTCAATCAAATACACATTCAAATATATCATTCTATCTCTACTACACCTCCATTTAGGTGAGCCTAGAAACAATACTGCTGCACTTTTAGAATATCTTCTAACTATGAAGATAAATTCCTAAATCTTTGGATTTTGGGTATATCATAGGGTTTATGCTAGAGTAGCTTCTTTAAGAAAAAGTTTTGAAATTGGAGCTTTCAATATGAAACAACCATGTGTTCAACAGACACATGTATCACTTTTTGGCAAATCCTTGCCAACAACTGTTCTGAGAGAATAGGTCATTTGACCTAGCAATTGATATCCAATTTCTTTCAAATTTGCAATAATATAAATACTAGTACCTATATTCATTGGTATAAATTTCATAGTATTTGGACATTTGGGGCTTTCACAATGACCAAAATACTAAGCCTTTATGCCTGCAAAATTTCACAAATTTGCACAGGCTAACTTTTAGTCTTTTCTTTGTATCTCCTAAATGGAGAAACATTTCATCTTAAAATTTTGTAGAAACCATCTGGAGGTGTGAAATCACCTCCAGGTGACATGGTCTCTTATCATTTCTTAAATTCCAGAGGCTACACTTTGATGTACAGAGCTTCTTTGACATATCAAATGATCTTAAAAAATAATGAAAGTTGGTATTCACAAAGTTCATCTATTAAGCTTTCATTGCCAATAAAAAGCATTCATTTTGAATCTACCAATGAAGTGAAATGCCCTTTTTAACAGGCCTATGTCACTTGTTTCAGGCCTCTACCTCTATGAGCAGCACTTTTAGTGTAGAGGTCATTTGACCTTTCTAAAATTCTCCATTACTTGAAAAATGGTCAGCTTAAAGAAACTTCTATCAGCTACTTGCCCTCCAAATGGCAATAAATTTGGGCATTCCCTCAAAGAGTAGGATCTAAATCTCTATGAGGCTGCTACCTCACTAACTATGTTCTCAATCATGTTTTGAAATCTAAAAATGATGAGACATGTTAATCCTTATGATTACACATACTCATTCATTCTCTTGGATGCATTATGACATAGAGACATATCCATGCATATAATGATCATCTAGATCAATGCAAACCAATTAATAATTCGAATCATCTCATGGAAAATAGATTCCTTACAATATCCACTTTTAAATGAAAGTGAATATGTATGGATGTCATCCTAGTCATTATGCTTCTTGCACATTCATTAACCTCATCACAATCAATCATATACAAGCATTTAAATATACTTGTATTAATGATCATAACCATAGAACTCTTGTGCTGAATCGAGATAAAATTCTATATCAAGTACATAGACTCCCATGAAGAACAATTCATGTGCTCATGAGTTAATAGACAAGAACACATCTTAGTTGTTGTTGATGGATATACCTTGTGGTTTACTTTCTAAAGGCAAAATTAGCCTACACATGATAGTTGTATCACATACCTCATGCTCACCATAACTCATTGTGGTGACATATAAAAGTGATCTTCTATACACAAAAAATGCATCATGCACTTCAACTTTCTAGCAATCATATTGTCTACGTATGCATGCATGCACTCATGCATCTTCTTCTCTACTTCAATCAATTTATATGCTTTTAATTTTGCACACATAAGACTTCCTCTCTCTTACAACACAACATCACACTAGTTCTCACATGGCATATAACACCATATGATTACAAAAATTTCAACAGCACTTCCCTAGGAAAATGAAGCATGAACAAATAATAACCATGATACAATGATAGGCATCAGCATAGTGGTTAGCAAACGACTTTTTTTATTCCAAAAACCTACAAATAAAAAACTTTTCCAAAATGTGTTGTTGGGCACTACACGCCCTCATTACAAATGTCTTTTCTTGCTCCAATACCTGCAAAATGGTCTTAAAACACACAACAACAACCTGTGCATGCTTTTATGAATGATCATAAGTTAGTTTAACTTCATGTGCATAGATGAATTTATATCAAAACTAACTCTCATGCACATTCCCATGTTAGTTTCATAACATTGGAAGAGAATGCAATGCAAAATTATAAACTTTGATGCAAAAACTATTCAAAATGAATATATTTGAGAGCAAAAGTATGATGCAAAGGTACAAAATTAATTCATATCTGTCAAAAATGGTACAGAATATGATTAGGAACTCCTAATCATCATAATTGGACACTCAAATCACTCAAAAAGAGTTTCTCGCTAGTCAACAGCCATCTAAAAGCTTGTGCAGAGATGGCTTGCAATGGTCAAAATATGGCATATGACAAGTACAAAGAATGTTCTTGAGGTTTAGAATCTATACAAATTTGAATTTCTTGATTTGGATATTCTACGAGGAAGTTATGGCCAAAACAATGGAGCTAGGTGAGTGGGCAACATACCTCTTTGAAGAAGTATGCTGAGAATGAAATACTCTCTACAGGTGGTTTTCAATTACTCAATTATAGGTTCGAACTAGGAATTGGAGAGATCTTTGAGTATAATTTCTATGCCAATTGGAATCA
>CM035441.1:104247135-104252135 GCA_020310875.1 Ceratopteris richardii | reverse complement strand
ATACACATATAATACATATATACATGTATATACACATGTGTATAGAAATATACATAATTTAGGACTAGATCTTTAAAATTAGGGTTTTAGGTTTTAGGCATACATATAACTCAATTAAGAGGAAAAAAATATGAATAAATAAATAAATATATATATAAAATAGGATCAATCAAGAAAAATCCAAATATATAGATAAAATAGGATAACTATATAGATTAGGGTTTTAAAATTAGGGTTTTAAGTTTTTTTAGGTATTTAAGTATTTAGGTTTAGTATTTCAGATTAAGTCTTTAAGAGTTAGATTTTTAGGTTTAATAAAAAAACAAATGTTCTAAAATGTCCATATTGTAGCAGATGGCTTCTTTGGATCTTGAAGAGAGAATGGCATGTCCTTGCACACAGTGCAAGTATCAAATTTATCAAAAACAGCGGATTTGTACTGCACATGTTAGAGAGTATGGGTCCTTTGATAGGAGTCGACTGGAAAACCTATGTTATCATTCGCATGGTCCCCCAGGTGAGCAGATGGACCCAAACAACATTGCACCGGTAACCTATCGTGGACAAAAGAGAGCAAAAAAGGACTTAGACGTACAACCAAGCACTAATAATATTACACAGAAGGAACATATGGAAGAGATACTTGAAGCATTTTATGAGATGGACGAAGATCATGATGGTGAAGAAGGTGTCGAGATGGACACAACAGAAACTCCACGATCAGCAATTGATGAAGAATATGAAAACATGCAAAGATTAGCTCGTTTACCACTTTACAATGGAGCAAAGATATCTGTACTACGTGCTTCACTCGCGATGCTCAATCTGCAATCCATTTATGGATGGTCAGATAGTAGTGTCACTAAATTGTTCAGGTAAGTGGAGAACAAATTGGCTTTCATTGTTGTATCACAATGACTTCATTTACTAATATCATTTTAATTGCTTATTTCAGGCTTCTTAAAGATCAATTTTTGCCAGAGGGCAATGACATGCCTCCAACACGTGGAGATGCGAAAAAACTTTTACAGTCCATTGGAATGGATTATACTAAAATTCATGCTTGTCCGAATGATTGCATTCTCTTTCGGAATGAGTATGAGCATCTCCACATATGTCCAAAGTGTGGAGCAAATAGATTTAGAGAAGACATTGTAGGCGAAGCAATCCCCGCAAAGGTTCTTCGCCACTTTCCTATCATTCCACGAATTAAGAACATGTTTAGATGCAAATCTATAGCTGAGTTATTGTCATGGCATACAAAGAGCAGGTCTACAGATAATGTAATGCGAGTGCCAACTGACTCTGATGCTTGGAAGCACATAGATAGTAAGTGGCCAGAGTTTGCTAGTGAGCCTCGGTCCATACGTCTAGGCCTACCTATGGATGGAGTGAATCCATTTGGATTACGCAGTTCTTCATGGAGCACATGGCCTATATGTTTGGTCAATTATAATATCCCACCATGGTTGGCCACAAAGAAAGGTCATTTATTATTAGCTCTTATTGTACCAGGTAAGTATAAGGTAAAAAACATGGATGTATATCTTGCACCACTTGTGGAAGAACTGCGCATTTTATGGGATGGGATTATTGTGCGTGACATGTCTCAACCTATAAGAAGATGAGACATGCGAGTGCAAGGCATACTTATGTGGACAATGCATGATTGGCCTGGTTATGGTGAATGTTCAGGTTTCGGGTTACCATGCTTGTCCTTTATGCGGACCACGACTCGAAGCACGCTATTCCAAAGCACTATGTAAAACTGTCTATGAAAGACATCATAGATATTTGCCTGATGGACATGTTTTACGTGAAGGACAAATTGGTCGACAAGCGCAACACGAAATGAAAGCTAGCGATTGGAAACACACTTTTGAATCGCATGAATCGATCAAAATAGGTCTACTTTTGATAGTGGAGTGATGATGAATTTTTTGCAAAAAAGTAGAGCGAGTGCAAGAGATGATAATGCTCTAGAAGGCGAGTTAGATTATTGTGGTGTGATTCAAGACATCTTGAAACTATCTTTCAGAAAATTTGATTACTTTGTTTTTTATGTGAAATGGTTCAAAGTAGTCACCTCTGGAAGAAACGCAACAATGAGACGGAATAAGAGCGGTTTGCTTCAAATCGACTCCACAAGATTATGGACAGATGAAAGGGATACATTTGTACTTCCCAAACACTGTGAGCAAGTTTTTTTTATACCAGTTTCAAAAGACCCAGAGTGGCTATTTGTTTTACAAGTCGCTCCACGTAGTAGACAAAGTTTTGAAAACATAGATGTAGAAGAAAGTCCATCTCTAGTGGACGCAGAGATTCATTTGATAGTCGAGGAGGAAGAGATCATTGTTCGAGAAGAAGAGGTCATTGAAGAAGAGGTCATTGTTCGAGAAGACGAAGCAATAGACGATGATCAGGAGGAAACCAGCATAGCAAGCAATTTAGAAGCCATCAATATAGAGATAGATATTCTCGGTGCATCAGATCTTCAAGAGGATGCTAGAATAGAGGACTTTTGAATAAAACACTTGTATGTACTAATTTTTGTTCTCTTTTTGTTTATTCTCTATATTACTTTTCTTATCGCATGCTAATTATTTGAGTTCTTTTATTACAGAGCACGACGAGAGACAATCCTCCAGTCACTCCACATTCCATGACAGAGGAGCAGTTTTTGGAGTTCATCTCTCAGGTTCCTCCTACGTATATGGCCGTTGCATCATAGTATTGGATTGCTCGTGGTAGCACTCCTCCCGGCCTCACTCCTGGCAGCCTTACTCCTGCCGGCCTCACTCCCGCTGGCCTCACTCCCGCCGGTGTCACTCCCGTCGGTGTCACTCGTGTCGGTGTCACTCCTGCGGGTGGTGCTACTCCCGTAGGAGGTATGTCTCCTAGCTTTGTGACTCCACCACGACCATCTTTGCAGCCATCTCCTATTGGGTCTACTAGTAGACATGTGCGTTCGACACCTCAGCGCGATACAGGTTCTGGCCCGTCTCATAGATCGAGGTCACGCCCTGGAGTAGGAGGTTCTAGGAGTGGATCTACAGGTAGGTCTCGAGGCGGAGGAGGCAGTTGTTGTGGAGGCAGTGCGACGGACATTGTGTCGCCCGCTTCTACTCATAGGACGAGTACCTCAGGTGTAGGTACGCCACACTGTACACCACGTGGAACACCAGGTACACCTTGGGGTGCTCATGACCATGATGACTCCAAGGTGTATAGTATCCGAGATGGAGCTCCGATGATGGATGCGGCTAGCAAAGCAATGCGTGCACGCATACGACAACTTTGCTCCATCCAATTTGGAGACTCCATCATGCTAAAATGGAGTGAATAGGATAAAGATCGGAACAATTATATCACACAGACGATTTACCAGGAGTTCCGACCAGCCGATGGACAGTCTATTGTCAGTTCAGAGTGGATCCTGCACACCGCACATGAGGTCATGTCCCATCGACGATCTGAGGCACGTGATGCATTCAAAGAAGGCTTACCAAAGCCTGTATGGTTAGATGCTGAGGAGTGGGACATGATTCGTGACAGCAGCAACACACTCCTGATCGATATCGCCAGCAGTGAAATGCCACAGCCACACGTTTAGATACGATTGGACTGTCACATTTGGGCAGCGGCGGATATGACACGATGCATCATGAGTTTGTAAGTACCATTTCATTTATTGAATTTATTTGTGTTAAATTTCTCATGTATGTTTCTCTAATCTTTTTATATTTGTTTCAGGAGCTGGCAATGGGTTGTCCTCCAACACGAACGGAGGAGTCTTACGGATATAGTCATGGGTTGACTGCACTATTACAGGACTTGGAGGGACGCGGTGCGGTAGTTTCATGGGAGCATTTGCGATGAGGTAATTAATTTATAAACTTGGTTTTTACTTGTTGTTTGTAATTTTCATGTGAATTTATCTCATTCCATTAATGTTCTTTGTTGCAGGACTGTTGATATGGAACGTTCTTTGCATGTGTATGGCAGTGGAAGACCAATATTTTGTATTTGATTTTCATATTGCAATACATTGCTTTGCCACATTTTGTAAAAGCGTCATATATGACAGTGGTTTGCCACACTCTTGTACATGCTTCATTATTGAAATATATAACTTCTTTTGTACATGGTTCATAGTTCATTCTAATTATCTCTTTTGTGTCCAATAATACTCTGTTTCATGAAATCATATTTCAGTTGTCATTAGAGTACACCACATGTACTCGGTTTTTTTTGGGTAGAGTGTATTGTCTTTTGTTAAGCAACATCATGGTAATGTTGCTGTAGCAAAAGACAAAACACTCTGCCCAAAAAAAATTTTGCAGGTACGGTCGTCGATATACGTGATGGTACTCCCAGTAGTGTCATCGGAATAATCATCGGTACACCCAGCAGGCGACGGTATGTCCAGCAGAACCCTCGGTATATGCGTCGGTATTACCAACGCATATACCGACGCATATACCGACGCTTTCGTACCGATGCGCACACCGACCTTTATACTAGCGTCGCAGCAAATAAAGCCGCATTCATTTTCCTCGGTAAAAACCTCGGTATATCGTCGATCTGTTGTAGTGATATTGATTCTAGATGGCCTACACACAATCTAAAGTTAGGAGTTGTATTAAATGGGATTAATCCATTTTCGATGAAATCTAGTAAATGGTCAATGTGGCCACGGGTAGTCACCAACTACAATCTTTTGCCTACCTTAGCATTAAAAAGGAACATTTAATGCTTTTATTTTTAATCCTAAGAAAAAGACAAGTTAAAGACATGAATATATATCTTGCTCCTCTAATTGACAATCTCCAAGAGTTATGAAGAGGTATTAATGTCATTGATGTATCTAAAAGCATTAATCAAAGACACATTATGATTCATGGAATTTTATCTTGAGCTTTACACAATTTTCCAAGATAAGGTGTCTATTTAGGTAATGATGTAATTTTTTTATTTAATATGTATACAATTGTATG
>CM035441.1:104222135-104242135 GCA_020310875.1 Ceratopteris richardii | reverse complement strand
CTCCGTAAAAGAGAGCAATTTTTTACTCACACACTTGCTTTCTAAAGTGATCGCCCTCATTGTAACCTATATATTTGGATGTAATAAAAAACTCTAAATACATGCACTCTAGAGACTCGTCTAACAGAGTGCATGGGGCAAATTTCACCCAGTACTATGTACTGCCTTGTCTATTGTGCATCTCTATTTTTGTGTGTATTTTTAGATTTTGTACTCTCTGTGTACACATGTTTGTGAGACCCTGCAATAGTGTTATTTTTATATATGTGTCTATGTGTGTCTATGTGTGTGTATGTATGTGTAAGTATCTATATATGTATGTGTATGTGTGTGTCTATGTGTGTATGTATGTGTAAGTATCTATATGTGTATGTGTATGTGTTTATGTGTATGTATGCATGTAAGTGTATGTATGCATGTAAGTGTATGTATGCATGTAAGTGTATGTATGCATGTGGGTGTATGTGTGTGTATGCATGTGTGAGTATCTATATGTGTATGTGTATATGTCTATGTGTGTGTATGCATATGTGTGTATGTGCATGTGTGTCTGTATGTATACATATGCATGTGTGTATATATGTATACATATGCATGTGTGTGTACGATTGCATGTGAGTATGTATGCACATGTGTGTATGTATGCACACATGTGTGTATGTATATGTCTGTGTATGTATGTGTGTGTGTATACATGTGTGCACGTGTGTGTATGCATGTGTTTGTATGTGTGTGTATGCATGTGTTTGTATAGTGTGTTTGTGTGTGTATATGTGCATATGTGTGTATGTATGTGTGTGTATGCATATGTGTGTATGTATGTGCATGTGTGTGTATGCATGTGTCTATGTATGTATGCATATGCATGTGTATGCATGTGTGTGTAAGTATGCATGTGAGTGTATGTGTGTGTGTGTCTGTGTGTGCATGTAAAAGTGAAAGTATCTATATGTGTATGTGTGTATATGCAGATGTGTGTGTATGTGTTTATATGTGTGTATGTATGCATGTGTATATGTGTATATATCTATGTATGTGTGTGTATGCCCATGTGTGTATGTATGTGCATGTGTGTGTATGGATGTGTCTATATATGTATGCATGTGTGTGTATGTATGCATATGTGTGTATGTGTGTGTTTTTTTATGTGTGCGTGTACGTATATGTGGAAGTATCTATATGTGTATGTGTATTTATACATATTTTTGTGTGTATGTGTGTGTATGTATGCATGTGTATATGTGTGTATGTATGTGTGTGTATGTATGTGTGTGTATGCATGTGTGTATGTATGTGCATGTGTGTATGGATGTTTCAATGTTTGTATGCATATGCATGTGTATGCATGTGTGTGTATGTATGCATGTGAGTGTATGTGTGTGCATCTACGTGTGTGTATGTATATGTGCAAGTATCTATATGTGTATGTGTATGTGTATATGTGTATGTCTGTGCATGCAAATGCATGCATTTGTGTATGTATATATGCATAGGCATATGTGTGTATGTATGCATGGATATGTGTGTGTGTGTCTATGTGTGTATGTATCTATATGTGTGTATGTGTATGTGTATGTGTATGTGTATATGTGTATATGTGTATATGTGTATATGTGTATATGTGTATATGTGTATATGTGTATATGTGTATATGTGTATATGTGTATATGTGTATATGTGTATATGTGTATATGTGCATATGTGTATATGTGTATATGTGCATATGTGCATATGTGCATATGTGTATATGTGTATATGTGTATATGTGTATATGTGTATTTGTATATGTGCATGTGTGTGTGTATGTGCATGTGTGTATGTATGTATGTATGCATATGTATGTGTGTATATGTATGCATGTGTGTGTATGTATGCATGTGAGTGTATGTATGCATGTGGGTGTATGTGTGTGTCTCTATGTGTGTGTATGTATGTGTAAGTATCTGTATGTGTATGTTTATATGTGTACATCTATATGTATATGTGTGTCTATGTGTGGGCATGTATGTGTAAGTATCTATATATGTATGTGCATGTGTGTGTATGTATGTGTAAGTATCTATATGTGTATGTGTATGTACGTATGTGTATGTATGCATGTGATTATATGTGTGTGTCTATGTTGTGTATGTATGTGTAAGTATCTGTATGTGTGTTTGTATATGTGTATGTGTGTGTATGCATGAAAATTTTACGAGACTCTTGGGAATCTCGACTCCCCTCTCCCCTCACAGAGAGGACTGCATGATGACCATCTCTAGGGCATCCTCTCATAGGATCCCACAAACCGTTGATCCCTTCTCAATGCCCCTATCTCGGAAAAAGAAATCATCGAAGTCATTGATGCCCTTCCTAGTGGGAAAATATCACGGTTGTATGGGCTCACTAATGAGTTCTTCAATTCCTTCAAGTTGGTGATGGCCACTCGTCTTTGTTTGTTTTGGGAAGAGGCTCTCGAGTTTGGTGTGCTTTCGACTTGTCTTAACAATGGGATCATCAAATTAATCCACAAAAAAGGGGAAAAGGACAGAATTGAGAATTGGCGTTTGATTACAATGCTTCAAACAGGATATAAGATCATTGCTAAAGTTATAGCCAGGAAAATCTCTGACCATCTGAGAGGCTGGTTAAGTGAGGACTAAAAAGGTTTCGTCAAAGGTAGGTGAATATTGGGAAGGTCTCGACTTTCGCATAATTGATATTTGGGAAGGTCTCGACTTTGCAGATGAGTCAAGACAAGATGTGGTTTTCCTGAAGATCAACTTCGACAAAGCTTACGACAGGCTGGAATGGGACTACATTTTGCAATCACTTAAAGATCTTGGTTGCAACCAAAAATTCACCAAGATGATCTCTACCCTATTGGGAAACACTTCGACCTAAATTAATGTTAATGGCCATCGTTTTGCTCAGGCAACCAAACTAAAACGATCGATTCGATAAGGGGTGCCCGTTGTCTTTGCCATCACCACAGAAGGGCTTAGCCGGCTGATTGAACAACAGCTGCACATTGGTAATATGAAAGGCCTCTTGTTTCCCAATAACCATGACTAGATCACCATGAGACTTTTTGCTGGCAATATGAATGTGTTTTTCCACAATGAGTGTACTAGTTTGGAGACATTTTGGAGGTTCCTTGACACTTTTTGTGAAGCCTCTGGATCCAAAATCAACCACTGAAAGACCGCATTCAGAGCTATTGTCAGGATCCAACCCGATCTTCTCATTGAACATGGTTGCCAAAACATTCCCCCAAGCCAAATCTTCTGGCTTTTGGGGATTCCCTTGGGTTTTGGCATCTCTTTTGCGCAGCGGAGGAAGTGGGTCCTAGCCAGACTTGAAAGCAAGCTAAACTATTGGAAATGTGTGCAAACTAATCTTGCGGGTCATGTAATGGTTATTAATACGTTCCTCATTTCATCGACCATTTACTTCCTCTCTTGTTGGAGACCGAAAGAGCAAGAGCTATCCAAACTCGAAAGTATTTGCAAAAACTTCCTTTGGATGGGAGACCACGATACGAGGGGGTGCCTAAAATCAAATGGTCCATCTGCACTAATCAAAGGGATGGTGGGGAGCTTGGTATTCTGGACATTCGGGGCATGGCTAACAAGCTTGCAACAAAATGGATGATTAAGGTGTGGTGCAACAGGGAGACTTCGTGGGCCAAATTGATCTTCAAAAACAAGAATGCTTTGAATTTTTTGGGAATCCCAAATTGGAAGAATCTCGACATTGTGACCCTTTTGTTTTCTCTGATCTCGATTTTCCAAAAGGATCAAATCTAGTGTGATCCCTATAATAAAGTCAAAAGCTTCATAAGAATCGGTGAAGATTGGAAGTGGGCCGTCGGTATGAGACAAAATGACTCTATCTAGTTTTCAATTCATGGCATCATGGAACATGGATAGTATTGGAACATTCGAAGTGCCAAGAGGCTCTAGAACAAGGGCTTCAGAAAATGGAAACATCTCTGGAAACAAGACACCAACCAATGGATCAACTTCGAGGATATTGACCCTAGTGCCAACATTTCCTATGAAGAACATAATATTTTACAAAGCAAATGTCTTTCCTGGGACCGCTCTAAAGTCCATCTTCTTATGGGACATGACTGGCCATGCCCGCTGGGTCTCAGATGGCATAATGGTAATTGCCTATCAAAAATGGTGAATATCAAAGGAAACTTTGATTACCACACCAACCTCAACAAGAAGTGGTGCATGTCATGGACGCGACTATGGTGGGATATAAAGTTAATGGCTATCAGGCACCCTCTCATAGAAAACAAAATGTCTATCCTCTTATGGAAAATTCTTCATCGGGGAATCTCGACTAACCTAAAGGCTAGCAAAATTTGTGGGGTGTGTCCCTAGTGAAAGTGTTGTTGTTGGTCCACTGAAGATGTTGCTCACATCTTCTTTACTTTCCCAACTCCAATAGGCTCTGGTAGATTGTTGAAAAGAAAATTAAACTCCAGAAGCATATCAATTGGAAACAAGCTCTGCTAGGAGACGCGATCGGATGCCTGATAACTCTCTAGAATGCCATCAGAGGGGAAGTCCTCTAGAAGATCTGGCAGGAACGATGTGCTTATAAATTTGGCGACTCCCCCAAAGAGTGGTCAATTGAGAAATCGCTATTCGTCCTTAGTAAAAGAATCGCCAACTATAAGAAATCCCACCCTTTCAGGCATCATAAAGCGGTCCTTCTAATCAACAACAAGCTTAGACTCAAGTGGGCCCCGCATGAGGGTGATGAGAGGGTGATTAACCTTCTTTGTAATGCCATCTAAGCTCTATAAGATCTACCCCTGCTCTGTGGGATTTAGGGGGTCCCGTGGGCACTAGTCCCCTTTACTTGTACTTTTCTTTTCCTTTTATTTAATACAATTTCGAGAGAGTAGGCTAAGTCCAAACTTTCTTTATAAAAAAATTTTGATCGAGCATGGCATCGAAAATAATGCCTTCATCGAGTATTTAATTTACATGTATACAAAATGTGGCATGATTTTTGAGGGGTAGAAAGAGTTTCAAAACCTCATAGTGAGTGAGATATTCCCATACAATAATATGATTGTAGGTTTCAGTGATCATGGGTTTGGTGAGGAAGCTACACTACAACAAATGAGGGGCATACCAACATTGTCCATATCGACGGTCATGCCTCGGCGTCGGTATGACCGTTGAAAATGCTTGAAAGACCACGGATGCAATACCGATGGTATGAGGCTCGGTATAGGCATCAGTAATTTACTCGAAATTACGAACGCTTATATCGACGCTCATACCGACGCAACGAATTAACCAGACCCGAGAGCAAAAATTCGACATTTGCTCGCCTTTTGAATGATTTTGCTTCAGTTGAGTTTGCATGTGCGAACTACATTTTGAGCATACTATGTACACACATCTCTCTCTCTCTCTCTCTCTACACACACACCTCTCTATTTCTCTAGATCTGAAAATTTGGTAAGTATCGCACATATTTTAGCACCCTTTCTAAGTTTTTTTATGTTTTCCCTTTTCTAATTTCTCTTCTCTTTAGTTTTGCAGGAGCTTTTTGGCATGAGTTCTTTGGAATTCGACGAAGGACAACATTAAGTGGACTTTGACAATAATGCTCCAAACCGTTACATCGAGGAATGAGATAGAGAGAGAGAGATGAAAGAAAGAGAGATCTAGAGAAATATAAAGAGCGAGAGAGAGAGAGAGAGAAAGAGAGAGAGAGAAAGAGAGAGAGAGAGAGAGAGGGAGATGAAAGAGAGAGATAGAGAGAGAGTGAAAGAGAGAGAGATGAAAGAGAGAGAGAGATATGAAAGAACTATAGAATGAGAGAGAGAGATGCATACATATATACACACACATATGCATACACATACTCACATACATATTACATACACACATGCATATTACATACACACTCATATACATATTACATACACACTCACATACATATTACATACACACATGCATATACATACACATACATATTACATACTCACATGCATATGCATACACACATATACATACATACATGCATATTACATACACACATGCATATTACATACACATGCATATACATACACACATCCATATACATACACACACACATATGCATACTCATACTCACATACATACATGTACACACACATGTATACATACGCACATGCATATGCATACATACATACACACATATTTGCATGTACACACACACATACATACATACACACGCACATATACATACACACTCACATATGTATACACACACATATGTGCATACCCACATGCATATGCATACATAAATACACACATGCATATTACATACACACACACATATATAGACACACTCACATATGTATACACACACATGCATACATGCACATACACATACACACACATCACATATACATACACATATACACACATATACATGTTTTAGGGTTACATATACATGTTTTAGGGTTACATATACATGTTTTAGGGTTACATATACATGATTTAGGGTTACATATACATGTTTTAGGGTTAGGGTTTTAGGATTATGGTTTTTGACTTTTACACATATACACACAATACATACACACATTCACACATATACACATTCATACACACATCTCTTTCCCTCTCTCTCCCCCTACAAACACATCTCTTTCTCTCTCTCTCTCCCTACGCACACATCTCTTTCTCTCTCTCTCACACACAACTTGGTAAGTGATGTGCGTACTTTTTCACTCTCTCTCTCTTTCTCTATGTCTTCTCTTTTTTAATTTCACTTTTCTTTTGTTTCGTAGGAGCTTTTTGGCATCAATTCTTTGGAATTTGGCAAGAGATGATGTTGATTGGGTTTTGACGAGAGCGATCAAAAGAATTACATCAATCTAAGTGATTGTTTTGTTCTTTATTATAAATAGAGCTAGATAGAGAGAGAGAGAGAGATGAAAGAGAGAGAGAATGAGAGAGAGAGAGAAAGAGGGAGAGAGAGATGAAAGAGAGAGAGAGAGAGAGAGAGAGAGAGAGAGAGATAAAGAGAGAGATATAGATAGAGAGAAAGAGAGAGACATAGAGATACATATACACATGCATACATATTACATACACATATGCATATTCATATGCATACATACACACCCACATATATACATGTTATAGGGTTAGGGTTTTAGGAGTAGGGTTTTTGACTTTTACACATATATGCACATAATACATACACACATGCACACATATACACATGCATACATACATACAGATACACATACACACACATATCCATGTTTTAGGGTTAGGGTTTTTGTCTTTTACCTATATACACACATGCATACACACATATACACATATAAGCACATAATACATATACACATGCATACACACATATACACACACATACATACATATACACACACACATACACACATATGCATGTCTTAGGGTTAGGGTTTTAAGATTAGGGTTTTTGGCTTTTACATATATACACACATGCATACACACATATAAACATATAAACACATAATACATATAAACATACACATATATATATATACACATGCATACACACATACACACATACACACATACACACATACACACATACACACACATACACACACATACATACATACACACACACACACACACACATATATATATATATATATATATATATATATATATATATATATATATATATATATATATATATATATATATATATATATATATATATATGTGTGTGTGTGTGTGTGTGTGTGTATATATATATATATATATGTATGTATATATATATACACACACACACACACACACACATATATATATATATATATATATATATATATATATATATATATATATATATATATATATATATATATATATATATATGTGTGTGTGTGTGTGTGTGTGTATGTATGTATGTATGTGTGGGTTTTCATTGGTTTTCGTTAGCCATTCTTAGGGACATAGGAGTGTCCTCCATGTAGGCAAGTCTGAGGGCCTTCATCATGTATTCATTCATCAAATTGACTGCTCCCCACTGTCCAGCTGGGCACCCCGAACTGCATATCCCTTAATCTCCATAGCCACCATAGGAGCATTTGAATCGATCTGTGTCATGATGCTCTGAATTATGCCCTGAATCTCTTTTTGTTGTTTCTTTTTATCTTGATATTTTCGAGGCTTTTTTACATATTCATTATAGAATTGCTTCCTACATATAGGAGAGCACTTTAGTAGAGTACCAATGTTTAGAGTGACTTCCATTTCTACCAGTTTCTACACTATATCAATTTTTTCCTTTCTTTGCTTTTCCTTTTGAGATTTTGGAGTTTTCAATCTCTCGAGGAATGGGGGAATGTCAGGTACAAATTCCTTTGTCATGGGTGGAAGTATTTCTACTTCGTCCCCTTCTTCAAATTTCTTTTGTCCCTAAAGTTCTTCCACTTCCTCTTGCACCTCCCCACTCAAGTGTCTTTTCTTTGACTACATCTTCACTCTTCTTTTCTGCATCCTTTTTTGTATATTCTTGGGTTCTTGTGACCCCAGCTACAGTCGGCTCTTTTTGCACTCTCTTACCTTGGTTGGCTTCCACAAAGTGCATAGAAGAGCTTGATCCTTCCCAACGACCTCGTGTCCTAAACACCACTCCTACGGTAGGAATTTATTCTTGTAATTTAGAAGTGGGTTGTCTCTGGGTTTTGACATAGTTTAAAGATTCAACTGGCCCTTTTCCCTTGCCATCGTTGGCACTCTTTTTAGGACAATCTTCATCAAAATGTCTCTCTCCATTGCAATACCTACATAACAGAGTGTACCCGATAGGCTTCTTTTCCTTTGGATTGACTCGGGCTATGTGCCCATCACCTTCTCCAAAACTGAATTGGAGCAGCTCTTCTTTGTTCTTGTGATGTCTCCCTAGGGTAACCACCTCTTACTCTGAGTATCATGCCCATATGTTTGCCTTGTTTCCCAACATGGTATAGGTGGTTCACTCTGGGCAGGTAGTCCCGTATAAGGATGCCCTCTTATGTTTCCTTATTGCAAGGTCCTTCCTTCATAAGCCATCGTCTGATACCATTGGTCCTCAGTATGGTTTGGCTTGTTGCAAAAGGTGCAAAATGTTCTAGGTGGAGGTCTATCAGTGACCAATCTCGAGATTGTGGGGCACTCTGTGGCTATATGACCATATAGCCACAGAGTGCCCCACAAACAAACCTTGGTTGGGGTTTGAAACTACCTCATGCTTTACAATGTATGTCTCTTGGGTAAGATTGGCAGCTTTCATGGCTTGAATCATTAGCTCCAATATCAGCTCCAATATCAGCTCCTCTATCAATGCATGCTTACCCTCGTCTCGCATACTTGTGGTAGCAACAAAAGTCAGAGTTGTCAATGTTTGGCTTTCATAGGTGGGATTTCTTACGGATGCTGATTAGGTCCTAGCCCAAGGGAAAGAGCATACATACGCTTATGTTTTGCCCAAATGTCTTGAAATTTGTTAACTTGGCTTACTCTAAGTCCCCAATTGTACTCAAATGTAATTGTGGAAGAGAGGAAAATGGGAACCCTCATGCATATGTAGACAAAGACCCAACGTTAATTGTTGTCTCTCATGATTTCTCTCTCTCCTTGCTCACCCTTTCTCTTTTTCTTGCTTTTCCTCTATTTCTAACTCCTTTCTCTCACTCAGTCTCTTACACTTCCTCTCTCTCTCTCACTCCCACTCTCTTTCCCTCTCTCTCTCTCTCTCACACACACACACACACTTACTTTCTTTCCCTCTCACTTATTCACTCTCTCTTCCTCACTCTTTCTCTCTTTTCTCCCACACCCTTCACACACACACACTCTCGCTCTCCCTCCACACACACTTCCTCACTCTCTTCCCCTCACTCTTTCTCTCCCCTTCCCTTTTCACCCTCTAACCTCTTTTGGAAGCAATTTTCTAAAGCTTCATCTCTTCCACACTTCTGTAGATCATTCCCCTGTATATATTCCCTTATTTTTATAGTTCAAGATTTTTCTCCATTCTCGATGATGTGAGCATGAGAAGATGTCCTAGCCAAATCCACAGCCTCAAGTGTATGTGCGGGATTAGGAAAGATTTTCTCCACACAAGAATTTATGTTGATGCCCGTTTTTAATTGTACTAAGCAACTGCAATCTGTAGAGAGTACGCATGCAAAAGCAAAATCAAAAGGAAAGTACTCTCACAAAACAAAGAATGTGTGAGACACAAAATGAGTAGACCATGAAGTGGGTAAACTCATGTGGATTAGAAATGAGCTTGCCAAGACCATGGAGTAGGCTCCTCAAGCTTCTAACCAAGTACAAATGAGGGGAGAGGCCCTCCTTATATAGATTTGGGAGGGGCTCTCAAAGTACATCATGTGGGATAAGTCTCGTGAAAGGAGAATGAATACAACTAGTAGAAGCACATGGAAAGGTACAAATAATAAGGAAGTACAATATAAAATGGAAATAGACTGCAAATGGAGTACCTCTTGGATACAAAATGGAGATGCACTCATGCAGATACAAATGTAGATGAAGTAGGAGTGATCATGTCGTCAAGACCCCCTCTGTAGCTCCATTCTGGAGCGGCTGAATGCTGCAGAGGTCCATCAAGCACTGAAGCGGAACCGGAGGTAGAGCCTTCATGAACATGTCTACCAGGTTCTCATGAGAGGTACACTGCTCTAGATTAATCTCCTGAGATATGAGCTTCTCGCAGATGAAGGATCTCGATGTGCTTCGTCCGAGCGTGGAACACTGGATTCTTGGCGATGGCCAAGGCTGACTGGTTGTCCATGCGAAGACATGTCGGAGTATCCTGCAAAACACCAATGTCAGATAATAAACGTCGAAGCCAGATGGCCTCACATGCTGCAAAGATGGATGCTCGGTACTCGGCCTCGATAGATGATAGTGCAACTGTAGGCTGCTTCTTACTTGTCCAAGAGACAGGTCCTGAGCCAAGCAAGAAAATATACCCAGAAGTAGACCGTCGACAATCACGATCACCAGCCCAATCTGAATCGGAATACCTTGTGATTTCGATGCCCCCTCTTTACCAAAGACCATGATGTCGGGTGAGGGCAAGGTAATGAAGTAGTCTCGGAGCAGCATGCCAATGAGTCTGACGAAGCTGATGTGCAAACTGACTGAGTATACCAACTGCATAAGCAATATCTGGTCTAGTGTTGGCAAGATAGAGTAATGAGCCAATAAGTTGTCGATAGGTATGCACATCCACAAGTGATGATGAGTCCTCCGGTGTAAGCTTGATGTTGGGATCAAGTGGTGTAGAAACTGAGCGACACTGGTCCATGTTATATCTGGAAAGTAGATCAGAGTAGTACTTCTTCTGTGATAGGAATATACCTTCTTTGGTTTGCCAAACTTCCATTCCTAAGAAGTAGTGAAGTAATCCAAGATGTCATAGAGTACTCAAGGTGGAGCTGTGTGATGATAAACTGAATGTGTTCTTCGTCTGAGCCTGTCAGGATCAAGTCATCTACATAGAGAATGATGATGGCTACTAAAGACTCCTTTTGGTAGATATAGAGATTAGCATCAGCATTGCTTTTGTGAAATCCCTTGTCTTCAAAGAACTTGTGAATCTTTTCATACTAGGCCCTGGGAGCTTGCTTGAGTCCATAAAGTGCCTTGTGAAGCTTGTAGACTTGATCTTCTTTGCCTTTGATCTTGAACCCTTCAGGTTGTTCAACATATACTTCGTCTTGAAGATCTCCATTGAGGAATGCACTTTTGACGTCCAGCTGGTAAACGGGTCACTTAAAGTGAGCACTTAGTGCTAAGATGATTCTTATGGTTGTGAATCTTGTAGTAGGAGCAAAGGTTTCTTCATAGTCAATGCCATGTTGTTGCTTATATCCCTTAGCGACTAATCTTGCCTTATATTTATCTAGAATGCCATCAGACTTGTATTTCACTTTATATATCCACTTGACTCCTATGACTTGATGGTTGGTTGGTTTGGGGACTAATGTCCAAGTTTTGTTCTTTGCTATTGCATCGAGTTGCTCTTTCATAGTTGTTTCCCACTCTGGTTGGTCTTGAGCTTCTTTGTAGTTAGATGGCTCTCGAATTTGCTGAGTTTGGTGCATTAAAGCATAATTAACATAATGACTTTGTTCGCGTTGTTGCCTATCAAGAAGCCTTTGAGATCGGCATGGTTGTTGTGAAGTACTTGCTTCTGAGTTGGAAGTTGGAAATACTGAGTCCCCCTCTGAAGTGTAGATAGGTGGACTAAGACTTCTACTTGAATCTTTTCTTGAGTATGATGAAGCTTCATTGAAGATCACATCCTTTGAAATGGTGATGGAGTGGTTTTCCATATCATATAGACGGTATGCCTTTGATTGGTCACTGTAGCCTATGAATATGTGTTTCTTGGACTTTGATTGTAACTTGTTTCTATCTTCTTTTGGTACATGGACAAAAGCTTCACTGCCAAAGACTCGAAAGCAATTCACATTTGGTTTTCTTCCATAGTAGGCTTCGAAGGGTGTTTTGTTGAGTAATGCACTTGTAAATCCTCGATTAAGAATGTGAACGACAGTATGCACGACTTTTGTCCAGAACTTATAGGGTAGATTCTTGTGATGAAGCATTGTTCGTGCCATTTCCATCACACTGCGTATCTTCCTTTCAGCTACTCCATTCTAGGATGGAGTATGAGGCTGAGTGACTTGTCTTTTGATCCCTTTTTGGTTGAGAAAGTTATCAAAGTCATGATTGATAAACTCACCACCTCCATCTGATCTGATGGTTTTAACTTTAGTGGAAGCTTCATTCTCAACTTCCTTGATCCAAGTTTGAAACTTAGAGAATGTGTCTGCCTTTGACTTCAAAAAGTACACCCAAATAAAGCGAGAGTGGTCATCTACTAGAAGATAAAAGTAGAGGGATCCACTCAAGGATGGGGTGTTCATAGGTCCACATAAGTCCATGTGGATGAGGGCTAGTGGGTTCCTTGCTCGTGTTGAAGCTTCCTTGGGAACTAGGGCCCTGTGTTGCTTGCCTTGGGTGCAAGCTTGGCAGACATCAGTAAGTTGCCCTATCTTTGGCAATCCCTTCACAACTTGGGATGAAGAGATTTTTGATAAGTAAGAAGTGTGGCCAAATCTCTGGTGCCACAAACTTGAGTTTGATTCTTTAGATACAAAGCATGATAGCTTGTAGAGGCCCTTTTCTTCTATACCTTGAGCAATGACATCCTTTGTATGGGGATCAACTAGCTTAACTGAGGTGTTATCAAACCATACTTGTTTGTCTTGATCTGTAATGGCCTTGACAGAAAGGAGATTCATACATCAGTTTGGAACAAAAAGAACATTGGATAAAGACTTGCATTCCCCCTGATGGTTGGAAATTTTAACTTTTCCTTTTCCTTCAATGGGTGAACTTTTGTTGTTGTCAACATAGACTTCTCCCAAGTGCTCTTCGAGTTCCTGAAAGGATTCTTTGTCTTTGCACATATGGGAGGTAGCTCCGCTATCAAAGATCCACTCATGTGGGGAGCTAGAAGTAACTAGGGCATTGGCTTCTGTGGAGATGAAAAGTTCCTCACTCGAGCAGTGGGATCTATGTTGGGATCCTTTGGATGCTTGCCTAGATGTAGAAGCCTTCGATGATTGTTTCTTTTTATAGCAAAACTTTTCTAAGTGTCCTGATTTTCCACAAAAATTGCAGGTGAACTTCTTCGAGGAATTATGCGATCCTTGCTTAGATGCATTGCTATCATGATGACTTGTGGTTTTGCCCTTATTGAATGGCCCTTTGGCCTTCATGGCTGACTCTTGTGAGGAAGTCGATTTGGCTCACGAGTCCTGAAGGAGCAATAGTCGACGAACCTCTTCCCAAGATAAGACTTGGCCGCGATTATACAAAGTTGTGACAAATGTCTCATACGACTTAGGTAACTTGTTGAGAAGCCGAATGGCCATGTCTTCATTAGAGATATGCCTACCACATAGTGCTAATTTACGATAGTAATCCTCAAATTGGGCTATGACCTTTGGTCAAATTATGAAACTCGGCCTCTAATGCATATATTTTCGAAGGGGTCTTGTCTTCATACAAGGTGGCTAACATATCCCAAGCATTCTTGGACGTCTTGCAGGCAGTAATATGTCCTTTTGTCAGTTCGTCGCAGGCAACTAACAGCTGTCCTAAAGCTCTTTTGTCCTTGACATTCCACACATGCCAATTGTCTAAGTTGGTATCCCTATTAGGTTCGAGGTCTGACCCGTCTACTACCTCATGAAGGAGATTCGTATAGAGATAGGGTCACATGACATCTTTCCATAAATTGTAATTTTGCCCATTGAGGCATTCATCCTTAGGCATAAACATAGGGGTGAAAGAGGGTAAGAAGTTAGCCATAGATGATGAACTACCTTCACTTTTGGTCATTACAAAGCTTTGAAGATAAAGTGTTTAGAAACACTACCAAAATCTTCGCCAAACGCACAAGCTTTGAAGATAAAGTTTTTAGAAACTCTATCAAAGGTACTTGCCAACAATACCGCTTCGAAATAATTGCAAAGCTTGAAATGAATGACTCGATACCAGACTAAAAAACTCCTTGGGGAGGGAGGGGCTTAGAGTAGCCCTTCACTTGCACCAATAATTAGAAGAGACACTTATGGAGGGCTTAGAATAGCCCTTCACTTGTGCAACACCAAGAGAAGTCGACACGAGAGGAGGGCTTAGAGTAGCCCGTTGCACAATAACGAGCCTTAGAGTAGGCTTGGGAACTTAAGAAACTTTGTGGGTGGGCTTAGAGTAGCCTCCAACCCACAAAAGTGCACACACACAATATTGTTCTTCTTATATTTTGAGTGTATAAAGTTGGGCACGTAGTGCCAAGGTGAGATGACCGTAGAGAGAGAATAAAAACTTTCATGATGCCAATTGTAGGTGCAAGATTAAGGAGGATTGAACACCGCTTGGCAAAGTAATCCTTAAAGGGTACAAATAAGGATCAAAGTGGGTATGAAATTCAAGTTGTGTGCGATCACCAAAGACTCACAAGATGTCATCTCAAAAAATACTTCTGCTTTATTGACTAACGTGGAATCGCATCCTCTTTGTATATTAGAGGAAATAAGTACCGTGTGAGTCTTCTTCTTGTAAATAGAGAGACATGTAATAAGGATGCACTTGCAAACGCATGGCAGAATTTGCAAAAGACAATGTGAAATGTAATAGTGCACTGCGGTGAATGGTCCACATAGCAGTTTTAAATCGAAACTGCAATATTTGGAATATTCCAAATCTGGACATTGTGCCACTCTCCTGTCTCTCCCCTGACAAAATTCAGCACAGATATGGCTCTGGTATCCAAAAGTGGTGCGATGGCCACAGGCTGTAGGCTACGTGAAATTCTCCACCGCTCAATGGATATAGAATGGATTTAGCCCGTAATTACTTATCCGCTTGGTGCGCTGTAGCCTGTGGGCGTAGAGCAATGCTTCTCTTCAGGCCAGCTTCCAGAGAGCTCGTAGAGAGTTTCCAGGTGAATGGCAATGATTGCTCAGAAGTTCTGAAAGTTGCAGGTCGCCGCAAGGTGCTGGGTATCTCTTTTGCGTGAAGTACAAAGGGAGAGCTGTTCCTTCCTTCTGTGCCTGCAGAAGCAATCCGTTTTGCTATTTCATCATCTCCTGTTTTTCCTTCTGCTCCTCGAGCTCCTTGCCCATGGACTTACTATGTGCTCTGCTCTCTTTAGGTCCCGATGTCAAGGGTTCATCTAGTTTACATATCCTGCTGTATCTTTCTTCGCATGTACTGTTTGGCTATGGCCTCCGTATAGGATTGCCATCTGGCTCTACCCGAACCACGTCATAACTTCATGTGCAACAACAGCAACACCAGCTGACCCTTTAGGCAGTCAGTGCCAAAGATCTGTGAACAATAAATGGTGACGACCTATTTCCAGATTCTGGCAGTGGGGTCACCTCGTCAGAAGTGAGCGGCCTTTCCGCCATATCCTCCACGATGAATAGTCCGCTCTGCAATATTCAATCAAGGTCCTTCATCAGTGGCGGCGTCTACGAAACCATAGGTGGACTGAGCAGGGAATCCGAGGGGCAGCCCTTGCACCATTTCTTTGATGACTGTAGCTAAAGTGTTCTACTAGGTTGCATTGGACTACAAGCAGGTACTCTCCCACTTTGAAGAGCATGCGCAGGAGAAGCAGATAGAGAACGATCCTGTGAACAAACCGAGTGCTAATTCAGTAGAGAGAATGACTGATGTAGTAGATTTTGCAGACCAACGACCGTGCCCATGATCGTTGTGGAGAGCGAGAGTGTGAGCTTGGCTGAGCAAACACCATAGCCAAAGAGCTCCAATGAGCTCAAGCAAGATAGGCCCCCACCATTGAGGGGAAAAACATCGGAATTTCCACAGGCGTGAACTCGTGTCTGGTTGTGTTTGTGGAGCTATGCCTGCTCTCCCTCAAGATTGGTACTCAGAAGGATTGAGACAAAATAATATTTGCATCCAAATGCGACCGAGGTACAACTAACATGTGGTTACAAATAAATGCATAACAGTGTTTATAAACACTATAGTAAACTTGAGAATGATTATCAACTACTCCACGCTAAAATGAAAATAGTGAAAGAACCACAAAATGTTGCCACAAAGAGGGTGGGAGGGAGGGGAAAATGGGTAAAAAGGTGGACAAAGGGATAGGGTAAATGGGTGGGAGGGTGGGCAAATGGGCAGAATGAATCCCAAAAATTGATGGCAAAAGGCCTCTCTCAATGAGAAGAAAGCACACCACCAAAATGAGGCAGCACCACCACCAAAACGACCACCAAATGCACCACCAAGACCTCCACCTAACGCTCTGATACCATGTAGAGAGTACACATGCAGAAGCAAAATGAAAAGGAAAGTACTCTCACAAAACAAAGAATGTGTGAGACACAAAATGAGTAGACCATGAAGTGGGTAAACTCATGTGGATTAGAAATGAGCTTGCCAAGAGCATGGAGTAGGCTCCTCAAGCTTCTAACCAAGTACAAATGAGGGGAGAGGCCCTCCTTATATAGATTTGGGAGGGGCTCTCAAAAGTACATCATATGTGGGATAAGTCTCCTGAAAGGAGAATGAATACAACTGGTAGAAGCACATGGCAAGGTACCCAAATACAAAGGAAGTACAATATAAAATGGAAATAGACTGGAAATGGAGTGCCTCCTGGATACAAAATGGAGATGCACTCATGCAGATACAAATGTAGATGAAGTAGGAGCGATCATGTCGTCAACACAATCAATGAACACTACGAAAGTGGAGTGAATGGGGAGACTCCCTCATGAAGACAAGGATTTCAGCTGATGAATTTGTAGATTTGGTGACCAATTTACCATATAACTTCCTCTATCAGCAAGTCCCTTGCTATGCAGATGAATCAAATCATCATTCAGTGGTGTCTCGAAGGTGCACTGCTTTCTTGTCAAATAATCAGGAGATGCTCCAAAAGACCTCCCATTGAATTCCCTTGCTAATATGCAGTATCTCGATGATGCCATATCAGAAAGAAGATGTTGGGCTGGAGGAAGACAGAGCAAAGAATGCTGTATTGAATGGATATCTTCCTGGAATATGGTCACGGCTGTTTTTTCACCACATGTCCTTCAAAAAATTTGGATTCAAGACTCGGTTCTCCTTGTGACTGTTCATCTACATAGCTCAATGCATCTTCAACAAGATGAATGAAGTACAACTTCTCCTCTCTCACAACCTTCACCATGTACTTGCGCATTTCATACCCTCCAGCTTGTCTCGAGGATGGTGCATACCAAATGCCTCCCATCATAAATCAAAGCTCCGATTGAAAGGAAAAGAATTCACGGCCGGAATCAGACAAAAGCTTCACAAGAATTAGTGAGGACTGGAAGTGGGCGGCCGGAATCAGACAAAACGACTCTATCTGGTTTCCGATACATGGCATCAGGAGTGTGGAGTCGTGGAACATCCAAAATGCCAAGAAGCTATGGAACAAAGGATTCAAAAAATGGAAACACCTCTGGAAACATGACACCAACAGCTGGATCAACTTCGAGGATATTGACCCTCGCATAAACATCTCCTACGAAGAGTGGAACACTTTGCAAAGCAGATGCCTCGCTTGGGATCGTCACAAGACTCGCCTTCTCATGGGACACGACACACCAAACTCGCTTGGTCTCAAATGGCAAAATGGAAACAGCCTACTCAAAGTCCCGAACATCAAAGAAACGGCTGACCTCCAGATCAGCCTCAACAAGAAGTGGTGCCTGTCTTGGACGCGGCTTCGGTGGGACATGAAATTCATGGGTATCTGGCACCCCCTAATAGAGACTAAGAAGTCTGTCCTCTTATGGCAAATTCTTCATCGAGGAATTTGGACCAACCATAAGGCTAGCAAACTTTGTGGGATCCCTCCTTGGTGCAAACGCTGCCACCGTGCTATCGAAGATGTCCCACACATCTTCCTTACTTGCCCCAACTCCTACAGAATCTGGCAGACGGTTGGAATGAAAATCAGATTTCAAAAACAGCTTAGTTGGAAACAAGTCCTTTTGGGAGAAGCGATCGGCTGCTCTGCGACACTCTGGAACGCCATCAGAGGGGAAGTCCTGTGGAAAATTTGGCGGGAGAGGTGTGCTCTCAACTTCGGCGATCCTCCCAGGGAGTGGTCGATTGAGAAATCACTATTCCTCCTTGGCAAAAGGATCGTTAACAGCAAGAAATCCCCCCCCTTTAGGCACCATCAAGTCCTCCTTTTGATCAACAACAAGCTCAAACCCAAGTGGGCCCCGCATGAGGGCGATGAGAGGGTGATTAACCTTCTCTGTAGTGCAACCTAGGACTCAATCAAGCTTCCCCTGCTTTGTGGGATTTGGGGGGTCCCGTGGGCACTAGTCCCCTTCTATTGTACCTTTGTTTCTTAATTTAATTCATGTCCGGGAGAGTAGGCTATTGCCGAACTTCCTTTATATTAAAAAAAAAAGAATTCACGGCCTTGAGCTTCCCTTGCAGTGTCACAGAAAGGCCTCCTAGTGTTGGAGAAATCTCAAAATAGTCCAATTGCTTCTCTCTCTATTATGATAAAGAAACCTCTACTCCTTTAGCCTATTATGGCTCTCCATGTGCCTTTCCTCAAGCCCTCTAACTCTTAGTGCTGACGAAGAAACGTATACACCCACATGTGTGTATGCATACATATAATAGAGATAGAGAGAAAAGCGAATCATATCTTCATATGAATCATTTGCCAATGTGTAGTGCCCTTCGACAAAGCCGATGGACTAGAGGTTATGTGGATTCATTTTAACCTTCTAACTATAGAGGAACACTGAAAAAAGTCTAAAGCACACAAGGTGTTCTCGGTGCAAATAATCTGTGAGAGAGGAGAAGGTAAAGTGCAGAAAAGGGTGTGTGAGTGAAAGAAGGTAAGCGTGAGAGTGAGAGTGAGAGAGGGAGTGAGTGAAAGAGAGAAAGAAAGAGAAAGTAAGAGAAAAAGAAGGTGAGCAAGGAGGGAGAGATCGTGAGAGGCAACCATTAAAAGTTTGGGTCTAAGGGTGTTCACTCTCCTCTCGTCCACAAAATACATTCGAGTGCAATCGTGGACCTAGAATAGGAAAAGGTGACAGAGCACAAGGAAATTGAACAAGATATAGTTGCATCTAAGCATCTTCTCCTTGGGCTTATGACCTCAGTAGCGATGCTTTGGGTTTATTCTTCTTTTGGGGCATCGGTTATGCGACGCTTTCTAACAGGAGCATCACATAAGCGATGGTCCTTGCTTTTTCTTTTTATTGGGGGCATCGCTACGCCCCCATTATTCTTATAGTGTCTGTCATATTTTTTGGGTACCCACATCTGTGATTTTTTTCTCTAGACCTCAAATAGAGCTTTAAGAATCCAAATTTGATGATTTTGTGGAGTTGTTTGGTAGAATGGAGAAGCTTTTGTCGTTCC
>CM035441.1:104187135-104217135 GCA_020310875.1 Ceratopteris richardii | reverse complement strand
CACATACACATATATACACATGGATGCAAATGGAAATGCATCCACATGCACATGCATGTTTCATACATACACACATGCATATACATACATTTGTATATGTTTATACACATACACATACATATGCACATATCTATATATACACACACATACACATATATATATATGCACATACGTACACACACATATACACATGCACACACACATGCACATACATACCTATACACATATACATGCACACACACATGCACATACATACCTATACACATATACATGCACATACACACATATACACATACACTTACACATATACATGCACATACATATCTCCACACATACACATGCACATGCACATACTCATATGCACACATATACACCTACACATGCACATGCACATACATACATATACACACACATACACATGCACATGCACATACACATACATACACATATACAGTTACACATGCACATGCATATACACATATACATATGTACATACATTCATATACACACATATACATGCACATACGTACACACACATATTACACACATATGCATGCACATACGTACACACATATGAATGAATTATATAATTAAAGTACTAAAACACATGCTTAATATAAACAATAATAACAATCAATAGAACAAAACTTTTCATTACTTAATACCATACACACAATTCAAAACATAACTGAAATGATATATATATATATATATATATATACATATATATATATATATATATATATATATATATATATATATATATATATATATATATATATATATATATATATATATATATATATATATATATATATCAATGTAAATACATATAATCCAATGTCATAATCAAGAATCCTAATCATCATCATCATCAGCATCATGATCATCCTGATCAACCTCATCCTCACCATCATGATCACCCTGTGATGATCAAGATCGTCCATATCTGCCTCTCCATAATACTCTTGTATTACATATAACAAACATAAATAAGTAAACAATTAAAACATTCATAAAAATAAAATAATTTTATAAAATTTAATAATACTCACAAAGGCATCCGGATGATCTCGCATATACTTGCCCAAATGCCGATATCCAAAATGTGTAGCATACTCAATCTCATGTTTTGTAGGATATCAACCATAATCCTTTAGCTGCATTGAAACAAATAAAAAAGATTAGTTTCTTGCATTTTAACTAAAATAAAAAATATACTCACAATAACACATATACTTACAAATGTAGCTACAAAACCATGATGGCCCATTTGGCCTAAATGCGATGTGTGGCCCAACTCAACTCTCTTCTTTGCAGCAGCCTCTTTATTTAAGACAAAAGAAATACATAAATTATATATTATTAAAATATATAAAAATTATAAATATAAACTATTAATTTGTATACCTTCTGCTGAGGAAATGACTCCTGAAGACATAACTGTCTACAAAAAAATGGCCATGTCTCAAGTGGTATGTTTTTTTTTAACCATACAATATCGCTTGTTAATTTAATCTCAAACAAAGAAAAAATCAGAATACATACACATATATACACACACATACACATACACATACCACATACACATATACATGCAAACATAAACGCATACATATATGCATACATATACACATATACATACATATAACATAAACACACATATACATATCCACATATATGTGTACACACACATGCATGCATATACACTCATTCATACAAAATACATGCATTTATCCCACAATAATATGTATTTGTGTATATGTGAATAGTGTATGTGTAAATGTGTATATGTGAATATGTGTGTATGTGTAAATATGTATATGTGAATGTTTATGTATGTAAATAATCAGATTACTAAAATCAAATACCATTATTTGTAGATTTTGATCAATCAGATGGAACTCCACCACCATCTCCTCATCGTGCATCGATTATATACTGTAAGCATATCAAACATTTAATTTTAAATATATTTGATGAATACATAACTTATATTTTTTTTTGTTTCTTATTATAATCAGATTCTAATCAATTAGAAGGCACTCCACCACCTCCTACCTATGCAATGACTTCACATGTGTCCTCCGATAGGAATTATGATGAATTTTACTATCAAGAGCATATTATATGTTGGTGCAACTCTTGTTATGGCACGTATCAAAGACCACGAATGGAATGTATTGAACATGAGGTAGAGTATGGTACTTTTGAGCATGCACCATCACCTGGTCAATGTGATAATGCTTGGGTATGTATTTTTTATATAAATTAATATCATTATTTTATTTAAAAACCATATACAAAATCAAATTACCATTGATATACAGGAATACTTGCTCAATGATGATGATGATGATAATTTTTCTCATAATGTTAATATACCTTGTACATGTCATGGACTTGTTTTTCATCAATTACAAGCAGAGGTTTATAGAAATCCTCTACCTCCTGGTTTAGAGACTGAAATGGCTGAAGATTATCCATTGCCAACTCGTGATCGTTCTCTAGTACAAACATATGATAGAAGAAGATATGGAGGATGGAATAGAGGACCACTTCCTTTAGATAGAGACGTTTCCAGCTTTTGGGGTAATCGCTATATGATTGCTCCATCCACTATTACGAATGTTGGTCGTGGTCTCTTTACTGTAGAGGATTTGTATGTGCCTCCAAACTCTGAAGTCACTCTTATGTCATTTTGTGGTCCTATATATTGGCATCGACTTTCACGTTATGTTCAAAGCATGAGTACTTATGTAATATGCTTGAATGCAGCATCCCTTACTAGTAGAAGGATTTTACATGCAAAAAATGAAAGATTGTATATTGATGGAAGACCTTACATGCATGGAAATATAGCAGGTTTAATAAATAGTAGTCGAGGGTTACATAATGGTTCAAGGACTAATTGCACATTTAAGGAGCGTGAAAATATTCATGAATCACCATACATGAGTAGAGATGTATCAAGATACATATTTTTCAATGCTATTACTACATTACATGCTAGTGATGAGCTATTAGTGAATTATGGATGGCGTAGACCTCCAAGAGCACCTTTTAGCTAGAGAGAATGAAAATTTTCTATCCATATTTAATAACTTATATATTTAATTTTATGTTTAAAGTTTACTTTTTATTCATTTATGAAATACTAATGAACTTTATTTGTATGTGTAGATTCCAACGTATGATGTTGATGATATTCTTCCACACTATTCAAAATTGCCAGTAAGACCTCATTTATCAGAAGCTTCTATGAGGAGGCTATGCAAAAATGATCCTATGGAATATGCAAGGTTGAAAGATCTATATTCAAAACAAGATAAAGTACAAGATTTGTGGGACAATGATGAAGATGATGGCATGGAGGATTTTATTGAGGATTGTTATCAAAATGACAGTGAGAGCATTGATATTTCTTAAAATGAGAAATATCTTCGAGAGGAATGTCTAAAGCATGTATATGAAGGAAGTCGTTTGACACAACTAAGTGTGAGCTTACTTATTCTCAATCTTCAAAATCGTTTTTGATGGAGTAATGTATCTTTTTCGACACTATTAAGGTATAATTTTCAATTATATATATATATATATATATATATATATATATATATATATATATATATATATATATATATATATATATATATATATATATATATATATATATATATGTGTGTGTGTGTGTGTGTGTGTGTGTGTGTGCATAAATGTATATATATAAATACATGCATATATAAACATACACATAATATACATGAATGTATACACACATATAAACATACACACACATATACACACATACACATATTATGAGAGTAAGGTCAGATTATACATACCTATATCGAATGAAGATGTTTTGTCCATCTAGCCTTTAGAATTATCCACCCAACCTTTAGAATCTTCTTGACATATATGTTTCTCCTATTTTAATCGACCTAATACCTGTGATGCTAACTCTTTGGCATACAAAGATTAAGTATCAGTTAGCTATGCAGGTATTAAGTCGTCAATAAAATGGGAGGAGCAAATTTATCTCGAAGATTTTGAAGGATGGAAACATAATTTTAAAGGATGGGTAGAAAAAAAGTATCCATTCAATGCAGGTTTTTATTCTTACTTTGGTTAAGGTAAGAACAAGAACTTACATTGAATGGACACTTTTTATCCACCCATCCTTTAAAACTATTCATTCATCTTTCAAAATATTCACGATAAATTTGATCCTCCCATTTTACAGATGACTTAATACGTTCATAGCTAACCGATACTTAATATTTATAAATAGTTTAGCAAGACAGGTAATAAACTGACTATAAAATGGGAAACCGCCAGACGATTCAATGGTCTAGATATGAAAATCTGCAAACCACAATGTACAAAACGTAACATTCATACATATATACACATACATACATACATACACATGTATACACACATACATATACATATATGCATATACATACGCATACGCATATATACATACATATACACCTATAAAACACATATACATACATATATACATATACACATACACATATGTATACGCATGCACATGCATATATGTTTGCAGTGGTCAAGGCGGTCAAGGACTTACAAGACAAAGGAGCCAACGAGAAGGGCCAAGCAGACAAAGCAGTCAAAGAAGATCTGGCAAATAGGCCATCGTTTTTTCCTAAATTAATATTTTCCAAATAGTGATTTTATTCACTCCACACCATTGTAAATACCATTCCACCTTTTTGTAACTCCATTTTGTGCAAGACAAGGAGTCCTTGAGCTTGAGGAGCATTAGAAGTACCTACCTATCAATTTTCATAATTTTTTGAGCTCGTTTGAACCTCCAAATTAGCCTATGAAACTGATTTTTAACTAGGCCGGACACTAGGTCTGGACAGGGCCAAAGCTAGTCAAAAACTATAAAAAGAGCTAGAGAGCTCATTTTTCGGGTTAGATTGTTGTAGAATTGAACTTGTAAAAGCACTTTTGAGTAATCTAAGAACTCCATTGCTTCTCTCTTTGTCTTACCTTGTGTGCACGTGTGTGTGTATGTGTGTGCATGTTAGTGTGCTTCTCACTCACACATTTGTGCCATCACTTGTTCGAGGTCTTCATACCATCCTCACGTCTTCCCGGATTGACATTAAAGGAGGTGCTACTCATCACTGAGCTACACCAAATTTTGGTGCGGTTGCCAGGGACGGAGCTTTGAGGACGAGCATGTGATGGTAAGATGTAGAGTTATGACGTTGGCGTGTAGGTAATTTCTTTACTTTTTCTTACTTTTCTCTTTCTTACTTTACCATCATCATCACCATCATCATCCTCACCATATCCGATCTCCATCTCCATCATCACGAAAATTTCAATTTTTTTATCATATCTCCTTTCCCCTTCCATTTTCCTCATTTCACTTGTGAGAGAGAGCGATTTGTGTGCATTGTTTTTGCATGCTTTTTGAGTGATCTTGCAGGTTGTAGTTGTATCATCGTCTCCAGCAGGTTGTGCAGGTACGAAAAAGCTCGGCCTTGTCTCTATGTCGTAGACCTCTGTCGATCGCGATCGACAAAAAAATCGCTCCTTTGGTAAAAGAAAGCACACCATAATGACACACATAAAGAGCACATTCCAAATCACTACTTAAAATTTAAAAATTCTGTGTTTCTCTGTCAATCGCGACCGACACTGTCGATCGCGATCGACAGAAAACGACCGACAGACTCTGTCAATTGCGATTGACACCATCGATCACGATTGACAGCCATGACCGACACCTCTGTCAGTCACGATTGACACTATCGATCGCGACCGACTGAATTTTGCTGATTGACACATAATTTCGCATGCCCACGTGTCCCTTGCGACGGATAGACCCACGATCGACTGAAATTACACCGAAATTCATGCAAAAAGTGTTGATCGCGATTGACACTGTCGATCGTGATTGACGTGTCGATCGCGATTGACACTGTCGATCGTGATTGACGTGTCGATCGCGATCGACAGGCCCGACCGACAGACTCTATCAATCGCGATTGACAGACCTGTCGATCGCGATTGACAGGCTTTTTCGGCTAAAATTTTAGGGTATTAGTGCTCCAAGTTTTGGGGTAATTTTGGGCATACTTATCAAACAATTAGCACTTTGTGAGGTCCCTACACTTGTATTTTTGAGAAAAATCGTGTGAACTGTCAGCCTGTTTGAACCTTGTTTTAATCCTAGAACCCTGAACAGTCATAACTTTCTCATAGGAAATCTGTTTGTTGTGATTTTTCTTTTGTTTTCTCATATGAAATCTATTTTGAAGTGCCCATACCCAGGGGGAAGAAAAACGAAGGGATCTCTAGAACTGTTTTCCATAAAGACACAGTGCAAATTGATATCTGAATTACATGCTTGAAAGTGAATTGTTCTGTCATTTGAATTTAAGTTTTGAGCTAACTTTGGGGGACTTTTACAGGACCATTGAGAGCTCTAGAGGGCATCCAAAGCAAGGGCATTCTGCAAGCTTGAGAATGGGATTCTTGAGCACTAAAGAGCAAGGGATCAGCAAGTGAGGTTGGAATACTCTCAACTCCCTTAGTCAATTCCTAGCTTAGGCTAAGTGCGAGTAGTGATAGAAGTAAGTCAGGGCGACGATAGGAATCTTTCAAGTTGAAGACTACCTAAATACTCAAGTTCAAGCCAAAACATAATCTCTGTGCGGTCGATAACTTTAACGAAAAAGAATTTAACATGGAACGAACAACTTAAAGTGCGGAAAGTCACTCAAGTGTTTCTTGACGACGTGATACAGACAAGAGCTTAAAACACAATAATCAACTGAAAAAGAACCAAGGAACTGATACAAATTGAGCTGCAACGAGGTTGTACTTTGGGTAAAATTTAGGGTCACTCGGTTAGGCATATGGACCTTAGGTCAGGACGACACCTAGGAAGAGATAGACAGAGTCTTAGGTATGTAGAATCAATATGCTGAAAAGCAACACTATCATGAGGAATTCTGATTATTCCATCAGTACTTTTATGATCATGTCCACATATCAAAAGCTTTGATAATTCGGGGCTTTGAAACATATGTCTAATCCGTGAAGCCAATGGAAAATGTCTCAATATCTTTTTTGGGATTTCACCTTCATCGTCCTTATATCAAGGAGATTGACATTTGGGACATGTGAAAGAGTCTGCATATTCACCTCTATATAAAATACAATTGTTAGGACATGCATGTATACATTGATAATCTATACCAAGATTGTTGATTATCTTCTTCATTTCATCATGCGAGGTAGGAAGAATATTCTGACTTGGTAAAAGCTTTTCAGATAATAACCTCTAAGTTCATAACAAAAGATATATTAAAAAAAGTAAATAAATAAATATACATATATATATATATGCATATAATTTTATATATGTGTGTGCTTATGTGTATGTGTATGCGGATGTGTATATTGTAGCTCAGTGATGAGTAGCACCTCCTTTAATGTCAATCTGAGAAGACGTGAGGATGGTATGAAGACCTCGAACAAGTGATGGCACAAATGTGTGTGTGAGAAGCACACTAACATGCACACACATACACAGACACGCACACACAAGGTAAGACAAAGAGAGAAGCAATGAATTCTTAGATTACTCAAAAGTGCTCTTACAAGTTCAATTCTACAACAATCTTACCCCAAAAATGAGCTCTCTAGCTCTTTTTATAGTTTTTTACTAGCTTTGGCCCTGTATAGACCTAGTGTCCGGCCTAGTGAAAAATCAGGTTTCTAGGCTAATTTGGAGGCTAAAACGAGCTCAGAAAATTATCAAAATCGATAGGTAGGTACTTCTAATGCTCCTCAAGCTCAAGGACTCCTTGGCTTGCACAAAATGGAATTACAAAAAGGTGGAATGGTATTTACAATGGTGTGGAGTGACTAAAATCACTATTTGGAAAATATTAATTCAGGAAAAAACGATGGCCTATTTGCCAGATCTTCTTTGACTGCTTTGTCTGCTTGGCCCTTCTCGTTGGATCCCTTGTCTTACAGTCCTTGACTGCCCTGACCACTGCCAACACTCCCCCCCTCTCTCGCGTCTGTCGTCTCTGACAGACCCTTGTTGTGTGGACCATTGGATGTAGTACTCCATGACATCTGTGGCTAAGTGATGTTCTGCTATTCTCAGCCCTTTGGCCAAATTAGTGAGTAGGACATCCCAGTCTACTGGCCCTGGTACCTCCGAATGTGGCATGCATAGCTGTTTTGAGTGTAGAGCCTGTTCAACCGTAAATAGCTATAATAGGTGAGATGGTTTGGGTATGAATATCTTGGAAAGATATTCCCAGAACCCTGTGATAAACATTTCCTCAAATGTTTGCTTGAAGCAGTCTGGTAGATACTTGATACGAGCATGCCACACATAGACAAGGTTGATGGGTGGCATTGTGCTCATATCGTAGGCGAGATCCTGGTTGCCTTCATTGAATCCGAGAGCCAAAAGATGAGGCTCTTTGACATTTCTAAAGGTTCTGAAAGTGATCAGCATTAACTCAAATGTTTTGAGGCACATCTATGCCATGATATCTGGTACATTTTTTAATCTGACTGCCTAGTGTCGGATGGTTGAAATCATGTAGCCGACCGTGGGTTGGCCACGAGGGGGTGCTAAGTACACATAGTTTAGCCACTTTTCACATCCTTTAACTGTCAAAACTGTTTTTGTGTACTCTGGCCAAGACCTTCGTCGAAAGACAGGGAAGTAACATGGGTTATACTTGATGTATAAATGCATGTTATTCCAAGTGCATACCATCTCAGGGTATGTTTCAAGCAGACATATCCTCCAGGTAGGTTGAAATATATTTCTGTGCATGGCGCTTGCAGGAATGTCATATGGTGCAAACTGTGTTTCCGAGGTTGGTCCTTTTGTTGTGCCCTGCTTTATTTCAAGAATGGAACATACAAATCATCGAACGTGCCAATCCACGGATGATGGGAGAGGTTTTTGAAGTAATCCGATTTAATGAAGACTTCTTCTAATCGAGACATAGACTGCATCTGTACTGCCACTCTCTCATCATGGGTTGCACCAATCTTCTCTAACTTTTGCATCCATTCAGGAGCTTCGATCTCAATTGTGTCCATTCCTTCCTCTGTTTGCTTACCCCCTGGTGCAGGTATGGGTACGTATGGGTCTTCAAAAATCTCCTCAACTTCAATTGGAACTAAGTCCTCAAGTTCCGGCTCCACAAGGGGAGAGGGTTGACGCTCATATTGAAGAACTTTATTTTGTAGTTCTACTAGTTGTGCTCTGAGTTTTGCGACTTCTTCCGATGTGTCTGCTTCGACTGTGACTTCTTTTGGTGACTCTTGTTGAGCTGCCAGTTGCTTTAGTAGGTCATCCCTCTCTTTTTCTAAGGCTGCATGGGCTTCCAGGAGGTCGGCATGTGTTTCCAATACGATTTGCATATTTTTAGATGGGATGGCCTTGAAATTCTCTAGGTCGATTTCCTACGGTGAACCCTCCATTGCTGCTTCCAGGTTTTCTTCGTTCTGTTTCTGTAGTCGTTTATTTTCTTTGAGTGCTGCGGACATGTGCTTTCGTAGTAAGGTGAGGTTACATCGAAGCTTGAGATTTTCCATTATCAGGGCGTGCAACATATCATTGAGTTGTTGTTTTTCTTCGGTATCTGGCGGGGGTGGATTTGCTATTAACTGATCATGTTGTGCCTGCAAGGTAGTAAACTACTGTTGTAATAGCCTCTTCTCCTTCTCTAAATTAATGAATCTTTCTTGTAATGTTTTGTGGGTTCGGAACAGATTCGTATGCTGAGCGTCAAGATGCTAGAAATGCTGTTGTAATTGAGACATACACTGGTACAAAGTATTAAATACATTAGTGTTGACTGCAGGAGGGTAGGGAAAAGGGAAAGGGAGTGTGTATGCTGTGCTCGAGAAGGGTGAAGTGGGTGGTGGGGGAATGGGAGATTGTGGAAATATGGGGGGAGGGAGAGGTGCGGAAGTGGGTGATATGTCCATGAAGTCATATGTGGATGCAGTCATGGAAGTGATTGTGTACATGGGAATTGTCAGTGTGGTGATGGTAGTGAAGGTGTAAAGTGGTGTGTGCAGTTGTGAATATAAACCACCAGAAAGTGTGATAGGGGGAATGGGGTTTTCAGTGGCTACAGTTAGAATTACAGTGTTAGTGGTAGCCTTTACACTAGTGGTGGTGTCAGGTTATGTGGATTGTGAGGGTTGACTCACAGTGTGTGATTCGGTATGGGAAGTGAAATCTGAAGCTTTGACAGTGGTGGTGACAATGGTAGTATGAGGTGAAGGCGGTGGAGTTGGAGTGGAGGGTGGTAAAGGGGGTGCAATTGGGTTGGTCGGGGTTTTTAATTTTGACCACGGGCCTTCCTAGACCGTCCTCATAGATGCAAGCACCTAATCGTTGATCCTATGGTATTCCAGCTGCGTCTTGTAGGGGCCTTCAACCCTCTGTAGGTATGGCACACCTGAACTTCCTGTGGGTCTCTCCATACCATGAGACATTTCAGAATCGCTAGTTTTAGAGCTAGGGTAGTGCGAATAGTGGCTAAACTGTTGGGCCCAAGACCTAGCAGTATGATTGACACTAGCTTCTGATGCACAAAATCCATAGAATCTAAAGTTAGGAGTTGCATTAGATAGGGTTAATCCATTCTCCATGAAATCTAGTAAATGGTCAACATGGCCAGTGGTAGTCATAAACTACAATCTTCCGCCATATCTTAGTATTAAAAAGGAACATTTAATTCTTTCACTTTTAATCCTAGGCAAAAGACAAGTTAAAGATATGAATATATATCTTGCTCCTCTCATTGACAATCTCCAAGAGTTATGGAGAGGTATTAATTTCATTGATGTATCAAAAAGCATCAATGAAAGACATATTACGATTCATGGTATTGTGTCTTGGACTATTCACGACTTTCTAGGATATTGTGTTTGTTTAGGTATTGATGTAATTCTTTTATTCAATATGCATATAAATAAATGTGATTTAATCTAAATATATTTTTATCGTTCTCATGATGCAAGAATATCTAGTAAGGGTTATAAAGCTTGTCCATATTGTGGTGATTGGTTGAGATCAATCTATAGTAAGAATCTCAACAAAAATATTTATCTTCGACATCGGTGATTCTTGCCTGATGATCATCCATTAAGATCTTAAAGAGAAGCGATACATTTTAATGGAAAGCTTGAAACAGGTCAGTGTCCAAAACCTATGATGCCTATGGATTGGTATAAAAAATGGACAGATGGACCTCTGATAGATCTAGAATCAGAAATCTTCAGTGATGATGAAGATAATGAGTGTGTGAAGAGAGATAAAGGGAAATAGGCACTCACAGAGAACATATCATTATGGTATTCTTTGGAGTACTGGAAAGAGTTAAAAGTATGTCATCTTCTCGATCCTATGCATACATTCAAGAATATTGGTTATCCACTATGGAAGCATCTTCTTGGACTAAAAGATACCATAGCATCAAGGAATGATTTGAAAGATCAAAACTCAAAACCAAAGTTATGGCCAATTTTTGATAGACATGGACAGGAAATGACATGCACCTACTCCTTGGGTACTTACAACAAAAGAGATAGAGACTATCAACAATTGGATTCAATTGATTAGGAATCCTATAGGATATGGAGCATCTTTTCAAAACATGTTTACTATGGATGATAAGAGCTTATCTAGGTTAAAGACCCATGACTGGCATAACTTTTTGAAACATATTTTACCTTTGGTTATCGATGTATGTACAATGAAAGGAGTACGAGATGTGATCTATCATCTTGGATTGCTTATAAGGTAATTATGATACTTTTATTTAATATGTATGAATATTGGATATCTTTTATTTTTTAATTAACTTCATTATAAATTTTTTTATGATATGTATAGGTGGATTACATCAAAAGAGATTGACAAAAACTCAATCCCACAAAAAAACGTGAATGCAAAGAGCTACTATGTTTGATGGAGAGAGAGCTTCCTACTTCATTTTTTGATATTCAGGTTCATTTATTAGTCCATCTTGTAGATGAAATAGAGATTGCAGGTGTTGTCAACACTCGATGGATGTTTTGGGTCGAGCGATTTATGGGAATATTAAAATGTTATGTGCGACAAAGAGCAAAACCAGAAGGATCTATGGCAAAGGGTTGGATGCATGAAGAGTGATATTACGTTAGTGAGTACCTTGAAAGAGTTCATGAAGAATCTTCACATGCATGGACCAACAAGTCTTCTTCAAAAATAACAGATGAGGTATTTCAGGTAAGGGAGTTCCATTTTTATTTACATTTCAAGAAAAAAATGATGTTTCTACTTTTGTAGCATATAAAAGCGAATGCATGCAAGCATTCCTTAGCGAGTACGAACAGGAACTTCAAAATCTCTGAAGTAAAAGGCGAAGAAACAAAAGATATAGATGTAATCTCGATAATAATGAGATTACAAATATATCTTCTTTCACGGATTGGCTATATAGTCGTTTGCAACGCACCAACGCAAATAATGAAGAAATCTCAGATAAGCAGAGAAAGTTAATGATACGTTGTGAATGAAAGGTAGTTTTATTTTAATAATATTATGTTTTCTTCATATATGTATATTAGTTTCTATTTAGTAATTTAATTTTTTTTGCAGGCTCGAATGTTCACTAATATGTGGGCTTTCGAACAGCATATTAGAATCAAAGCCATTGATTCTTTACATAAAACAAAGGATATTAGTATTGTTGCTTCTTTCAAGCAACTATCATGTGCTAGCTCAAAAGACACGAACCTTATAGATGGCGAACTTGGTTACGTAAGAACTATTGTTGGTATCTACAAAATTTGATTTCGTACATTCAAACAGGTAGAAAAAAGTTTATATTTTTTATGATAGAGTTAGTTATTTTTTTAAGCACCTAATAATGGGTTTATGTTTTTATATATTTTGATAGGCCATTTTGAAGGTTGATTGGTTTTGAGCCGAGTATAAAGGTAGTAATTCCACATTAAGAAAGGAATTATCTGGGTTTGGGGCAATTGATTCTTCCAAGGTAATGCGAATTACTAAAGAACCATATATTCTTCCTACGCATATTGAAGAAGCATTTTTTTATAAAAACCCAGATGCTCACCCTTGGTGGCAAGTCATTCATGTTCAACATAGAGGTAGATCATTGTTTGAATAGTTTATTGTTAGAGAGATCAAAGAAAGTCCTCTTGATGATTCAGCATCAGATACTGATACATCAACATCTGAAAGAGAAATTAGAATCATTATACATGATAATGATACTAATCTTTTTGATGAAGAGGATAATACTCTACATGCTAATTCTATTGATGAGGAAGATAAATTACTAGAAATCGATATTAATCCATCAATAGATGATGTGACTCATGAGAACACACATTTACCAATAAAAGAAATAAATGAAATCAATAAGGATAATGAAGATGAGACTATATTGATGTCTTACCAAAATGATGGAAAAAAATGAAAACATATGAGCATATTAGATAGTAAATTCTACTCTAGTTATCGATCAATAACTTGAACCTTCTGAATGGATATCAAATAATAGATTCTTTATTCAACTTGAATAACGATGAATCCTACTAGATAGATGAAATCATGTTCTTTTAAGTTAGAACATGAAGCTCGGGGTATGCCTAATTATTTTATATATAGCTTTATCGTCGATGAGAAAATTTTTATCATGTATGTATGCATATGTGTGTGTATTCATGTGTATTATATGTATACATGTCTTAGTATACATATATATGTATTTCATGTATATGTATGTGTGTGCATATGTTTGATATATGTATACATGTGTTAGTATGCATATGTGTATATATGCATATGCATTTGTGTAAAATATTCAGGTATTCATGTAATATATGCAAGTGTTTATAATTATGTATGCATGTATAAGTATACATTTGTGCATGTAGGCATGTATATGTGATGTGTACATGTATATATGTATATGTGTCTATGTGTAAATGTGTACATGTAAATATGTATGCATGCATATATATTTATGTGTGCATTTAGGCATGTATGTGTGATGCATAATGTATCCACTCCATTTTATATTTTATGTATGTGTATCTACATGATGTGTATATATCTTTATATATAATGATCCTCATTGATTCAAGTAGCTATATATAGAGGCATAAGGTTGGGAGGAGAGACATCTAGATGCAATGTGTACATATACTTCAATCATATGATAAAAGGCTGAATTAGAGTTTCTAAATTAGAGGTTTTAAAACCCTAATATCAAAATTAGTGTTTTCGAATTTGGATTTTTGAAATAGGATATATATATATATATATATATATATATATATATATATATATATATATATATATATATATATATATATATATATACACACACATATATATATATATATATACACACACACACACACACATATATATATATATATATATATATATATATATATATATATATATATATATATATATATATATATATATATATATATATATATATATATATATATATATATACACACACACACACACACACACACATATATATATATATATATATATATATATATATATATATATATATATATATGTGTGTGTGTGTGTGTGTGTGTGTGTGTGTGTGTGTGTATATATATATATATATATATATATATATATATATATATATATATATATATATATATATATATATATATATATATATATATACATACATATATATATATATATACATACATATATATATATGTGTGTGTGTGTATATATATATATACACCCACACACACACACACACACACATATATATATATATATATATATATATATATATATATATATATATATATATATATATATATATATATATATATATATATATATATATATATATATATATATATATATATATATATTATATCAGTATGCATGTGTGTATGTATGTGTTTCTATATGTGCATATGCATGTGTGTTTGTATGTGTATCTATATGTGCATATGCATGTGTTGTGTGTGTGTGTGTATATGCATGTGTATATGTATATATGCATGTAAATATGATTATATGAGTCTATGTGTGTGTACGTATGATTATGTATGTGTATGTGTATGTGACTATGTGTATGTGTATGTGAGTATGTGTATGTGAGTATGTGAGTATGTGTATGTGTCTATGTGTATTCATTATATGTGTGTAATTGCATGCATGTGTATGTGTGCATAAAAATGTGCATGTATGATGTATATGTGTGTATGCCTATATTTGTACCTCTAGTCTCACTCTTTTCTCTCTCTCTCTCTCTCTCATATACATACATACATACATAAACACGCATACTCATATCCACATATATATACATAAAAGCAATGCATATTGTGCATTATCGCGACGATGAGCCATAAGTATACACATCTCTTTTAGACACCACTTATGCGACCATCCTGTCCCAAACTCTGTCTCAAGTGAACGAAGTACGTATTTTTTATCCCTTTCATTAGGCTCACTAGAGAAGTAAAAAACATCATGTAAATAAAACGTAAGATATTTATTTCAATTTATATGTAAAATTTATACTTACTTCCACTATAAGTGGACAAGGCGCAGGTAAGAGTCACATAATGCCCGCATTCTTCTCTTGAACTCCAATCCATTCCCTATGTACACAATGTTCCCCTCTAGCTCTATATCGCACTCTAGCCCTAAGGTGCCTATGCATGTCCTCATAGGCACCTCTGCTCTGCTATCATGATAAGGAGGTGGTATAGGTGTCCTAAAAATAGATAGATAAAAATAAATAAAAATGTGTGTTATAATATCATTAAAAAAGTTTATGAAAACAAAACATACCTATGAGGAGATAGTTGTCTTCCTGCATGTGGAGCCGCAGAAGAGCCCTCCTCTGATCGTTGGGTAAGCATCAGGATTGTATAATCCAGCTCATCATCAAGCATCTCTGAGTACTCATGCATGATGATCCCTAGAGTATCATGCGAAACTCTTGCTCTCATAAGACTTTTTATGAGAGTGAGTTTCGCCTTTCTCTCTCTACTAGGATCCATAATACCTGTACATATAAAATAAAATGGGTTAGAAATCAATATATATATGTGTACATATGTATGTGTGTATATGTGTATGTAGGTGTATATGTGAGTGTGTATGCATGTAAGCATGTATGTATGCATATGCATGTGCATTATGTATGCAAATGTATGCATGTGTGTGTATGTGTGTGTATGCATGTAAGTATGTGTGTATGCATATGCATATGCATTATGTATGCATGCATGTGTATGTGTGTGTGCGTATGTGTCTCTATGTGTGTGTATGCATATATATGTGTGTATGTCTCTATGTGTCTGTCTATGCATATATATGTGTGTATGTGTCCATGTGTGTCCACGTGTGTCCATGTGTGTCCATGTGTGTCCATGTGTGTCCATGTGTGTCCATGTGTGTCCATGTGTGTCCATGTGTGTCCATGTGTGTGTATGTGTGTGTATATGTGTGTTTCTATGTGTGTGTGTCTGTGTGTATGTGTGTGTCTGTGTGTATATATGTGTGTATCTATATATATGTGTCTATGCATGTGTATGTATGTGTGTAAATATGTGTGGATGTGTGTATGTGTTTGTGTAAGTGTGTATGTGTCTATGTGTGTATGTGTGTGTATATGTGTGTGCCTATGTGTGTATCTATATATATATATATATGTCTATATGCATGTGTATGTGTGTGTGTGTAAATGTGTGTGGATGTGTGTATGTGTGTGTGTAAGTCTGTATGTGTCTATGTGTGTATGTGTTTGTTAATATATGTGTGTGTGTATCTCTCTGTTTGTAAGTTTGTATGTGCGTATGTGTGTGTATATATATGTGTGTATCTTTGTATGTGCATATGTGTGTGTATGTGTATGTGTATGTATGTCTCTTTACGTGCATGTGTATGCATATATATGTGTGTATGTGTGTGTCTCTCTCTACGTGTGTGTGTGTCTATGTGTGTATGTGTGTGTATGCATGTGAGCATTTATGTATGCATATGCATGTGCATTATGTATGTATATGTATGCATGTATGTGTATGTCTCTCTACTTGTGTATGTGTGTATGCATATGTATGCATGTGTGTGTATGTGTGTGTATGCATATGTATGCATGTGTTTGTATGTGTGTGTATGCATGTAATTATGTATGTATGCATATGCATATGCATTATGTGTGTATGTGTCTATGTGTGTATGTGTCTATGTGTCTATGTGTCTATGTGTCTATGTGTCTATGTGTCTATGTGTCTATGTGTCTATGTGTGTGTGTATGTGTGTATGTGTGTGTATGTGTGTGTGTATGTGTGTGTATGTGTGTGTATGTGTGTGTATGTGTGTGTATGTGTGTGTATCTGTGTGTATGTGTGTGTGTCTATGTGTGTATGTCTGTGTATGCATGTATATGTGTGTGTAAATATGTGTGTATATATGTGTGTATGTATGTGTATGTGTCTATGTGTATGTATGTGTCTATGTGTGTGTATGTGTATGCATGTATCTATGCATATGCATGTGCATTATGTATGCATATGTATGCATATGTATGCATATGTATGCATATGTATGCATATGTGTGTGTATGTGTCTATGTGTCTATGTGTGTGTATGTGTCTATGTGTGTGGATATGTATGCATGTATCTATGCATATGAATGCGCACTATGTATGCATATGTATGCATATGTTTGTATGCATGTAAGTATGTATGTATGCATATGTGTATGCATTATGTATGCATGTATGTGTATGTGTGTGTATGTCTCTCTATGTGTGTGTATGCATATATGTGTGTGTATGTCTCTCTATGTGTGTGTATGCATGTGTGTGTATGTGTGTGTATGTGTGTGTATGTGTGTGTATGTGTGTGTATGTGTGTGTATGTCTCTCTATGTGTGTGTATGCATGTATGTGTGTGTATGTCTCTCTATGTGTGTGTATGCATATATGTGTGTGTATGTGTGTATGTGTGTATGTGTGTATGTGTGTATGTGTGTATGTGTGTATGTGTGTTTGTGTCTATGTGTGTATGTGTATGTGTATGTGTGTGTATGTGTGTGTATGCATGTAAGCATGTATGTATGCATATGCATGTGCATTATGTATGAATATGCATGTATGTGTGTGTATGTGTGTATGTGTGTGTATCTATATATATGTGTTTGTATGCATGTGTATGTGTGTGTGTAAATGTATGTCGATGTGTGTGTGTAAGTGTGTGTGTGTAAGTGTGTGTGTCTATGTGTGTGTGTGTGTGTATGTGTGTGTGTGTCTATGTGTGTATATACGTGTGTATCTATATATATGTGTCTGTGTGCATGTGTATGTGTGTGTGTATGTGTGTGTGTAAATGTGTCTGGATTTGTGTGTGTGTGTGTAAGTGTGTATGTGTCTATGAGTGTGTATGTCTTTATCTGTGTGTATGTGTGTATGTGTCTATGTGTCTATGTGTGTGTATGTGTCTATGTGTGTATGTGTATGCATGTATGTATGCATATGCATGTGCATTATGTATGCATATGTATGCATATGTGTGTGTATGCATTTAAGTATGTATGTATGCATATGCATATGCATTATGTGTGTATGTGTCTATGTGTGTATGTGTGTGTGTATATGTGTGTGTGTGTGTCTATGTGTGTATGTATGTGTATGCATGTGTATGTGCGTAAATCTGTGTGTATATGTGTGTGTATATGTGTGTGTATATGTGTGTGTATATGTGTGTGTATATGTGTGTGTATGTGTGTGTGTCTATGTGTGTGTATGTCTATGCATGTATCTATGCATATGCATGTGCATTATGTATGCATATGTGCATGTATGCATGTAAGTATGTATTTATGCATATGCATTTGCATTAAGTATGCATATGAATTATGTATGCATATGCATTATGTATGCATATGCATTATGTATGCATATGCATTATGTATGCATATGCATTATGTATGCATATGCATTATGTATGCATATGCATTATGTATGCATATGCATTATGTATGCATATGGATTATGTATGCATATGTATGCATGTATGTGTATGTGTATGTGTATTTGTATGTGTATGTGTGTTATGTCTCTCTATGTGTGTGTGTGTGTATGCATCATTAGGTGTGTATGTGTCTATGTGTGTATGTGTGTGTGTATATGTGTGTACATGTGTGTGTCTATGTGTGTATGCATGTGTATGTGTGTAAATCTGTGTGTATATTGTTGAAGATAAATGTACAAGCTCATTTTCATATGAGCCATGCTTGGATAAATTTACCAAATATAAAGATAAAGAAAAAGTGGAGGAAAAAAGGAAAAAATAATAAAAGAAAAAGTCTAGTCAAAATTCATGATGAGAAAGAGATACAATATCTTGCCTTGTAGTTAGTAGCATGTAGTGGAGAAAGTGGTGAGTTAAGAAGGAGGCACAAACTTCTTCACATGCTGATTGGTTATAAAAGTGAAGTGGTAGCACATTCAAAAAAAGGAGAGAAAGATGCAAGAGCTCCCAGTAGTCCGATCTAGCCATTTTGTCATTTTGGTTTTCCCTTAGACTCCTTCCAGCCGCACGTCAGTTTGTACACAGCTCTGTTGCAGAGCTCATATCTCAGTGCATATGTAACCATTTTGTGCGTTTAAATATTCATTGGAAAGCTTATCTTGTGTACTTTATGCATATAAAATTTCCTTTCACTTCTTAGTAATTAATATTAGAAGCAAGCATCTCTTTGAAAGCTTATGTGGTTTGTGAGATATCAGTGAAAGAGTGAAGTCTAGTTTTTCAGTATACTTGTGTAGATAGGTAGTCTATTTTGGTCGGTTCAGCTTCCTGACCAAAACATATCCAAATTGTGTGATTTTTGTCTTCTTGGAACGCCCTTGGCATCTACTTTCACTGTTTCAAATATCTCATTCAGATCGTTCATATTCTGTGAGATATCTTTTAGAGAATAAAGTCTAGTTTTATAGTGTACTTATGTGTGCAGGTGGTCTATCTTGATGAGTTGAGTTTCCTGATCAAAACGCATCCAAATTACTTGATTTTTAGCTTGTTGGAAAGATATTTGTATCTACGTTCTTTGTACCAAATATCTTTCTCAAAGGTTATATATTCAGAGAGCTATCAGGCCGAGAGTGAAGCTCAGTTCTTCAGCATACCTGTGTGGACAGGTAGTTCATCTTTGATAGTTGTGTTTACTAATCAAAACTTGTCCAAATTAAGTCATTTATAGCTTGTTAGAAAGCTCACTTTGTCTACTTTTATTGACTAAAGTATCAAGTCCATTTGAGTTTTGTGTTGAGAGCAGCAAGCTATCTAAGGTGCAGATGTTTGTCTAAGTGCTGGACATACAAGGGTTCACTACACACTTCCGTTGCGCATAGGAAAACTCATTCTCCAGAGTTGGTATCAGAGCGAACTTGGTGTTGAAGCTTCATCATCAGAGCTGGAGTTGAAGCAAAGCAAAAGAAGAACTACAAAACAAGAGGGAGCTTCACAAACGCAAGAGCAAAGGACTATAACTATTCGAGGTAACTCTCAAAGTCTTTGATACTCTTCAATGGCTGACTTGGGTCAACAAGTAGAGAAGTTGGACAAGGATAACTATCCCGTGTGGAAGTTTAGAATGATCAACTACCTAATGGGAAAAGGCTTGTGGGATATTGGGAGCGGCAATGATGCTCAACCTCAAATCAATCAAGCTATGGCCACCGAAGTCCAAAGGAGGCAAGCAAAAGAATGGGAAGAGAGGAATAGGAGAGTCATGTTCCTCATTTCGCAAGTCATTACTAATGCCATGGTAGGGCATATTCAACATCTATAGAAAGCTAAGGATGCTTGGGAAGCTCTTGAAAGGATGTATTCAACAAATACCAAAGCTAGGAAACTTCAACTCAAGAATGAGTTGAACACAATCAAGAAAAGTTCGAGACAATCCATAGCTGAATATACTTTGAAGATTAAGGAGCTAAGCGATGCTTTAACTTCTATTGGCACAACGGTTGAAGACGAAGATCTTGTGTGTTATACTCTCAATGGCTTGAGAGAAGATGAAAGATGGAAGCCTTTTATAACTTCCATTAACTTGAAAGATGTATATCCAGGTTTTGAACAACTAATCCCTCATCTTGTCACAGAAGAGCTTAGCTTCAGTGGTCCCAAAGGAAAGGACAGCCACAACCAAATGTTATATGCAAGTCGAGGCAAAGGAAGAAACTCAAGAGGAGGCTCAAGAGGAAAAGAAAGAGGTCACAACCACTCCAACTACAATCAAAACAATTCGGAAGACAACAAGGATGCATCAAATGCCAACACACAAGGAAGAGGTCGAGGTAGAAGTAGAGGAAGAGGCCGAAGCTCCTACAATTCTCATAAAGGTATAACATGCTATCATTGTGGTAAAGTAGGACACTATGCTAGTGATTGTTGGCTGAAGAATGGAAGACCAAATGGAGGCAATCAAAGGAACCAAAGCAACTATGCAAGCACCTCAAGTGAAGGAAGCAAGGACACACTACTTGCAATGAGACATGAGTATAGAAGCTCTTGTGAAGATGACAAGAAATGGTACATTGATTCAGGTTGTAGTAACCATATGTGGTGCCAAGGAAGTTTTTTCACTAATCTACAGATACCAAGTAGAAAAGGATGTGTTGAAACAGGTGATGATACTCAACACATGATTGAACATATTGGAGATATAAGGCTTGGAGATACAAGTAAAGCAAAGGTACTATCTAATGTTCTTCATGTTCCTACAATTTCAAAGAACTTGATTTCAGTAGGACAAATGGTAGAGAAGGGTTATCATGTCATATTCAATGAGAATGGGTGCTTCATAAAGAATCCAAAGGAAGGCTTCAAGGTCATTGCTTGAGGTAGAAGAGAAGGAAGGATGTTCACTTTGGATGTTCAACATCTACATGGAAAGGTCATGTACATTCAATGTGGGAACAAGAAGATTTCAGAGCTGGACTTATGGCACAAAAGAATAGGACACATCAACATTCCAAAGCTGAAGGACATGAGCAAACATGAAGTGGTAAGAGGTCTTCCAAAATTTAATAGCATTGGACTACATGAGTTATGTGAATCTTGTCAACTAGGAAAGCAAACGAGGCAGCCATTCAAGAGGAGCAATTATGTGGCTCCAAATGTCTTGGACTTGATACATACGGATGTATGGGGACCAACCCAAGAGGCATCAATGGCTGGTAATAGATTTTTTGTCACCTTCATTGATGATCACTCAAGAAAGGTATGGCTGTTTTGTATGAAGCAAAAATCAGAGGTGTTTTCTATATTCAAAAGATTCAAAGTTGAAGTTGAAAAGGAAACAGGAAGTTCTATCAAAACCTTAAGGTCCGATGGTGGAGGAGAATACTTCTCCAAAGAATTTTCAGATTTTCTACAAGAGAATGGGATCAAAAGACAATTCACTTGTAGGTATACACCACAACAAAATGGAGTAGCTGAGAGGAAAAATAGGCAAATTGCTAAAATTGCAAGATGCATGCTCAACGAGAAGAAGGTACCATTGTACTATTGGGCTGAAGCTACCACAACCGCCATTTACTTGATGAATAGGTGCACAACATCTGGAATACATCATTTGACTCCAGAAGAGGTATATTCCGGTAAGAAACCTGATCTTACACACCTCAAAGTTTTTGGATGTGTTTGCTTTGTTCACATTCCACAAGAAGTTAGAACAAAGATGGAACCAAGATAAAAAAAATGCATTTTCATCGGCTACTCGACGGAGAAAAAAGGATACAAGTGTTACAACCCTAGAACAAAGGAATTAAGAGTCTCGCGAGATGTGGTCTTTGATTAACTAAGACCATGGTATGAAGATAAAGGAAAGGAAAAGATTCTTGAAGAAGATTGTGATGATTATGCAGGAACAAATCAAAGAGAAGTTCAACAATCAAGCACAAAGGCTTCAGGTCCAGAGGCATCTACATCAAATGAAGAATGTTCAACATGGAGGGGGAGCCATTCTTTGTCTCCAAATTCAGCTCATAGTAGAGCCAAAGATGCAAGTGCTACTCCAAACAGTGAGGTAGATGCAAGTGAAGAAGAATATGAAGAGGTAATCACTCCGATGGTAAAGCTAAATAGGTTAAAGAAGCAACTCTCTAAAGGCAATGAAAGAAGATCTTCAAGGACAAGGTATCCAACTCAAAGGTTGAGTTATGATAGTTTTATGGCGACACATTTTGCATACATGATGCAGGTTATCAAAGACAAAGAGCCTGAGACATATGAAGAAGCTTGCACACAAAAGGAATGGAAGCAAGCTATGAAAGAGGAGATCAAAAGCTCTCAAAGATAATCACACATGGGAGCTAGTGCCAAAGAAAGAAGGTATGAAGATTGTTCCAAAAAAATGGGTGTTTAAAGTAAAGAGGAATGATGATGGTTCACTAGCTAGATATAAAGCTAGATTAGTTGCCAAAGGATTTACACAAACACAAGGCATAGATTATGATGAAGTTTTCAGCCCCGTTGCAAAGATGGGAACTATCCGAACCTTAATAGCAATTGGTGCTTCAAGGAGATGGCCATTATATCAACTTGACATAAAAAATGCTTTTCTTAATGGAGAACTACAAGAAGAGGTATACATGAGTCAACCGATTGGATTTGAAGATGAAAACCATCCAGATTTTGTTTGCAGGTTGAAGAAGGCACTTTATGGCTTGAAGCAAGCACGAAGAGCATGGAATCAGAGATTGGTAGAGTATCTAACTAAGTGTGGATACAACCCAAGTAGTGCAGATCCTTCGTTGTACATGAAGAAGGAAGAAAATAGAGAGGTATATATTTGCATATACGTCGATGACCTCATCATAACAGGAAATGATGTTATAGGGATTAAAGATATCAAAAGGAAGCTTGGTAAGAAGTTTAAAATTTCAGATCTTGGAGAGTTGAAATATTTTTTAGGAATTGAAGTTGTTTATGGAAAGAGTGGCATCTACTTGATGCAAAAGAAGTACTTGTTGGATGTTCTTTTCAGATTTGGAATGAGTGAATGCAAACCACTCACTCAACCCATGGACACAAATACAAAGATTTGTTCAAATGATGGAGAACCATTGGAAGATGTTACGACATACAGAAGCATTGTAGGATCATTGATCTATGCAAACATTACAAGACCTGATTTGTCTTATGTTGTTGGTGTACTTTCTCAGTTTATGCAAGCCCCGACAAGTGAACACTTAAATTCAGCCAAGAGAGTGTTGAGATACATAAAGCATATAGTTAATCATGCTTTGTTTTACAAGTTTGATGAAGAATTGCAGGTCAAAGGCTTTAGTGATGCTGATTGGGCAGTGTCAAAGGAAAATAGAAGATCAACCTCAGGTTATGTGTTCATGATAGGAAGCAAACCTATCACGTGGAGCTCAAAGAAACAACCTACTATTGCACTTTCATCTATGGAGGCTGAATACAGAGGATTAGCATTTGCCACATGTGAAGCAATGTGGATTAAAAAGCTTTTGGCTGATCTTGGAGTGCAAGTTGGAACCATCCCTATATATGGTGATAACATGTCAAGTATCTACTTGGCAAGCAATCCTATGTTTCATGCAAGGAGCAAGCACATAGAGGTCCACTACCACTATGTAAGGGAGAAGGTGCTGAGCAAAGATGTGGAGGTAAAGTTCATCAGAACCAAAGAGCAGGTTGCAGATATGTTTACAAAGTTCTTGGATGCTTCTAAACTCAAAGGTTTCAAGGATGCGATAAATTTGAAGGACATGGATGAAGATAACTCCCAAATGAGCTTGAGGGGGAGTGTTGAAGAAAAATGTACAAGCTCATTTTCATATGAGCCATGCTTGGATAAATTTACCAAATATAAAGATAAAGAAAAAGTGGAAGAAAAAAGGAAAAAATAATAAAAGAAAAAGTCTAGTCAAAATTCATGATGAGAAAGAGATACAATATCTTGCCTTGTAGTTAATAGCATGTAGTGGAGAAAGTGGTGAGTTAAGAAGGAGGCACAAACTTCTTCACATGCTGGTTGGTTATAAAAGTGAAGTGGTAGCATATTCAAAAAAAGGAGAGAAAGATGCAAGAGCTCCCAGTAGTCGGATCTAGCCATTTTGTCATTTTGGTTTTCCCTTAGACTCCTTCCAGCCACACGTCAGTTTGTACACAGCTCTGTTGCAGAGCTCATATCTCAATGCATATGTAACCATTTTTTGCGTTTAAACATTCATTGGAAAGCGTATCTTGTATACTTTATTCATATCAAATATCTCTTTGAAAGCTTATGTAGTTTGTGAGATATCAGTGAAAGAGTGAAGTCTAGTTTTTCAGTATACCTGTGTAGATAGGTAGTCTATTTTGGTGGGTTCAGTTTCCCAACTAAGACATATCCAAATTGCGTGATTTTTGTCGTGTTGGAAAGCGCTTGGCATTTACTTTCACTGTCTCAAATATCTCATTCAGATCACTCATATTCTGTGAGATATCTTTTAGAGAGAAAAGTCTAGTTTTATAGTGTACTTATGTGTGCAGGTGGTCTATCTTGATGAGTTGAGTTTCCTGATCAAAACTCATCCAAATTACTTGATTTTTATCTTGTTGGAAAGCTATTTGTGTCTACTTTCTCTGTACCAAATATCTTTCTCAAAAAATATATATTCAGAGAGCTATCAGGCCGAGAGTGAAGCTCAGTTCTTCAGCATACTTGTGTGGATAGGTAGTTCATCTTTGATAGTTGTGTTTCCTAATCAAAACTTGTCCAAATTAAGTCATTTATAGCTTGTTAGAAAGCTCTCGTTGTCTTATTTGATTGAATAAAGTATCAAGTCCATTTGAATTTTGTGTTGAGAGCAGCAAGCTATCTAAGGTGCAGATGTTTGTCCAAGTGCTTGACATACAAGGGTTCACTACACACTTCCGTTGCGCATAGGAGAACTCATTCTCCACATATATGTGTGTCTATGTGTGTGTGTCTATGTGTGTGTGTCTATGTGTGTGTATGTGTATGCATGTATCTATGCATATGCATGTGCATTATGTATGCATATGTGTGTATGCATGTAAGTATGTATGTATGCATATGCATTATGTATTCATATGCATTATGTATGCATGTATGTGTATGTGTGTGTATGTCTCTCTATGTGTGTGTATGCATATATGTGTGTGTATGTGTCAATGTGTGTGTGTATGTGTGTGTGTATGTGTGTGTATGTGTGTGTGTATGTGTGTGTGTATGTGTGTATATGTGTGTATGCATATGTATGTGTGTGTATGCATGTAAGCATGTATGTATGCATATGCATTTGCATTATGTATGCATGTGTGTGTATGTGTTTGTATGCATGTAAGTATGTATGTATGCATATGCATATGCATTATGTATGCATATGCATATGCATTATGTATGCATATGTATGCATATATGTGTATGTCTCTCTACATGTGTGTGTGTATGCATATATATGTGTGTATGTGTATGTGTGTGTGTTTATGTGTGTATGTGTGTATGTGTGTATGTGTGTATGTGTGTATGTGTGTATGTGTGTATGTGTGTATGTGTGTATGTGTGTATGGGTGTATATGTGTATGTGTGTATGTGTGTATGCATGTGTATGTGTGTGTATGCATGTAAGCATGTATGTTTGCATATGTATAATTGTATGTGTATGTTTTTGTATTTCTCTTTACGTTTGTGTGTGTGTATGCATATATATGTGTGTTTGTGTATGTGTGTATGTGTGTATATGTGTGTGTGTCTATGTGTGTATATACGTGTGTATCTATATATATGTGTCTGTATGCATGTGTATGTGTGTGTAAATGTGTGTCGATGTGTGTGTGCATAAGTGTGTATGTGTCTATGTGTGTGTGTGTCTATGTGTGTATGTGTGTGTGTCTATGTGTGTATGCATGTTTCTATGTGTGTATATATGTGTGTGTATGCATGTGTATGTGTGTATGTAAATTAGTGTGTATGTGTGTGTGTCTATGTGTGTGTGTCTATGTGTATGTGTGTGTATATGTGTGTATATGTGTATGTATGCATATGTATGTGTGTGCGTGTGCATACCTGGCTTCACACTGTGTGTCGATCTCTCTCTCTCTCCCTCTCTCTCTCTCCCTCTCTCTCTCTCATCTGTCTATCTATCTATCTATCTATCTATCTATCTATCTATCTATCTATCTATCTATCTATCTATCTACCTACCTACCTACCTAGCTACCTATCTATCTATCTATCTATCTATCTATCTATCTATCTATCTATCTATCTATCTATCTATCTATCTATCTATCTATCTATCTATCTATCTATCTATCTATCTATCTATCCATCCATCCATCCATCCATCCATCCATCCATCCATCCATCTATCTATCCATCTATTTATCCATCTATCTATCCATCCATCTATCTATCCATCCATCCATCCATCCATCCATCCATCCATCCATCCATCCATCCATCTATCTATCTATCTATCTATCTATCTATCTATCTATCTATCTATCTATCTATCTATCTATCTATCTATCTATCTATCTATCTATCTATATGTCTATCTATCTATCTATCTATCTATCTATCTATCTATCTATCTATCTATCTATCTATCTATCTATCTATCTTTCTATCTATCTATCTATCTATCTATCTATCTAGGAGGGTTTTTTTCCCCTTCTATGGCGTCTTGTTCATGGAAATATTGTCGGATGCCAACTATTTTGTCTCTCTCGACCATATTTATTGATATTGACTCCCATTGTAGAAGCTATATAAGCATGGCCCATATGTAGCTCTATAGAACACTGCACATTAGTAACCCCTTCATCTAGAGTCTATCCAAACCATCATCCAAGCTCCATATTAGGAGTGCATGGATGGACAACACCATCTTTGTAGTTCCATTGCTCTTGGGAATTTGATAATTTTAGTTCTCTACCTCTCAGTTTGCATCTCTCTTTGTCTACATTTTTTCCTCAACTTTGTCTATTGATCTATTCTGATGTGCTATTCTTTCTTAAGTGGTATCAGAAATCAAGAGGCTTTAAGTGGTGCAAAAGCAAAAACAGAGAGGTTGCAAAGGATTCAATGACAAAAGAAATAAGATGTCAAGCAGTGCATCATCATCTATGATTGCAAATCAAGGTGTTTTATCAACAATACTAGGTGGAGCACAACCAAGGGCAAAAATGATGCTGATCATCCCAACATTGTGGATGTCACCACATTCAAGGCTATTATGGGCCATCATTCTCAATCTCTTATAGATAAGGGTGTCAAGTGATACTTAGTGGGTAAATCTTTCATCTATTTGGTATTTCGATAAGCTTTTATGTTACAATGGGTTAGATGTGGGATTAGGTTCTTACCAAGATAGACAAAAAAAATGTGGTTACTCAAAACACATGTGAATCAACTTATTGGGTCTTGTTATGGTCATCAACATGTTCGTGATTGACTTGATTATCTATTTTCTATCATGGTAGAGGCAAAAAGATAAATATTTGGTTAAGCTAGAAAGAATTTGTAGAAATCTTCTTTGGACAATGCTAGTGCAAGGTGCAAGCTTGAAAGCTTGACCTATGCTCTTGGATTTTGTCAGATTTATTATGCACAAATGTAGATCACTTGAAGCTTACATGTATAAATCTCAAAGCTTAAATCTTTGAAATTATCTTAGTAAATTGTAAAAGTGAGAGAAAGAAAAAATCTTGTGAATTAAGTGGAGCCAAACTCCAATAATATTTTTGAATTTCAAAATATTCCTTAAGATTTAGGAGCACCTTTTAGGTAGAAGATTAGACCACTCTAACTTAAAAAGTGTATATATACATTACATTTCTAGTCACGGGAGAGAGACATAAATAGATTTATCTACGTTCTTCAGCATGCATTATACTCTCTTGAAGTGAGAGAAGTCTTCCACAACTCCTTTGTATCATATGTGAAATATAAATACATATTATCATTCATTTTCAATGATTACTCATTTTGTGTTTACTGAATGAGTACTTTGAATTACACAATTATATTCTTTGATTCATTTCTCAGTGAAATGTAGGACTTAAATCAGTTAGTTAGAACCGTTGTGAGCTTACATAGAAAGTTTCATTAGCATTGGATTTGTAGATCTTAGGATATGAATGTTTAAGTGTGACTATGTCTGCATATCATCTTCTTCCTGAAAATTCGAGGTGACCCCCTAGACTTCTTAAACCTTTAGCTCATTGTATAATAATTCTAAATTCATGCAATAACTTGCTTTGGTTATCTTAAAATCTTAATGGAAATTTGGAGTTAATTTCTACGAGGCTCTGAGCTTTAAAAAATTCCCTCAAAGCTTGTCATCCAAAATTAGAAGGTTTTTCAAGCTTTGTGATATCCCAACCCATCACACACAGATTTTTTAATGTTCTTCCAAAGGACTTATATGTTTGCAATGCATATTTAGGAAATTGAGGGAGTGTATTAGGTATCATTGAAGTTACTTTGGCTAGTGTTGAGGAGGCTTTTTCCAATACTCTCTCATGTCTACAACTATCCCATCACCTCTTCACACTGGTATCAGAGCAAAGACTAGGCATTATGGGTGATAGATTCCCCTTATCCATTGAGAAATTGGACCGAGGTAATGGTTTCCATCTTGTGCTCCTAAAGTGAATATAAGAAATTGAAAGGCTTCATAAGTTGCAGGCCAACACAAGTGCTTCAAATGCAAGTTGGATATCATGTGAAAATTGTAGTGACTCCTCCTCTTCATCACATCTAGGACACACTTGGCTGGTTAAGTGCACATGAGTATCATTATAGCATCTTGAAGATAACCAGTAGATCAAAATGTACCACATGTATCACACAAGAGATCAAGGATGTGATT
>CM035441.1:104087135-104179635 GCA_020310875.1 Ceratopteris richardii | reverse complement strand
GTACATTCTCTAGTAATACATTCAGTCTTGTGTGTTGTGCTCCAAGCTTCTTCTTCTTCCTTGTGCTGTTCGCGTGCTTCCGCAGACGTCCAACTCCAACAATTGGTATCAGAGCAGGTCGTCGCTTCTTCTAGGGCGCCGTCGACACTCCTCCGTTTGCAGTCTCAGATTCGCACGAAATTTGGTGAGCATACTCAGGGTGTTTTCGAGATCAAAACAGCTTTGCTTTGTGGTGCCAAAATAGCGATCTGAGCTCGTTTCGGCCTCCGAACGCACTATCGTAGCGCTTGTGCAGGCTATTTTGTCCTTTTGTGCCAAAGGTATATACCAGTTTCTGTTCGCCAGTTTAAGCGTCTCGAAGTCTGCTACAGGTCTGGCAGAACTCGTTTGGGCAGTTCCGTTCAACTTTCTTAGATACAGTCAATTTTCTGCATCAAGGTATTTTAGTCACCGGCCATGGCTGAAAGCAGTGATGTATTCCGTATGTTGGCAGTTGAGGATAAGTTGGATGGTACCAACTACCCATTATGGGCTTATATGATGCGACATGTACTGGTTGCAAAAGGATTGTGGAACATTGTGCAGGGTGTTGAAAGACGTCCTGTTACACCTGTAACGACAGGTACTACAAATACAGGTATTGGAGCTGATGAAGATGGTGTCGAAGATGATATTCCGCAGATTCCTGTTCGTGCTGCTGTTTCTGTTGCACCTACTGCAGAGCAGATTCGTTGGGATGGCAGAGATGCCCAGGCACATGCATTGATAGCCTTGTCTGTCAAACGTGCCATTATTCCTCACATTCGCTCTTGCAGAACAGCAAAGGATGCTTGGGATACACTTACCACTTTGTACCAGGCTAGGAATGAGGCTCGTGTTGCTTACCTCCGAAAACAGTTGGAGAGTGAGCACATGAATGAAGGTGATTCTATGGACAGTTTTCTTACAAAGATCAAAGACCTGAAGGAACAATTGATTTCTGCTGATGAGGTTATACCAGATAGCTCACTTGTGCAGACCGTTCTGAATGGTCTTCCTGATTCATATCAGAGTTTTGCCTCTACTCTTCGGTTGATGATGAAAGGCAATCCGAATGCCTTGTCATTTGAGGAATTAGTCTCTGTTCTGTTGCAGGAAGATCAGTCCAGGCAGAACAGGTCCATTATGCGTGTTGCAGATCAAGCTTTCCTGGCTAGTCAGAAGGGCAAAGGAAAATGGAGCTCTTCTACTAGTAAGCAGAAATCTGCAAATGCTGCACAATCGAAGAACCAGGATAAAGATGAAAAGAAATCAAAAAAGCAGAAATTGTTCTGCAAGTATTGTAAAGGCAATGATCATATCATAAAGAACTGTCCAAAACTGGCTGCTAAAGAGGCAAAGAAGAAAGAGGCTGGAATGGTTGTTGCAGAGGCCTCTACACCAAAAACAGAGTCTGCAAATCTTGTGCAGGAAGAAGAATGGGCGTTTACTACTGTCTGCAGTTTTGACCCATCTTCTCCTGATCAGTGCATGTCTGCAGTAGACTCAGATGTTTGGTACTTTGACAGTGGGGCGACCAAACATATTACCTCGCAGCACAGTTTCTTCTCTTCACTCGAGCCTGCTCCTACAGGGAATACTGTCACATGCGCCAATAACTCCTCTTATCCTGTTATGGGAGTTGGTAAGATCATTCTGACTACTGCTGATGGTAGTTCTTTCACTTTGTCAGATGCTTTATTTGTGCCAGGGATAAAAAAGAATCTGTTATCAGTTTCTGCATTAGCCAAGATTGGCTTGGTTGTGAAATTCGTTGATGACAGGTGTACAGTCCATGATCTCTCAAATGGCGATGTGATTATTGCTTCTGGCATTTTATGTCGTGGGCTGTATAAGCTCATAGACTATGAAAGATCTGTGAATGATTCGGCATGTGCAGTTCATGATTCTCAGGCTATGTCAGATGCAAAGCTTTGGCATGCACGCTTTGGTCATCTGAATTTTGCTAGTTTGTTACGCCTGCAGAAATCTGAAATGGTGTCCTCTTTGCCCAAACTTGAGGCACCTGGAAAACATGTTTGTGAAGGCTGTATTTTGGGCAAAATGTAGCGTTCTTCCTTTCCAAAAGATGGTTCAGTTCGGGCTATGCAGAAATTGCAGCTTGTACATAGTGATGTCTGTGGTCCTATGCAGACACCCTCTTTTGGAAATTACCTTTACTTCGTGACTTTCATTGATGATTTTTCCAGGCATGCATGGGTATATGCACTCAAAGCAAAGTCCGAAGTGTTCATGTGCTTCAAACAGTTTTTGGTTTTAGCTGAAAATCTGTCAGCATGTAAAATGGGCACCCTCCGTTCTGATCGAGGGGGGGAATATATGTCTTCAGATTTTAATGCATTTCTGGCTGAACGTGGGATAAAACACCAGTGTACAGTGCCGTATACACCTCAACAGAATGGAGTTGCTGAAGGAAAGAACAGGTCACTCATGGAGATGGCGAGGTGCATGGTCAAAAGTCAGGCTTTACCACATAGTTTCTGGCTTGAGGCTGTCATGTGTGCAGCATATGTACTGAACAGGTGTCCCACTAAAGCGTTGCAGTCTATCACTCCATATGAGGCTTGGCATGACCGCAAGCCATCTGTTGCTCATCTGCGTGTTTTTGGTTGTTTGGCATATGCATTAGTGCCTGAACAACATCGCAGAAAATTGGATGATAAGGCAGTAAAATGTATTTTTGTTGGGTACAGTTCTGAAAGTAAAGGCTATCGTCTGTATCATCCACAGACTAAACGCATTCTGGTTAGCCGTGATGTTGTCTTTGTGGAAGATGCTATTCAGCCATTGCTTTCATGTACTAAGGAGACATTTGTTAGCTCCAAAGACATGTATGATACTTTGATGCCTCTTTTTATAGGAGAACAGGCTAGTGCTGGTCCTAATGAGGCAACTTCTCAGCCTTTGGAGGTTTCATATGATGATGCAGATCATTCCATTTCTGATGCAGATTTACATGATGCACTTGTTGATGAGAGAGCTGATATTGAGCAGGCAAAAACTATGCCAAAATGGCTGGTGCAGACTTTGCGTGACAGCAAATTAGATGCACCTTTGTCATATCGTACTCGTTCAGGCTCTCATAGTGCCTCCTTTGCATCAGATTGCTATGCTATGGCTGCATCTAGTCTCTGTGATGAGAATGAGCCTGTTTCTTTTGATGAAGCACAAAATTCAGAAAATTGGATGGCTGCTATGCAATCTGAATATGATGCTATAATGAAGAATGGTACATGGTCTTTATGTGACTTGCCTCCTGGCAAGAAGGCCATTGGCACTAAGTGGGTATACAAGCTGAAGCGTAAACCTGATGGTACAGTTGACAGGTATAAGGCTAGGCTTGTTGCAAAGGGTTATGCGCAGGAAAGAGGCATTGATTTTGATGAGACCTTTGCACCTACATGCCGTATGACTACTGTTCGGAGCATTTGTGCACTTGCAGCCCATCATGGTTGGAATGTACATCAGTTGGACATTAAAACAGCATTTCTGAATGGTGATTTGCATGAAGAAGTGTATGTTTTTCAGCCCCGTGGCTTTATGCAGAAAGGGCATGAAAACCAGGTTTGCAGGTTAAAGAAGGCATTATATGGTTTAAAGCAAGCACCACGTGCTTGGTATGAGAAGATACATGCCTATCTGATTGCACATGGTTTTGAGAACAGTCCAACTGAAAGCACCTTATATGTTAAACGTGCTAATGATGTGCTTCTAATCATTGTTGTCTATGTTGATGACATGCTGCTCACTGGTCCTATTGAGACACATATTGCTGATTTTAAGGCTGATTTGCATGCCTCATTTGAGATGTCTGATTTGGGGCATTTGCATCACTATTTGGGCATTCAGTTTATGCACGTTGATGGTGGAATGGCTTTGTGTCAAACAAAATATATTGACACATTATTGCAGCGTTTTGGCCTTGAAGACTGTAAGCCTATTGCCTCTCCTATGGAGACAGGTTTACGATTGAGTCTTCATGATGCTAGAGATGCATTTGATGTTGTTCTCTATCAGCAGGCTGTTGGATGCTTGATTTACTTATGCATTACTCGGCCAGATATTCAGTTTGCTGTCTCACAGATGAGCAGGTTTATGCATTGCCCAAGAGTCACGCATTGGAAAGCGGTTAAGCGCATCTTTCGCTACTTGAGTGGTACTCGGCTACTTGGGTTGTTTTATCCCAAGGGGGGATCACTACCGCCAGATTTGCATGCTTTTTCTAACTCAGATTGGGTTGGTTGCTATGACACTCGTGTGTCCACCAGTGGTTTTTGCTTCCTGCTTGGTAGCTCATGTATATCTTGGTTGAGCAAGAAGCATCCTACTATGGCCACTTCCAGTTGTGAGGCTGAGTATAGGGCAGCTTTCACAGCGACTGTTGAGTGTGTGTGGCTCAGACGCCTTATGGCTGATTTGGGTGTTGGCCAGTCTTCTGCCACCACCATCTTCACTGACAGTCAGAGCACATTGGCAGTTGCGAGGAACCTTGTGTTCCATGCTCGCACTAAGCACATTGAGGTGCATTATCACTATGTCAGGGAGAGGTTCTCTGCTGGGGAGATCAGCTTGGCATATGTGCCCACGCAGGAGAACATTGCAGACCTTTTCACGAAGGCTCTGCCTAGGGAGAAGTTTGAAGCTTTCCGCAAAGCTTTGGGCTTACTTCCTTTTGTGGAGTGATTTCCACATAGCTTGGCACTTCCTTATACATGAGTGCCAGCTCCTTGTTCACCGCATCACTCCCAGGGGGGATTTGTTGATATATTTAGGTAGTGATGTGTGTGAACACTCTAGGACTGCCGGGGCACTTTTTTCCCTCTTTAGGATGTTTTTTTCCCCCGGCTTGTATATACGCCTATTGCCCTAATGGGCTACTTATCTTTGTACATTCTCTAGTAATACATTCAGTCTTGTGTGTTGTGCTCCAAGCTTCTTCTTCTTCCTTGTGTTGTTCGCGTGCTTCCGCAGACGTCCAACTCCAACAAAAAAACCTAAAACCCTAATCTTAAAACCCTAATCTATATAATTATCCTATTTTATCTATATATTCAGATTTTTTTCTTAATTAATCCTATTTTTATATTTTTAATTATATATATTTAATTAAATTATTTAAAACACTAGTTCTTTTTATATTTATTTATCTATATAATTATCCTATTTCATATATATATTTATTTATATATTCAGATTTATTTCTTAATTAATCCTATTTTTATATTTTTAATTATATATATTTAATTAAATTATTTAAAAAACTAGTTCTTTTTATATTTATTTATCTATATAATTATCCTATTTTATATATATATATATTTATATATTCAGATTTTTTCTTTATTTTTTTTCTGTATTTTCTCTTTATATAAATTTAATTGAGTCATATGTATGCCTAAACCCTAAAACCCTAATCTTAAACATCTAGACCTAAAATATGTATATTTTTGTACGCATGTGTATACAGATAGGTGTATAAGTACATGTGTGTATGTGTATGTGTATATATATTCACTCTGATTAAAATGATTAAAATTAAATCTATTTTTATATATTGAATCATATATATTTAATTTATTTCTTTAAAACACTTGTTCTTTTTATATTTATTTATCTATATAATTATCCTATTTTATTCTATATATATATTTATTTATATATTCAGATTTTATCCTTAATTAATCCTACTTTTATATATTTAATTATATATATTTAATTAAGTTATTTAAAAACTAGTTCTTTTTATATTTATTTATCTATATAATTATCCTATTTTATATATATATTTCTTTATATATTCAGATTTTTTCCTTAATTTTTTTCTATATTTTCTCTTTATATAAATTTAATTGAGTTATATGTATGCTTAAATCCTAAAACCCTAATCTTAAAGATCTAGACCTAGAATATGTATATTTCTGTATGCATGTGTATCTACATGTATATATGTATTATATGTGTATGTGTATCTGTATGTGTGTATATATGTTATGTAAGTGTTAAAACCATAAAAACCTAATCAGAAAGACTTAGACTTAAACCTAAAATACTAAAACCTAAATACTTAAACACCTATAAAAATCTGAACCCCTAATCCTATTTTATATATATATGTTTATTTATATATTCAGATTTTTTTCTTATTTTTTTCTATATTTTTTCTTAATATAAATGTAATTGAGTTATATGTATGCCTAAAACCTAAAACCCTAATCTTAAATATCTAGACCTAAAATATGTATATTTCTGTATGCAGGTGTATATACATGTATATATGTATTATATGTGTATGTGTATGTATGTGTAAATAGCCCAAAAACCCTAATCCTATTTTTATATATTTGATATAAAAAAAACTTCAAAATCAAAAATTTATATATTTAATTATATATAATTAATTAAAACACTAGCTTATGTGTGTGTATATATGTGCATGTGTGTATGTATGTGTGTGTGAATGTATGCATGTGTGTATATATGTATGTGTGTCTATGTATGCATGTGTGAGTATATGTGTATGTGTTTGTGTATGTATGCATGTGTGTGTATGCATTCATGTGTGTGTGCAAGCATGTGTGTATGTATGTGTGTGTGTGTGTGTGAGTGTATGCATGCATGTGTGTATATGTGTGTGTATGTATCCATGCATGTGTGTATATGTGTGTATGTATGCATGTGTGGTATGTGTGTGTATGTATGCATGTGTGTACATGTGTGTGTGTATGTATGCATGTGTGTATATGTGTATGTGTGTGTATGTACATATGTGTGTGTACATGTGTGTGTGTATGTGTGTGTGTACATATGTGTGTGTATGTATGCATGTGTGTACATGTGTGTGTATGCATGTGTGTGTGTATATGTGTGTATGTATGCATGTGTGTACTTATGTGTGTGTATGTATGCATGTGTGTACATGTGTGTGTATGTATGCATGCATGTGTGTATATGTGTGTATGTATGCATGTGTGTACATATGTGTGTGTATGTATGCATGTGTGTACATGTGTGTGTATGCATGTGTGTATATGTGTATGTGTGTGTATGTATGCATGCATGTGTGTATATGTATGCATGCATGTGTGTATATGTGTGTATGTATGTGTGTATGCATATGTGTATATGTGTGTGTATGTATGTGTGTATGCATGTGTGTGTATGTATGCATTTGTGTATGTATGCATGTGTGTATATGTGTATATGTGTACATGTGTGTATGCATGCATGCATGCATGTGTGTATGCATGTGTGTATGTATGCATGCATGTGTGTATGTATGCATGCATGTGTGTATGTATGCATGCATGTGTGTATGCATATGTGTATATGTGTGTGTGTATGTATGTGTGTATGCATGTGTGTGTGTATGTATGCATGTGTGTATGTATGCATGTGTGTATGTATGCATGTGTGTATATGTGTATATGTGTGTATGCATGCATGTGTGTATGCATGTGTGTATGTATGCATGCATGTGTGTATATCTGTGTATGTATGTGTGTGTGTATGTATGTGTGTATATTTGTGTGTGTATGTGTATGTATGCATATGTGTATATATGTGTGTGTATGTATGTGTGTATGCATGTGTGTGTATGTATGCATGTGTGTATATTTGTATGTGTGTGTATGCATGCATGTGTGTATATGTGTGTGTATGTAAGCATGCATGTGTGTATATGTGTGTGTATGTAAGCATGCATGTGTGTACATGTATGTGTGTATGTATGCATGTGTAAATGTGTAGATGTGTGTGTGTGTATGTGTGTGTGTATGTATGCTCTATTTTCATATCTCTATCTTCCTTTCTTTCATCATTCTTTATCTCTCATTCTCTCTCTCTTTATCTCTCTCTCTCTCTCTCTCTCATCTCTCTCTCTCTCTTTCTCTCTCTATCAATAGAGAATAAAACAATCACTTACAAGTATGTCCCTCTTTTGGATCATTGTCGTCAAAGCATAATGTATGTCGTCTATCGTCGAATTCCAAATTGTCATCAAAGCATAATGTATGTCCTCTATCGTCGAATTCCAAACAATCGATGCCAAGCAAAATCAAATAGAAGAGAAATTATAACACCTAAAGCATAGAGAAAGACAAAGGATAACAGTACGTGCACCACTTACCAAGATGTGAGATCTAAACTGAGAGTGTGTGTGTGTGTGTGTAGATAGAGAGATCTATGTGTGTGTGTGTGCACAAGACAATACAAGTCGCAATTCAGTTTGTGCATGCAAGTTCGATAGAAGACAAACAGTACTCAAACACGTGCAAAAATGTGAAGTTTTGCTCTCAGGTTCCCGGTATGTTTAAAACACGGCCTTGGTATGGGCATCGATAACTTCTAGTAAGTTACCGATGCTTATACGGATGCCCATACCGATGCTTATACCGACGGCTGTGGGACACACCGACGATCCATTTAAAACAATCATACCGACGATCACTTGACCGTCGGTATCCTTAAGTGACCTTTTCCAACGTTTATATTGATGCCAAGAGTGACCGTCGGTATAGGCAGCATCGGTATGCCCTTCATCTTGTAGTGAAATAAAATAATATTTTTATTCTCTTTTATTCCAATCCTTAGACGTGAGAACTCATGGCCCTTAGATCCTTGAAATCGATGGATAATATTGAAATCGATGAGACAATAGAGATAGTGTCTGACAAGTCATGGGAGTGTGGGGAATCTCATGCATGTGTGGAACAATCTCTGTAGTTTTTTGGACCATTGGATGCTTGCCAATTTGATGGCAATCTAGAAATGGGGCTGGTCGTGATTTTGCAGCCAATTTGGGCCCTTGTATGCACTCTAATCCAATGGCAAACAACCTTTTGGGCTGATTCCGAATTCGGGGCCAATGTGGATTATCAGATGTGATCTAAATCCAATGGAGGTTGTACAAAAGTGCTTTGCTATTTGTGGGGATCATTTTCAACCATCAAATCTTGGATAGATCCAAGGGAGAGGATTGGAAGCCCCAAGATCATGGTAGATTCAAACATAGCCATCAGATTAAGGCCCCAATCCAAGGGTGCAAGTTGTTTTTTGCCTTTTTCATTCATGTTTTCATCTTGGCCATTGAATATGAATAAAATCTAAGGGTCTTGGTGCAAAGGCACCTTGACTTTTGAAACGTAATCTTATCCTTTGGATCTTCACAAAAATCCAACGGCTATAGTTGATTTGTGACCCTTTCAAAACCATCTACAAGAATAAACCCACAATTTCTAAGCAGCTTTCGTATCTTTGACCACACAAAACAAAGGGAACCCATATGCCTAGTCTATGTGATTAAAAGACTAGACTATGTCTCTCACACTCTTCTCATTGGTCCATCACTAATCACTCCTTAATCTAAATGGTCCACGTAGGGTTCACTTTTTCCCCTAATGACCTATATGTATATACATATATACATATATGGATGTATACATATATGTTTCACTATGAATGCCATATGGCATTATACATATGCATAGTTACATATGTTCATACAATACATAAATACATACATACATACATACATACATACATACATACATACATACATACATACATACATACATACATACATATATATATATATATATATATATATATATATATATATATATATATATATATATATATATATATATGTGTGTGTGTGTGTGTGTGTGTATGCATATGTGTGTGTGTGTCTACTTACATACACACACACACATGCACACACACACATACACACACACACACACACACACACATATATATATATATATATATATATATATATATACACACACATACACATATATGTATATGTATATGTATATGTATATGTATATGTATATGTATATGTATATGTATATGTATATGTATATGTATATGTATATGTATATGTATATGTATATGTATATGTATATGTATATGTATATGTATATGTATATGTATATGTATATGTATATGTATATGTATATGTATATGTGTATGTGTATTTAGGTATTGTATGTGTGTGAATATATGTGTATTCACACACATACAATACATAAATACACATATACATATACACACACACACTTATGTTTGTGGGCTTTGTAGGCTTATTTTGTTTTGGCATGGATGACTTATGGTTATTTTTTCTAAGTTTTCTAATCTCGGTAAAATGTTATCGAATTTTCCTTTGCCATATGGCATAATATATGCAGGCATAGTGACATTTGTACATACATTATATAAATACAAATATACAACATGGGTGCATATGTACATACATACATACATCAATCCATCCATCCAAACATACATATATACACGTTGGAAGCAATGTCTTCATTGGTCCAAAAATATTTATAGCAAACTAACTATAGTATATATTCCTTTAGCATCTTCTACATCAAAAGCACATTTGCAGCGTGGATAAAGCAAAATGCTTTCAAACGACCCACGTGGGTTCAAGTCCCGATGCAACATCGCGATGAGAATAAAAATTTTGTTGGAAAAGCTAAAATGATGATGGATTTTTTGAGTTGATCGTAGTTCGATAGCGATCATGCTTTAGTTTTATCGATCATAGCTTTTTAGTAGTGCTTTTGAAGGGATCACAAAGACTATATAAAGAGGTTCTTGGCTCATTGCTCAATCACTCACTCAAAGATCCAAGTTTGAAGGTCTTCTTGAAGAGAGAGTGTTCACACACTCTTGAGGAGGTGGAGTTTTGGTGAAGGAGAGGCCACTCTCTTGGAGCAAGAAGTCTTCTACAAGGTGGTGGTAGCTATCTTTTGTGAGTTAAACCTTATATTTTGTTTTTAGGGTTTCTCTACCCTAATCTCAAAATTAGGGTTGGTTGATTTACAATTTTGTTACATTATTTTGTGAGAATAAGGTTAGCTTCGTTGCTCATTCACTTCACACACACTTAGATTATTTCAACATAATCTAAATTTTGTATCATCATCTTCTTGGATATTCTTCCATTAGTGAGTGCACCACTTTATATGGTTGAGAAGTACTCCCATGTTGTAATTTGGACATCTATTTTTTAGTGAGTAATCATCTAGCTTACGTTCTCTAATCTTGTCTCAAGATCTCTTTCTTTCTATCTCTCACTTATCCTCTTAATTAATTAAGTGTGTATGCTCAAAAAATTTTAGTTTGGATTGATCCTGGGGCCCCAAATTCCAGCACTTGGTATCACAGCATAATTGACATACACACTTAAGTTAAGATGAGTGAGATTAGAATTGAGATTGAAGACAAGTTGGATGGATCTTCTAATTATGCCATGTGGAGTTTCATGATTATGAATATTTTAGTGACAAAGGATTTATGGAGTATCATCAATGGTAGAAGTGTTACTATTGCATATGGCAATGATTTGGATGTTGTGGGAATAGGTATAGTAACCCTAAAGTCAAGAGAAGGTGGTAATTTTCAGATTTCAGATGTTCTTTATGTACTTGAAATGAAGAAGAATCTGCTATCTATATCTTCATTTTTAGGTGATGATTTTAAAGTTGTATTTGAGAGAGATCTTTGTAAGGTCTTATCACACAAAGACAACAAGTGTATTTTACAAGGTGAGCATAGAGGAGGGATCTTTGTTTTATCAAAAATCAGTCAGGCATATGTAGTCAAATCTTTGTCACTGATGGAAGATATGAAGCTATGGCATGAAAGATTTGGACATATTAGTTTTGGAGCTCTCAAGAGTATCAAAGATAGAGCTATGGTTGAGAGTTTACCCTCATTCAAGCTACCAGATGATTCATATATATCTGAAGCATGTCTTGAAGGTAAGATGCATAAACTACCTTTCAAGAAACATGGTCATATTACAGCTACCAGGAAATTCCAAATTATTCATGTGGATGTGAATGGACCAATGAGAGCAGAATCTATTCAGGGCTTCAGGTATTTTGTTCTATTTGTTGATGATTTTATGAGATACTCATGGATATATGGTCTTAAGTTGAAGTCAGAAGTCTTTCCTATGTTCAAGAAATTTGTAGCTATGGTTGAAAATGAAAGTCAAGAAACTATCCAGATTCTCAAAAGTGATAGAGGTGGAGAATACTTGTCAAATGAGTTCCAGACATTTCTTGATGAGAAAGGTATTACTTGACACCTTACTATTGCTTATACTCCTCAGTAGAATGGTGTTGCAAAAAGAAAGAATAGAGTACTTGTTGAGATGATGAGGAGCATGATGGCATCCAAGAAGCTTTCATTTAAATTCTGGTTTGATGCAGTACATACAGCTAACCACATTTTAAACAGGTCATCTACAAAAGCTTTAAAGGTAGTCACACCTTATGAAGCTTATTATGGTAGAAAACCTAATGTGAGTTACTTCAGCGTGTTTGGATCACTTTCTTATGTACATGTTGAGAAAAAGGACCGAGGCAAACTAGATGTAAAGGCAAAGAAAGCTATTTTAATTGGATATCCTGTTGAGAGTGAGGGATACAGGTTTTATGTTCTAGAAACAGGTGAAGTTACAGGTTTTATGTTCTAGAAACAGGTGAAGTTATTCTTTCACGTAATGCTTATATTGCTGAAAATAAGGTTTATGATAAAGAAGCAAAAATTCCAAATTTCATTAGTGAAAATGACTATGGATTTTTTAGAAAGATTTTGGATGTACATGTTCAGCCATATCAGGAGGGAGTTAAAATTCCTAGGATTCAAGAAAGAATTGAAGAAAGAGGAATTTCACAACCTTCTATAGAGTCAATTCCACATGAAACTTTGGTTCCAGAAATGGAAGAAGTTAAAGTTCCAAAAATTCCTAGTACCTCTCCACGACAAGTTCCAGAATGTGTGTGTGTGTGTGTGTATATATATATATATCTATATACATACTTTACATATGTGCATACATAGAGACATATAGATATATATACATACCCACTTTACATATGTATCCACACACACAGATACTTAATTACATATATGCATACATGTTAGTATGCATATATACATACATACAAACATATATCGTACATATATACATACCTAATTTACATACATGTATACATGTAAGTATGTAAGCATGTAAGTATGTAAGTATGCATATATACATAGATACATACATATACTCATATATAGAAAAATACATATATACATGTATGCATATATATATATATATATATATATATATATATATATATATATATATATATATATATATATATATATATATATGTGTGTGTGTGTGTGTGTGTGTGTGTACTAAACATATGTACGTGATACATACATACATACACATATAGATACATATGTAGATACATACATACCTACCTAATAATGCAATAGTAACATATATATGGTTAGGGGAGATGTAGTACAGAATAGTTTCTCTCACATGATTTGGAATGTTATCTTATTTCATGAAGTTCATGGTTATACTATTATATTTGTTATGATTATGGCAATGCAGGTGAATGTTGTATAGATGTGTTTGCACATGCTAGCCTAAGCCTTCACAAGCCAAAGAGCATCTTTATTTTATTTTTTGTTAATTTTTTGAATACCAACACATATATCGAGCACTATGCTAACGTGTACATTGATTTATTAACCAACACTTCTTTTGTTTTTATTAAAATATTTACTTTATGTGGGTGGTGCTGATGCACTTATGGACAATAAAAGTTACCACTATATTGACAAACATTTTAATGTACATTCTACATAACCAGACACCTTTATACGTGAATTGTAACACGTCTTTGTTTTTCGACTTTTTTATAACAATGGATACTAAAATGTTTTGTACTAACGATTAATTTACCTCTTTAGAATATTCCATCATATTTGTCATAACAGCAAAAAGACTTTGACAAGGGTGACACATGAAGTCACTTTTCCTCTAATAAATTGTTAGTATTGCATGTATGGGTCTCTTTTGTCTATAAGCTTCAAGAAAGTCTCATTCTTTTCTTTGGAACACATGGAGAATATCTAAGAAACATCCTTATGGACATGTTAGAATATCCAAAATAGGATCTGGACATTAGTCTTTATGATAAATCATTTTCAATACAACTTACTCTCTCACATTGTTTTCAATAGTTGTTTGGAATATATCTATTAAGCTTAGGCCTCACTCTTTAGTATTAAATTGATAAATTTATTTGTAAAAGCACAAACCGTCATGCTAGATTAGCAGAATTTAAGCATGCAAAATTTTGTGTGCAGCATGTTTTTTGGTCAAAATTTAACTACTTTCGTATAATGTATGGGATCGATACTATCATTTCTTGTTGGATAACCGTGTAGTATTAATAGAAATAATGTTCATAAAAGATGTTTTATGGATTCTAGACAAGCCTTTTTGTTTCAATTAGAAAGGCTTGTTGTTGTGAGTATTCAACAAATTTCCAATTGTTTTATTATGTGGGAATTATTTCCAAGGAACAATTTGTTATGATTATTTTGTAATTTTTTTTGTTATGTGGGAATTATTTCCCAAGGAACAATTAATCATAAATTTATCCTAAATTAATCATAGCACGGTTAATGGGTTATTAATGAAAATGTAGTTTTTGAACTATCACACATCAAAGATAAGGTTTGAGACTTAGCTATTCGTTTCATTGTGAGATCATTTATGTTTTAGCCTCCCCGTGTATTCAAATTCTAATAGACTTTTTAGTCATTTGTATTAAAATGCACGTACATGAAAACTCATTATAACCAATATGTAAATGTTGTTCGTCCTTCTTTGTGCAGAGAGGAGGTGATGGCTTGAAATTTGTGCATTGTGATTTTTTTGATCACGTCAACCAAATTACATATTTCAGTATACGTGCATGAATGATTCTTAGTTGTTTCTACAAGTCAAATGTTTGATTCCTCTAAACCTATTGATATTGATTCTCCTTAATGATGAAAAGGTTAATGCTACGCAGCTGTTAACTGTGTGTGTGTGTGAGTGTCTCTTATTGCATCATTGGAATGACATTGTTGATATGTGCAAGTCATACAAGAACTGCATCGTCTGATGTTTGGCTATGATCATGTTCAGCTAGTGATGCTGCTGCAAGAGAATCCAAGCCCACATACTTGGATAATTAGCATGTCTCTCATATAGTCATATATGATCGATCCCTTGTAAAATCAATTACCTTTTACGTTTGTAAAAATTCCTTACTTCCACGTGGAGTTAGGAAGCATCAAATCTCAAGTTATTTGGTAGATGATTGACGAGAGAATATATCCTATAGTTTAGGACTCACTTTTAGGTGAGCATTTGAATTCAAAGACTGGCTCCAAACCCAACTATAAAAGTAGCTCAAAAGACACGCGTGGATATGCCTCAATTTTGAAGAACAATAGAGAGGGACCCTATGTGATTTGAGAGCTCACTTCATAGCTCAATCCCTACTCTCACATTGTGCAATAGATCATTGCCAATGACATTGTATTTCTATGTGATCTAATACATACATTTTCATTATATATATACTTCTCTTCTCTACTATAACTACTTCAAACTAGTAATCTTCTCAGGGCTTGTTCTTAGTGCATGTTTGATCCTTAGATGTGATTTAAAGCATCATAGATTCAGTATACTATCTAGTTTATAGCTACAAAGTTTCATGGTCATTGCTTTTCTGAATCATGAGATATATTCATTTCATTACTCTCTAGTATGTACTCTAATGCATCCCAAAAATGTCGGGCAAGTCCTATGATTTTCTAAACATCATACTCAGTGTGTAGTTTACCTTTTTTAGTGAAATTACTCATGAATGGTAGCTATATAAGTTTACCTTTTTTAGTGAAATTACTCATGAATGGTAGGAATTTGGCTAATTGCTATCAGGCTGAGAGCATTGTGCGTTATATTGAACATATGTAAAGACTAAAATAGCAAGTATATGACCTTGGGTCAATTTCCTACTCATCTATTTTGATCCATTGATTAGTGGATCATGTTCCAAAGAACATAGGTGATTATTTATTATTATTAGCAAGCTAAAGAGGCCCACTACACTCTCCATCACTTGTTCTTGGCTGGTGTCAAGCAGGTTGTTGCAACACCACTTCATCTCTAAAGAGTATCCACCATCTCCTCCAATAGTGGTATCCGAGCAACAACAACAATCAAGATGGGGAATGGATTTCCATCATTCATTGACAAAATGGACAGAATTAACTACCCAGCATGGTCACTAAGGATGCAAGCCTACCTCCAAGGAAGAAGTCTATATGGATGCATCTCAGGAGATGAAGAGATGCCAACATTAAAGAGCAAACATCAACCCACAAGGGAAGAACAAGAAAGGTTGATGACCACATGGTGTGCAAAGGATGCTCTTGCTAGGTCTTATCTACTAAACTCAATAACTAATTTCCTATTACCTCACATTAGGAAGTGCAAGACCGCCCAAGAGACTTGGGAAGTACTCTCCTCATATTTTTCATCAAATACAAGAGCTAGGAAGAACCAGCTATGGATGGAGTTTACAACCCTAAAAAAGAAACCAAAACAGTGTAGCTGATTATGTGACCAAGATGAAGGATGTGGATGACCAGCTTACAAGCATTGGAGAGGAGATAGAAGAAGAACATTTAGTAAGGTAGATCATAAATGGCATCAAAGCTGATGATAAGTGGGATTCCTTCACCACAATAATGGACCTTTATATGGATATGTAGATACTTGACCTCAACACCTTGATGGGGCAACTCTTCACCCATGAGACAAAGCTCAAAACGAATGGTGACAACTCTAGAGGTAACCAATCTTTTGACCTTTTTACAGATAGAAATAAAAGTAAAGATAAAGTTAAAAGCAAAACGAATGAAGAAGAGGCTAGTACCTCTCAAGTGAACTTCACAGGTAGAGGAAGAGGTACCAGAGGAAGGGGCAGAGGAGGAAAGCAAGGCAGGGGGAGATCCTACAACACTCCACCTTGCAACATTTGTGGCCTAACCGACCACACCATAGAAGAATGCTTCAAAAACACAAGGAATCAAAGGGGAAGAGGATTCCATAGAGGAGATATGGACAATCCAGAGGAAGGTTCAATAATGGAGGAAGCAATTACAGTCACAACTACAACCAAGGCCACAACAACAACAACAGTTATCAAGGAGGGTTCAGAGGTAGAAGAGATTATAACAACTACACATAAGACCAAGAGGATTCTCTACTCATCATGAACATGACATCCAAGCAAGGTAAAGATGATGAGCATCTTTTCTATATTGATTCTGGTTGTTCCAATCATGTGGTTGGAAATGTATCATTGTTATCTGATCTTGAAGAACCCAAAGGGAAGTATGAAGTGCAGACACGTGATGACACTAGACACTCTATTAAGAAAATGGGAAATTTCAAGGCTTCTGATGGTAACATGAACCTCTTAAGCAAGGTTTTGTATGTGCTAACCATAACAAAAAACCTAATGAGTGTTGGGCAGATTGTTGAGAAAGGCTTACAAGTCAGATTCACAAGGCATGGAGCATATTTGGAAGACCCTCAACAAGGCTTCAAGAGGATTACAAAAGGTGAGAAATCTGGTAGACTCTTTACATTTGAGATTGAAGACATTAGAAATATTCCACTTTTCAATTACAAAGATCAAACCCTATCTGAACTAGAGATATGGCATAAAAGGCTAGGTCATATAGGAGAAAGAACACTAAAGAAAATATGCAGAGATCAGAGCGTGCTTGGCATTCCAAATGTGTCCAAGCAACACATGATATGCAAATGTGGGGCATGCCAATTTGGCAAAGCTCACAGGCAACCATTCAATAGCAAGGGGTACATGTATGAAGACTACTTGGAGCTTGTGCACACTGATGTGTGGGGTCCTAGCAAAGAGCCATCAATCTCAGGTTCAAGGTACTATGTTTCATTTATAGATGACTACAGTAGATGGACAATTCTTTACTTCATGAAGCATAAGGATGAAGTATTTGCATGTTTCAAAAAGTATTTGGCAGACAGGTAGAAGCTTGAAGAGGATCAGATCTGATGGAGGTGGTGATTATTTTTCATATGAATTTGATTCATTCTTATAGGAGAGAGATCACAACAAGATACTCTTGAACTAAATGGAGTGGCAAAGAGGATGAATAGATTGATAGTGGACGATGCAAGATGAATGTTGAATGAGAAGAAACCACCTAATTACCTATGGGTAGAGCTTGATTCCACAGCTACATACTTGGTTAACAGGCTCCCATCCAAATCCTTGGATGGAATGACACCCTATGAGGCATGGAATGGCAGAAGACCATCATTGGACCATTGTAAAATCTTTGGGTGCATTTCTTATGCACATATACCCTCACAAATTAGAGGGAAGCTTGACCCAAAACCTGAAAAGTGTATATTCATTGGCTATGACAAAAAACAGAAGGGTTATAGGTTATACAATCCCACTAACAAAGGTTTTATAGTTAGTAGGGATGTAGTGTTTGATGAAAATAATTCATGGTTTGAGGATAATTGCAGGAAGATCAAGTTACCTTATGATTTAAAATTTTATTTTCTAACTCTCACTCAAGAAGACTAATAAGTACTAGAAGATGTCAATTTAGAGGATGAAGAGTAGATTGACTTCAAGGCTTGGAAGTCAAGGGGCAAGACCAAGTTCAGGCAATTGGAAGACATTTTAGAGGCCTTCAACCAAGCACTCAGAAGATCTCAAAGGGAGAGTAAAAAACCAATAAGGTATGGCTATGACACATCACTAGTCACCAAGCATTCTGTGTACATCACTAAAGACTCTATGATAGAAGAACCTAATTCATTTGAAGAAGCAAATGAGAAGAAGGAATGGAGAGAACCATGCAGAAAGAAGTTGAAGCACTTCAAGAAAACAATACTTGGGATTTGGTTCCCAAGAAGCCAAGCATGAAGGTAATAGGATCCAGGTGGATATATAAAATCAAGAGAAATTCAGATGATTCTATAAACAAGTACAAGGCAAGGCTAGTGGCAAAGGGGTTTGCTCAAACCCATGGAGTGGATTATGAAGAAACTTTTTCACTTGTGGCTAAGATGCCAACGGTTAGGGTTTTGGTAAGTGTTGCTGCTTCCAAAAATTAGAACTTATATCAATTAGATGTTAAGAATGCATTTTTAAATGGATGGATATCAGAAGAAGCACACATGGCTCAATCACTAGGGTGAAGATAAAGACAAACTAGGTTATATATGCAAGTTAAGGAAGCACTCTATGGCCTAAAGCAAGCTCCTAGAGCTTGGATGATAGGCTTGTTACTTATTTGTAGGATCAAGGATTTGTTGCTAGCAAAGCAGATTCTTCTTTATTCATAAAGAAGACCATCTCAAAAGTTATTTACTTATGTTTCTATATGGATGACATTATCATTACAGGGAATGAAGCTAATGGCATCAAGCAGGTTAAAACTCAAATGATGGAAGAGTTTAAAATCAATGATCTTGGTTTGTTGATATATTTTCTTGGCTTAGAACTTGTGTATATAGATTCTAGTGTATATATTACTCTGAGGAAGTATATTCATGATATGTTGAGAAAATTCAATATGGAAAACACCAAAATTGTAGGTACACCCATGCAACTCAATCATAAAATCAATTCTCATGAAGGAGAACTTCTTGAGAATGTTACATGTTATAAAAACTTGTTGGGAGTCTCAACTATGCAACCCTAACAAGAGTGGACATTTCTTTTGGAGTAAGCACATTAAGCCAATTTATGCATGCACCAAGAAAACCTCACATGGAAGCTGCCAAGAGGACCCTAAATTAATATCTAAAGGGTACCATAAATGAAGGGTTTTTTTTACCCATTCACCTCTCATTTAGACATAAAGTTGTATTCTGATGCAGATTGGGCTGGCTCCAAGGATGATAGAAGGAGCACCTTCGGATACTTGTCCTTTGCAGGTTCAAAGCTAATATCATGGTCATCAAAGAAACAACCAACTATGGCATTATCATCTACACAAGCAGAATATAGAGGCTTAGCAAATGCAACACAAGAGGCAACGTGGCTCAAAAAACTCTACACATATTTGGGGTTACACTCTTACACTCCAATGATTTTTAGAGATAACACTAGTTCACTTCATTTGGTTGCTAATCATGTATATCATGCAAGGACTAAGCACATTGAACTCCATTATCATTATGTAAGGGCAAAATTGCTTAGCAAGTGTTGGTGAAATAAAAATCAAGCCCACATACTTGGTTGAGTAGCTCATGCTTGATTAATTGACATAGCCTATGCAAGGCTTCATATGTTCAACCTCGTAAAATTATTTCACATTTATCTTTGTAAAAGTGGATTGTATCCACATGGAGTTAGGAAGCTCTACATCACAAATCATTTTGGTTGTTGAGCAAAGAGAGAATCTATCCTAGATGTTAGCATTCACTTTTTAGGTGGAAATTTGAACTTTGAACTCAAACCTTGGCTCCAAGTATGATTTTAAAAGGAGGATATGTAACTTGAGGTTGAGAGATCATTTTGATGTACACACATTCTAAAGTGGGAGCTCACCTGATAGCTCACTCAACTCTCACACATTGAGCAATCATTGATTGCCAGTGACATTGTATTTGTAAATGTTTTAGTACATATATGATCATTACATTGTCATCTCCTTTCTCTATCATAACTCTATCAAAACAATGATTTTGTCAGAGCTTGTTCTCTATGTGTAGTTGATCATTTGCCATGATTTAAAGCATGATGGATTCAAAATAGTGTCTACTACAATCCTACAAAGTTTCATCAGAAAAGCTTCTCGGGATTGTGAGATATCAACTCATCTTCACTCACTGGTCTATTGACTGTCAAAGCCCGTAAATGTCGGGATGTTAGTATGATTTGCTAAACACATTTCTCTGCATGTATTCCATCATTTTTTATGAAATCACTCATGATTGTTAGCTTGTTAAGCTAATTAGAGTTCCCAAAAAGGAATTTAGTCAATTGTTGTTGTGCTCAAAGAATGGTTCAAAAACACATGACATGTATATGAACAAAAATAGCAAGTTTTTTATCTTGCACTATCTTCCAACCTATTTGTTTTGATCCTTCAAGTAGTCGATCATCTTCCAACCAACATATGTGATTATTTATGCTCATTAGCTAGCTAAAGAGGCCTACTAAAATCTCCAACCATCATTCTCAACAGGTGTGAAGCAGGATCTAGATACACCACTTCATCTCTTGTGACTATCCACCATCTCCTCCAACAATGGTATCAGAGCTATAACAATCAAGATGGGAAATGGATTTTCATCCTTCATTGAAAAATTGGATAGGAACAACTACTCAGCATGGTCACTAAGGATGCAAGCATACCTTCAAGGGAGAAGTCTATATGGATACATCTCAGAAGATGAAGAGATGGCAATTCTCAGGAGCAAGCAACAACCTACAAGGGAAGAGCAAGAAAGGTTGACCACATGGTGTGCAAAGGATGCTCTTGCTAGGTCATACTTACTAAACTCAATCTCTGATTTCTTGTTATCACATTTTAGAAATTGCAAGACCTCTAAAGATACTTGGGAAGTGCTTTCATCATATTTTTCCTCAAACACAAGAGCTAGGAAGAATTAGTTGTGGATGGAATTCACAACCCTAAAGAAACAACCAAAGCAAGGAGTGGTTGATTATGTAACCAAAATGAAAGATGTGGTTGACCAGCTTGCAAGCATTGGAGAAGAGATAGAGAAAGAGCACATAGTAAGCTAGATCATCAGTGGAATTAAGGCTGATGATAAGTGGGAGTCCTTCACCATAGAATTGGACCTTTACATGGATATGCAAATACCTGATCTCAACACCTTAATGGGGCAATTCTTCACCCACGAGAAAGCTCAACGGAAATGGTGACAAATCAAGAGGTAACGAATCTTCTACCCTTTATACAGATAAGAATAAAGCTAAGGATAAAGGTAAAAAAAAGAAGAGCAAAGAAGAGGCTAGTACCTCTCAAGCTAATTATGCAAGAAGAGGAAGATGTGCTAGAGGAAGGGGCAGAGGAGGAAAGCAAGGTAGGGGAAGACCCTACAACAACTCACCATCCAACATTTGTTGTCTTAACAACCACACTACAGAAGAATGCTACAAAAATACAAGGAACCAAAGGGGAAGCGGCTTCTATAGAGGTAGCTATGGACAATCCAGAGGCAGATACAACAAGTGGAGGCAACTAAAACCATAACTACAATCAAAGCTACAACAACAACAATTATCAAGGGAACTTCAGAGGAAGAAGGGACTACAATAACTATACTGAAGACCAAGAAGACTCTTTACTCATCATGAACATGACATCCAAACAAGGTAAAGATGATGACCATCTTTTCTACATTGATTCAGGTTGTTCAAATCATGTGGCTGGAAATGTAACTCTATTATCAGATCTTGAAGAACCCAAGGGGAAGCATGAAGTAGAAATAGGTGATGACACTAAACGCTCATTCATGCAAATTGGAAATGTCAAAACATCTTATGGTAGTATGAACCTTCTGAGCAAAGTTCTGTATGTACCTACTATAACCAAAAACCTAATTAGTGTTGAGCAGATTGTAGATTTGCCAAAACTGAGAAGACAGGTAGATTATTTACATTTGAAATTGAAGACACAAGGAACATAGCTCTATTCAATTATAGAGATCAAACCTTATCTGAGTTAGAAATGTGGCACAAAAGGCTAGGACACATAGGAGAAAGAACTCTGAAGCAAATTTTCACGGATCAAAGTGTGCTTGGCATTCCCAATGTGACCAAGCAACATATGATATACAAATGTGGAGCATGCCAATTTTGAAAAGCTCACAGGTAAACATTCAATAGGAAAGGATACATTCATGAAGACTATTTGGAGCTTGTACACATTGATGTGTGGGGTCCTCGCAAAGATCCATCCATCTCAAGTTCAAGGTACTATGTGTTATTTATTGATGATTATAGTAGATGGATAATTCTTTATTTCATGAAGCATAAGGATGAGGTATCTACATATTTCAAGAAGTACTTGGCCCTAGTTGAAAACCTAATAGGAAGGAGCTTGAAGAGGATCAGATATGATGGAGGTGATGAGTATTTTTCACATGAGTTTGATATATTCTTACAAGATAGAGGCATAAAGAGGGAAGTAACAACTAGATACACTCCTGAATTGAATGGAGTAGCAGAGAGAAGGAACAAGTTAATTGTTGAAGATGCTAGGTCTATGTTAAATGAGAAGAAGTTACCTAATTATTTATGGGCAGAGGTTATCTCCATAGCCACCTACTTGGTCAATATCCTTCCATCCAAATCATTGGATGGTATGACATCCTATGAAGCATGGAATGGCAGGAGACCCTCATTGGACCATTGCAAAATATTTGGGTGCATTGCCTATGCACACATCCCATCACAAATCAAAGGAAAGCTTGACCCTAAGGCTGAGAAATGTATATTTATTGTGTATAATGAGAATCAAAAGGGGAATAGACTATACAACCCCACTAACAAGACATTTATGGTTAGTAGGGATGTAGTAGTTGATGAGAATAATTCATGGTTTGAATATGATTGCAGGAAAGTTAGGTTACCATATGACTTGGAAAATGATTTTCCATCCCTCACTCAAGAATATCAACACTTGGCAGAAGACATCAACTCAGAGGATGAAGAGCAGATTGACCTCAAGGCTTGCAAGTCAAGAGGCAAGTCCAAACTCAAGCAATTAGAAGACATACCTGAGTCTTCAAATCAAGCATTAAGGAGATCACAAAGAGAAAGTAAGAAGCACGTAAGGTATGGATATGATACATCTTTGGTAACAAAGCACTATGTCTATATCACTAAAGACTCTATGGTAGAAGAGCCTTCTTCATTTGAAGAGGCTAGGAAGAAAAAAGAATGGAGAGAAGCCATGAAGGAAGAGGTGGAAGCATTACACGAAAATCACACTTGGGATCTAGTTCCCAAGAAGCCAGATATGAAGGTAATTGGTTCAAGGTGGATATATGAAACCAAAAGGAACTCTGATGACTCTATAGATAGGTACAAGCAAGGTTAGTGGCAAAGGTATTTGCCCAAACACATGGAGTAGATTATGAAGAAACATTTTCACCTGTGGCAAAGATACCAATAATTAGGATTTTGCTAAGTCTAGCTGCTTCTAAAAGTTGGAATTTACATCAGTTAGATGTCAAGAATGCATTCCTAAATGGATGGATATCACAAGAGGTGTATATGGCACAACCACCAGGGTTTGAAGATGAAGGTAAACAAAGTCATGTATGCAAGCTTAGGAAATCACTCTATGGTCTCAAGCAAGCACCTAGAGCTTGGAATCATAGACTTGTTACTTATTTGTAGGACAAAGGCTTTGTGGCAAGCAAGGCAGATTCTTCTTTATTTGTTAAGAAGAACAAATCAGAAGTTATTTACTTATGTGTCTATGTAGATGACATCATTATTGCAGGGAATGATTCTGATGGCATCAAGCAGGTCAAGGCCCAATTAGTGAAGGAATTCAAAATTGGTGATCTAGGTTTATTAACCTACTTTCTTGGCTTAGAGCTTGTGTATACAGATTCAGGTATATTCATCACCCAAAGGAAGTACATACATGATATGTTGGCAAAGTTTAAGATGGAGAATACTAAAGTTGCAGGTACTCCTATGGAACTCAACCATAAATTGAGTTCACATGAAGGTGAACTACTTGATGATGTTACAGGTTATCAAAAACTTGTGGGAAGTCTTAATTGTGCTACTTTAACAAGAGTAGACATTCCTTATGTAGTAAGTACATTGAGTCAGTTTATGCATGCACCAAGGAAGCCTCATATGGAAGTTGCAAAGAGGGTGCTTAAGTATGTAAAGGGTACAATGAATGAGGGGTTGTTCTATCCATTCACTTCTGACATAGATATAAAGATGTATTCTGATGCAGATTGGGTTGGCTCCAAGGATGATAGGAGGAGCACTTCAGGTTATCTATCCTTTGCAGGTTCAAAGCTCATACCTTGGTCATCTAAGAAGCAACCAACTATGGCCTTATCTTCCACAGAAGTAGAATATAGAGGTTTGGCAATTGCAACTCAGGAAGCTATGTGTCTTAAGCAACTATACGCAAATTTGGAGATACATTCCTACACTCTAATAATCTTTGGAGACATTACTAGTTCACTTCATTTGGCTGCTTATCCTGTATACCATGCAAGGAGTAAGCACATTGAAGTATACTATCATTATGTAAGGGAAAAATTGCTTAGCAAGGATATTCAACTATTCTATGTATCAACATATATACAATATGCAGATATACTCACAAAGGCATTGGATGGAACAAAAATGAAGAGGTTCAAATTGAGATTGGTTTGCAAGAAATTAAGGAGCAATGAAGACCAAGCATGTTAGGATTGAGGGCAAGCTATTGGTGAACTTAAAATCAAGCCCACATTCTTGGTTGAGTAGCTCATGCTTGATTAATTGACATAGCCTATGCAAGGTTTCATGTGTTCAACCTCTTGTAAAATTACTTAACATTTATCTTTGTAAAAGTGGATTGTATCCACATGGAATTAGGAAGCACTAGATCACAAATCATTTTGGTTGTTGAGCAAAGAGAGAATCTATCCAAGATGTTGGAATTCACTTTTTACGTGGAATTTTGAATTTGAATTCAAACCTTGTCTCCAAGTATGACTTTAAAAGGAGGATCTAAAAGACCCACATGTATCTCGAGGTTGAGAGATCATTTTGAAGTACACACATTCTTAAGTGGGAGTGCACCTCATAGCTCACTGAGCTCTCACACATTGAGCAATGATTGATTTCCAATGACATTGTATTTGTAAATGTTTTAGTACATATATGATCATTACATTGTCATCTCATTTCTTTCATAACTCTATTAGAACAGTGATTTTGTCAGAGCTTGTTCTCTTTGTGTAGTTGATCATTTGCCATGATTTAAAGCATGGTAGATTCCACATAGTGTCTACTACAATCTTACAAATTTTCATTAGCAAAGCTTATCGGGATCGTCAAATATCAACTCATCTTCACTCATTCATCTATTGACTGTCACAGCCCGTAAATGTCGGGATGTTAGTATGATTTTCTAGACACATTTCTTTGCATGTGGTCCATCACTTTTTATGAAATCCCTCATGACTGGTAGATTGTTAAGATAATCAGAGTTCCCCAAAAGGAATTTAGTCAATTGTTGTTGTGCTTAGAGAATGGTTCGAAACACATGACATGTGTATGAAACAAAATAGCAAGTTTTTAATCTCACTATCTTCCAACCTAAGTGTTTTGATCCTTCAAGTATTGGATCATCTTCCAAGAACATATGCGATTATTTATGCTAACATATGCGATTATTTATGCTCATTAACTAGCCAAAGTGGCCTACTACATTCTCTAGCCATCATTCTCAGTAGGTGTGAAGCAGGATCTAGCTACACCACTTCATCTCTTGTGACTATACACCATCTCCTCCAATAGCAAGGACATTCAATAGTCCTATGTATCAACTCATTTTCAATGTGCAGATATACTCACAAAGTCCTTAGATGGAACTAAGATGAACAGGTTCAAACTGATGATTAGTTTGGAGGAGATCAAGAAATGAGTAAAGACCAAGCATGTTAGGCCTCAAGGGGAGCTATTGGTGCAAGAGTTTCTCTCTCTCTCTCTCTCTCTCTCTCTCTCTCTCTCTCTCTCTCTCTCTCTCTCTCTCTCTCTCTCTCTCTCTCTCTCTCTCTCTCTCTCTCTCTCTCTCTCTCTCTCTCTCTCTCTCTCTCTCTCTCTCTCTCTCTCTCTCTCTCTCTCTCTCTCTCTCTCTCTCTCTCTCTCTCTCTCTCTCTCTCTCTCTCTCTCTCTCTCCTCTCTCTCTCTCCTCCTCTCTCTCTCTCTCTCTCTCTCTCTCTCTCTCTCTCTCTCTCTCTCTCTCTCTCTCTCTCTCTCTCTCTCTCTCTCTCTCTCTCTCTCTCTCTCTCTCTCTCTCTCTCTCTCTCTCTCTCTCTCTCTCTCTCTCTCTCTCTCTCTCTCTCTCTCTCTCTCTCTCTCTCTCTCTCTCTCTCTCTCTCTCTCTCTCTCTCTCTCTCTCTCTCTCTCTCTCTCTCTCTCTCTCTCTCTCTCTCTCTCTCTCTCTCCTCCCCTCCCCTCCACCTCGCTTCCTCCCTCCCTCACGCCCCTCTCTCTCTCTCCCTCTTTCTATCCCTATCTCTCTCTCCCCCTCTCTCTCTATATCTCTCTCTCTCCCCTCCCTCACTCCCTTCCTCCCCTCTCCCTCCTCTCTCTCTCTCTCTCTCTCTCTCTCTCTCTCTCTCTCTCTCTCTCTCTCTCTCTCTCTCTCTCTCTCTCTCTCTCTCTCTCTCTCTCTCCTCCTCTCCCTCCTCCCTCCCTCCCTCCCTCCCTCCCTCCCTCCCTCCCTCCCTCCCTCCCTCCCTCCCTCCCTCCCTCCCTCCCTCCCTCCCTCCCTCCCTCCCTCCCTCCCTCCCTCCCTCCCTCCCTCCCTCCCTCCCTCCCTCCCTCCCTCCCTCCCTCCCTCCCTCCCTCCCTCCCTCCCTCCCTCCCTCCCTCCCTCCCTCCCTCCCTCCCTCCCTCCCTCCCTCCCTCCCTCCCTCCCTCTCTCTCTCTCTCTCTCTCTCTCTCTCTCTCTCTCTCTCTCTCTCTCTCTCTCTCTCTCTCTCTCTCTCTCTCTCTCTCTCTCTCTCTCTCTCTCTCTCCCTCTCTCTCTCTCTCTCTCTCTCTCTCTCTCTCTCTCTCTCTCTCTCTCTCTCTCTCTCTCTCACTCTCTCTCTCTCTCTCTCTCTCTCTCTCTCTCTCTCTCTCTCTCTCTCTCTCTCTCTCTCTCTCTCTCTCTCTCTCTCTCTCTCTCTCTCTCTCTCCCCTACACTTTTCACTCTCCATTAAGCTCCCTGACCTTCCCTATTTTCTGAATGGATTCATGAGGGAGATTGTGATGCCCATTGGTATACCTTTGGCTTCTTGGGAAGATGTTAGAGGATTCATTTATAAAGGCTCAACACACTTGTTCAATGCAAGATGGAACCCATGCATTTGTGTCAAAGCGCATCTTAACGAGGATATCCCTCCAAAATCAAAATAAAGATAAGTGAATTGGAACCACTACAACAAGAGGTGATAAATAAAAAAATGCCAAATGCAAGTTTTTAGTTTAGTATGCAAGATCATAGAATTAAATATTTTCCCCTTGAGGTAGAAAGCGACAACAAACAATCAAGAGACGGAAAATGTTCAGCCAGTGGAAACAGAGAATGCCCAATCCCAAGAAATGAATCTTGTGAGTCTAAAGATCCTTGATCGGAATCTGAGAAAAATCCAAGAGAAGCAATTCCTTGACACTAACCCAAAAGGCTTTATACAAGTCATACATACAAGGAGAAGAAGTTGCAAAGGAAATATTGAGATGAGTCCCTCTCGCGTGTTCCAAGAAACCAAAATTGTTTGTAATTTGGAAAAGGAGATCAATATCTTGGACTACCTAGCCGCAATAAATCAGGTTTTGAATTCCAATTACAATATAACTTAGAAGTCCTATTCCACTAATAAAGAAGATAACATGAAGGGGTTCAACTAGCAAAGAGTTTGGATTCTCCACTAGCAAAAGAGATAACCACAATAGCAAAAAATTGATCATCGTATCTATGATTTGTGATTGGATACATGATTCTTTTGTTGGGACATTAACCTTTCATTATGCGTGAGGTGTATATGATCTAAATCAAAACTATCATTTGAATGATGCCACATATACTCCTTGTAGAGTCTTATTTGCATTCATTTATTGTATTAGTGATTAATCACATATGATCACTTTCATATGTAAGTTGAAAAGAATTTACCTTTGTAAAATGGAAAAGTAAAAGACCTAAAAGCCATGAGTTAGAAGTATTTGAGATTGATTCTCAATCAATCAATCATGAAGTAGATATGACTTCAACTTTCTCTTTTTCTAGATTGTAAAAGATTCTACTCAATCTAGACTACCAAACCAGCCTAATTTTGAATTTGAATTCATGAAGAAAAGGTGTGGTTAGATCCTCAAGAGTCTATATTAATACTCCAAAACATTAACGAGAGTGTTGATTTGAAGAAATACATGTACTTTTTTATCATTGCTTGGTGCCATTTTAATTCTTTGCTCCTTCATGAGACTTAGTCAACTTGCAGAGATTGTTGCTCTCCTTATAGACCTTCAAGAGCACTGATTAAATCATCATTGGAAATATAAAACCCTCTACTTTATGTGTAGAAATTTTAAAGTCATTTGGTTCAATAGTTCATAAGAAATCTAAACTTCAAAATCTTGGGATCATTGTCTACACATCCCGAAAAAATTGAGATGACACTCAATCAGTGTTAAGGTGATTTCTCTTTCATCGGTTGTCATAAATTAGGGATTTTATGCATTTAAGCAAGCTAACCCTATGTATGAAACTACCTTAAGATGCATTTTTCCAATTAGAACTATGTTGGCTACTCTCCGTATTTGAAATCATAACTTCCATCCATTTTTAGAAGGTCTTTGTGATCTAGTCAAGATGCAAGTTATCCGTTTTGCATCAACTTGTTCTTGTTCATGTTCCAAAGTACCTATTGGGTTTTATTGCACTAAACACAAGCCTACAAGGTCTACTTTAGATATCCAAAGATCTAGGGCTTGTTTGTTGGACCAGTTTCACCACTTGACAACTCAACCTTCCAAGCCTCTCCAAGCTTCTCCAACTTATTTTAGTGGTACGAGAGGGGAGATGGCTTTCCATCAATGATTGAGAAGTTTGATAGACACAATTATGCTACGTGGCAAATTAGAATGGACACTTATTGCAAGGAAGAAATCTATATGGGATTTTTTCATGTGATGAAGCAATGCCTATTCCAAGATCCAAAGGAGGGCCTTCCAGGAGGATCATCATAATTCAACTAATGCTCTGTATGCAAATAAGGACAAGAAGCTTAAATGCAAGAAGAATGAAGAAGATGAAAAGGACACTTCCCAAGCCAACCTTGTAGGCAAGAGCAAGTGGAAATGGAAGAAGAAAGGACCAAAACATGAAAAATCAAAGGCCCTAATGTTAACCTTTTGCCATCTGTGATAAGACCAGCACACCACTCAAAATTGATCATTCAATGGAAAGACCCAGAAAGGAAGTGGAAGAGGTGGATATGGTAGCATTAGAGGCAGAGGTGAACAAAACTTCAACAATAACAATAGAGGCCATAAGAGAAGGGACTACAACAATTATTCTAAAGATCAACAACATGAAGACTCATTTCTTTTGATCAGTCTAAGCCACAAGGAAGGTAAAGAGCATGATCATTTATTCTAAGATTCAAGATGTTCAAATCATGTTTCAGGCAACGTAGCTCTCTTATCTCACTTGGAAAGTCCAAAGCATAGACATGAGGTTCAAACACGGGATGACACAAAGCATAGTGTGGAGAAGATTGGTAATGTCAAAGGTTCCCATGGAAGGACAAACATTCTGAGCAAGGTACTCTATGCTCCCACTATTACAAAAAACCTAATATGTGTAGGCTAACTAGTTGAGAAAGGCTTGCAAGTTAGGCTCACCAAACATGGAGGTTTTGTAGAAGATCCATGTCAAGGATTCAAGAAGATAGCCAAGGTGAGAAGCAAGGCTCTTTACTTTTGAAGTAGGAGAAACCAAAAACCAAGCTCTATTCAACTTTGGGTCCCAAAACCTAAGTGAGCTTCAACTGTTGCGTAAGAGGCTAGCTCATGTGAATGAAAGAACCTTAAAGGATATATGCAAGGATCAAAGTGTTCTTAGATTTCGAAACATATCAAAGCAACACATGATCAATAGATGTGGTGCACATTGGAACATCAATCTTTCATTATGCTTGAGGTGGATATGTTCTACATCAAATCCATAATTTGGATGGTATGACACCATGTACTAGATATATGCCTTGAAGAATAGCACTTATGTGCACATTATTTCTTTGTATTACTTGGTTGATCACTTATGATTATTTCTTGTAAGGTTCAAGGTATTTACCTTTGTAAAAGGAAAGAGTAAAAGGCCTAAAATCCACGAGTTAGAAGTGGTTGAGATTGATTCTCAATCGATCAATCAAGGGATAGATATGACTTCAACTTTCTCTTTTCCTAGATTGTAGGAAAAGATTCCAATCAATCTAAACTACCAAACCTGTCTAATTTTGAATTCAAATTCATGAAGAAAAGTCATGTTCATATTCTCAAGAGTATACATAAAGAATCGAAAACATTTATACATTAAGTAGAGTGTTGATTTGAATCAATACATATACTCTTTGATCATTGCTTGGTGCCATTTTTGTTCTCTGTTCCTTCTTCCTCATACTTAGTCAACTTGTAGAGATTGATGCTCTCTCTAGAGACTTTGAAACCAAGTCTTTAAGCATTCATTGGAAAGATATAATTGCATAGTCTATGTCTACAAGTTTTCAAGTAATTTGATACATTAATTTTAGAGAAAATTGAGTTTAACAATCTCATGATCATTCTTTGCACATCTTTGAAAAATCGGGATGACACCCAATCAGTGTTAAGGTGTTTGTTCTTTCATTTTTTGTTATAAATTATGGATTTTATGCATTTTAGCAAGCCAACACTATTTATGACACTCCCTTAAGAGGAATGTTTCCAATTCTTATTGTGTTGGCTGCTCTTAGTGTTTGAAGTCACAACTTCCATCAATTTTTAGAAGGTTTTTATGAGCTACTCAATGTGCAAGTTATCTATTTTGCATCAACTTGTTCTTTTTGATGTTCCAAAGTACCCTTTGGGTTTTATTGCACTAAAGAAAAACCTACAAGGTCAACTTTACATATCCAAAGAGCTAGGTCTAGTCCTATGTTGGTTTGTAAGACCAACTTCACCACTTGACAACTCAACTTTCCAAGTCTCTCCAAGATTTTTCAACTTCCATTCGGTGTTGTCAGAGCAACTTCAAGTTGGGAGATGGCTTTCCATCGATGATTGAGAACCCTGATAGAAACAATTATGCTTCTTGGAAAATTAGAATGGAGGCTTATTTGCAAATATGAAATCTATATGGGATTGTATCCGTTGATGAAACAATGCCTATTCGAAGATCCAAAGGAGGACCTACTCAAGAGGAAACGGATAGGCTCACACTTTGGTGTCACTACAACATATCAAGCATATACCGAGGCTTCTACTAGGGCAAATGTAGGAGCACGATTTTGCCTCGACAACGGTGTAAGTGTCAGCATAGGCTTCGATAACAAAGCACCAGTATAGGCACTGATATAGGTGTCAATATAAGCATCAGTATTTTCAATGCTCATATCGATGCCTCTATCGGCAACCTTGTTGGGAGTACCATCGCACATACCGATGACCATCCAAGGAGTGCCAACGCACATATTGATGACCATATCTGCAAATTTTGTTTTGGGCAGACTGTGTTGTCTCTTGCTACAACAATGTTACCATGATGTTGTGTAGCAAAAGACAATACACTCTGCCCAAAAAAACCGAGTACATGTGACGTGTACTCTAATGGCAACCAAAACATGATTTCATAAAGCAAAATATTGTTGGATACAAAAGAGATGAGCAAAATGAACCATGAACCATTTACAAAAAAGTTATATATTCCATAAATGAAGAATGTACAAGAGTGTTGCAAACCACTGCCATATATGAGCCAAATACAAAATGTGGCAAAGCACTGCCAAATAGGAAGCAAATACAAAATTTTGGTGCATCATTTCCATATATGATCCAAATACAAAATTGTGGCACACCATTGCCATACACATGCCCAGAAGGATCAAAACATATATATCAGCAGTCCTGCAACAAAGAACATTCATGAGACAAGTTGACATGATATTTACAAACAAAAACTCAAAACATCAAACCAAGTTTATAAGTTCATCACCTCATCATAGATGCTCCCATGAAACAATCGCAATGTGTCTCTCCAAGTCCTCTAATAGTGCAACCAATCCATGATGATATCCATAATCCTCCTCGGTTCGTGTCAGAGGATGACCCACTGCCAGCTCTTGCAACAAATATGCAAAATGTTAGATGAACATACATGACATGCTTAACACAAACAAATTCAATACACCAAATGATACTTACAAACTTATGATGCATAGTGTCATATCCACCGCTACCCAAATGTGATGGTCCGAATGTATCTAGATGTGTGGTTGCCACATCTTGTTGCTCTCAATATCGATCAGGAGTCTGCTATTGCTTGTCACAAACCACATCCCACTTCTTAGCATCTAACCATATAGGCTTTAGTAAGCCTGCTCTAAAAGCATCACGAGCCTCAGATCATCGATGGGACATAACCTCACATGTCGTGTGTTGAATCCACTCTGAGCGGACAATAGGATGCCCATGTTTATTTTTACAATCTTTATCTTGTTCACTCCATTTCAACATGACAAAGTGTCCAAACTGTATGGACCAAAGCTGTCGTATACACTGACACATGACCTTTCCGATCGCATCCACCACTTACTACTAGAGCCACTAGGGGATGGCTAAGAAGGTGGTTGTGGTGGAGTCATAAAGCCAAGAGATGTACCTCTGGTGGCAGTAGCCCTGTGCGCTAGCTTCTTCTTGATCATCATCTATTGCTTCATCGTGTATCTCATCTTCTTCAAAGACATCTTCATCTCAGACAATGATCTTTTCCTCCTCAACTACTGAATGAATCTCAGAGTCCACTACAGATGGACTTTCTTCTACATCTATGTTCTCACAAATTTGTCTGTTAGCAACCACTCTTATCCTGCATCACTGTTGCATTTCTTCCACAATGACTACTTTGAACCATTTCACTTCAAAAACAAAGTAATCAAACTTCTTGAAGGATAGTTTCAAGATATCTTGAATCACTCCACAATAATCTAGCTGTCCTTCTTGAGCATTGATGTCTCTTGCATGTGTAAATAGCCTAAAAACCCTAATCCTATTTTTTTTATATATATTTGATTATATATTGTACTTTTTTTCCTAATTTTTAAAAATATATGATTATATATGTTAATATTAACCTAAAACTCTATTTTTTATATATATAACTTATTCATTAAGAACACTAGCTCTTTTAAAATTTCTTTATCTATACAATTGTCCTATTTTTTTATATATATTTATTTATATATTCTAATTTTTTTTTTCTTTCTTTGTTCTTGAGCTCTATGGATCTCTTCCTTGTGTTCTTTGTGAATATCCATAAGGCATTGAGCCTTATCTTTGGTAGTTGGCTTCTTGACATGATTTGAGAGTTTTATATCCATCTTTGGGTGTTGTCCATAGTTTGCAAAGAAGGAAGGTTGCTTAGTAGATGTATGAACACTATTGTTATAGGAAAGCTCTACAAAGGGTAAAAGCTCAAACCAATCATTTTGATGATAGTTGATGGTGCAACGAAAATACTGGTCTAGGACTTGATTCACCCATTCTATTTGTCCATCAGTGTGTGGATGATTGTCTATAGATAGTTTGACTTAAACACCAAGGATATTGCAACTACTATTCCAAAAGCTTGATATGAACTGTGGACCTCAATCATTGACAATATCATCAGGTAATCCATGAAGCCTAAAGATATACATGAGAAAAATTCTAGTAGTGGTTGCATCTATGATTGCTTTGGTATTGGAAATCAAGTGTGCCATCTTTGTAAATCTATCCACTATAACAAGAATGGCATCATAATTATGCAACCTTGGTAGATCTTTGATGATAGATAATGAACACCATAACCTTTTTGGGATAGGTAAAGGTTGCAAGAGTCCATGAGGTTTATGTCATGGTATGTTAGATCTATCACAAGTGTCACATGTTCGGATATATTCTTTGACTTCCTTCCACATTTGATGCCACCAAAAATCCCTTTATATGAGTTCTATTGTTTTATTCACTCCAAAATGTCTTGTTGTAAGGTTATCATGACATTGCTGAAGTACTTGGGTCCTAGGCTTTCTTGGAGGGATGTACAATAGGTTGTTATAGAATAGTAACCCATCATTTTCTTCAAACTCGTTTACTTCATGAATTTTCCCTTCTTGAATTTTTTGCTTAATGTTACAAAATAGTTCATCATGTGATAGAGTCTCATAGATCAAATGGGTGAAGGTTGAATCTTCTTCATGGTTTGAAGAGATGGCTACTAACTAGAGATAGTCAGGCTCGAGTAATAGAATCTCTTGTTGATCAAAAGCCTCTTCACCTTTCTTTGCTGGAAGATAAGTCTTCTCGACAAGGCATCTGATTAACATTGCTAGCATCCTGGATCATACGTTATGACAAAATCAAAATTGGACGAAAAGTTACTCCATCGAGAATGCCTTACATTGATGATGCAGGTGGTCATAAAGTGCTCTAAATTCTTATGATCTATGTATGCAGTAACTTTATGAGCTGCTCCTTCTAGATGGTGATCCTAGGTATCAAATGCATCCACTATCGTAAGAAGTTATTTATCATGGATTTCATAATTAATATTTGGAGGAGAGAATTTCCTTGAATTATATGCAACTAAATGTAGGTTTCCATCATCCTCATGTTGGGCTAGGATCACCCCCCAGGCAAAGTCCGATGCATCTATCTCCAGGAAAAAAGGCTTAGTAGAATTTGGGTGAACTAGAACTGGAGTAGTAGTGAATGATGATTTCATGGTTTGAAAAGCTTGCTCTACATCTTTGCTCCATGATAATTTGGTGTTTTCTATAAGCTTGGTAAGAGGTACCACTATCTTGGAGTAATCTTTGATGAATATCCTATAAAAATTGGAAAGATAAAGCTAGCACCCAAAGCATATGGTTATGTAAACCCAATTCTTCTGCTTAAATAAAAGTTTCTTTGGGTTTTAATTGCTTATCATAGAAATGAGAATGTGCTTAAATCAAAGATTAGTCAACATTTCTTCCTATTCTATCTCTACTTGTCGAAACAAGGCATAAACACCTAGCATGTATGGCGCATGGAAACATTAGAAAGCCCAAACATGATCCACCCTATGTCCTTCACATCAATAAAAAATGCAAAGTGAAATAAGATATATTTTTTTTAGGTGTAGGGCTTAGTTTGTGAAGAATCTATTGACTAATTTGTGTAATTGATGCTTGAATGGAAGAAAAGATAAAGCGTGAAGAATTGCAATTGTTTCTTGTAACAATGGCTCCCCTAGATGTTCAGGACTATTCCATAAGGATCTGAGTGCCTGCCCGAGGACTCACACTAGCTGACTAAAAACCTCTTCACTTCAAGCTTATTAGCAACAGAGACAGCTTCACAAGTGCACATGTAGTACTGATTTGTATTTAGATTTTAGAGACTATGATAAATGTAATGATCATGCACATTACACTTCTCTGAGCTTCTACACCAAGAAAACAAAAGGTAATCATTTTTCAAGTTCTATCAATGCCACATATCACTCAATAAAAAAGAACGAATGTTTTTCTATCTATGTAAGCACTTTACTTTGCATAAGAAATGTAAAAGCATTTAGATCACTCTCCCAAAGCTACTTTACTTATGAAAAAGAAAAACCTTACTACTATTTTTTAGTGTTCTAAAACTATTGAAAACATAGAAACAACTAAAAAGAAAAAAAAATAAAATACCATAAACCTAAAAGTAAAAAAGGGAAAATTATCTGAATTGAAAAGTGCAACTGAACTTGGTAACTCAAGAACTAATTTAAAGTCATTAATTCTACATGTTGCATAGCATACTCGAACCAACCAACGAAAAGAGATGGATAAAATTTTCAAGAATGTTATTATAGAGAAACAAGGTGCATGTGTTGTGCAACCCATGGTAAAAGAGAAAAGAAGTTTCACTAGGATGAATGTCATTGATTACCCAAATGCTTTTGAAGAACAGGCCCAGATTCATGGGTTGTGTGAAGATATGTTGATACTCTATTTTGTGCAGGTAGTTTTTGGGTCAATTCTAGACAAAATCCAACAACATTCTAGCAAGGAGTGTGATGATTTTAGGAAAGAAATTCAACAAGTCTAATATTTAGAACAACATAGTCAAGATGTCTTCCTAAGATGGGTGCATTCCCCTAAGTTTAATGTTTCTCTGACTCATCTACATGGTGAGTTCATGAGAAGCTTTGCTCCATTACCTAAGGCTAATAGAAATGCACTAATTCTTGATTTGATGATTCATTTCAAAAGATCTTACACCTTGAGGATAGGGCTGAAGTAGAAAGGAGGATGATGCAACAAATGCCTTCATCTCTTGTTCAGCTAGTATTTTAAATAAATGCTAGTCAAAATTGTGAGGAGATGGATAGATAGGTTCCAGATATGAGCTGGTGTTGCACAAAACCTACTCCACACCTACCAAGTTAACTCCAAGGATATTTAATATACTTCTTTAGCTTCACAATAATGCATTTAGAACCACTAAGTCCTTTTGAGCATCATTTCCAAATGTTTGCATCAAAATAGATAACTTGCATATACTAGAAATGTGAAGAAATCTTCTATTTTGAGAATAGAGGTGCTTAGTATCATGGTCAAAGATCACAACCTAGTACGAATTGAATAGAATTCTTTTTCACACATCTAATTGAATTGTATAGCTAACTAAAGCAAGTTATTTCATCAATTTATCTATACCATACACTGAGAAATGAATCTAACAAGTCAAGGGGGTCATCCTGAATTTTCAAGATCTAGAAGGTATGCAAACACAATCATCACCTTCTATGCTTTATATCACACGATCCTTTGAACCAAACTTGATGGAAATAGATATGCAAGTAGTAGACACTTCAATCTAACTAACCCAAGATAAAGTATACAAATGATTGAGTATACACAGAGAAATCGATTCCACCAAATCAATATAACGATGATGATGCAGCAGAGAACAGTAGACAGAGATGTACTTGAAGAAATTTATCAAAATGTATATGCTAACTATGAACAGATGATACAAGGGAAGTGTAGTGGACTACTCATACATGAGGTGATCTCAATGTATGCTCAGAAATGTAGCTCAATTTCTCTCATAATAACTCTCTTAGCCCACGACTAAAAGTATGTGTATTTATACACGTGAAGAGTTTGAATTTGAATTTTCCATCAACTAAAAGTGATCCTACACTTTAGGAATGATTTGAATTGATTCTTCCTACCACATGAGCCATGGGTTTAGCTCTCTTACTTCATGAGATTCCTTATTCTCTTGGCTTTTACAATTTATCCAAAGTAACTACAACCAAATTGACAAGCTAGTGTTCATATGTGGTTCTTCATGTGAGGCAATGAGATAATGTGTAGTCCTGAATAACCAGTCAAACACTTAGGCTTGCTAATTGCACCAACAGCTTCCTCTCAAGCCTAAGATGCTTGAGTCTCCAATCCTTCATGATTTCCTATAATCTAATCATTGATTTGAACCTATTCAATTTGCTTCCATCCAAAGCCTTTGTCATCATATCTGCACATTGTTGGTGTGTAGATACATATGAGAGTTGTATCTTCTAACTCATGATCTTTTCCTTGACATAATGGTTGTGACCTTCTATATTTTTAGTCCTTGCATGATAGATAGGGTTAGAAGCAATGTATAATGAGATAATATTGTCTCCAAATATATGTGGAGTTAAAATGTTCAAACCTAAATCTGTGTATAGGGTTCTAATCCACATAGATTCTTGTGTGGCATTTGCAAGTCCTCTATATTCAGCCTCTGTTGATGAAAGAGCAATTGCAGGTTGCTTCTTAGAGGACCATAAATACAACTTTGTACCTATAAAAGTAAGATAACGTGATGTGCTTCTCCTATCGTCTTTAGAGCTTGCCCAATATGCATCAGAGTAGACTTTAACATCTATATCATATGTATATGGATAGTACAACCCTTCATTGATTGTACCCTTCAAGTACTTTAGAATTCTCTTGGCTGCTTTCATGTGAGGTTTCCCTGGAGTGTGCATGAACTGACTCAGCACACTAACTCCATGGCATATATCTACTCTGGTTAGAGTTGCATAATTTAAACTTCCAACCAAACGTTGATAACTAGTCACGTCTTCAATTAGCTCACCTTCATGAGCACTTAGCTTCAGATTTACCTCCATGGGTGTACCTGCAACCTTTGTATTCTCCATCTTGAATTTGGAGAGCATGTCTACAATTTACTTCCTCTGAGTGAGGAACATACCTTTCTCTTTATATACTACTTCCAAACCTAGGAAGTTGTTGATATATTTAGGTAGTGATGTGTGTGATCACTCTAGGACCACCAGGACACTTTTTTCCCTCTTTAAGATGTTTTTCTCTCCCGACTTGTATATACGCCTATTGCTCTAATGGGCTACTTATCTTTGTACATTCTAGTGGTAATACATTCAGTATTGTGTGTTTTTGCTCCAAGCTTCTTCTTCTTCCTTGTGCTATTCATGTGCTTTTGTAGATGTCTAACTCCAACAATTGGTATCATAGCAGGTCATCGCTTCATCTAGGGCATCATCGACACTCCTCCGATTGGAGTCTCAGAATCGCATGAATTTTTTTGAGCTCATTTTGGCCTCCAAATGCACTATCATAGTGCTTGTGCAGGCTATTTCATCTTTTTCTGCCAAAGGTATATACCAGTTTTGGTTCGCCAGTATAAGCATCTTGAAGTCTCCTACAAGTTTACCAGAATTTGTCTAGGCAGTTCTATTCAAATTTTTGAGATACAATCAATTTTTTGCATCAAGGTATTTTAGTCACCGGCCATGGCTGAAAGTAGTGATGTATTCCGTATGTTGGCTATTGAGGATAAGTTAGATGGTACCAACTACCCATTATGGGCTTATATGATGGGACATGTATTGGTTGCAAAAGGACTATGGAATATTGTGCAGGGTGCTGAAAGATGTCCTGTTACACCTATGAACACAGGTACTGCAAATACAGGTGTTGGTGCTGATTGAGATGATGTCGAAGATGGTGATTTTCTATAGATTCGTGTTCCTGTTCTAGTTTCTGTTGCACCTACTGTAGAGAAAATTTGTTGGGATGGCAAAGATGTTCAGGCACATGCATTGATAGCTTTGTCTATCAAACGTGCCATTATTCCTCACGTTTGCTCTTGCAGAATAGCTAAGGATGCTTGGGATACACTTACCACATTGTACCAGCATAGAAATGAGGCTCGTGTTGCTTACCTCCGAAAACAGTTGGAGATTGAGCACATGAATGAAGGTGATTCTATGGACAGTTTTCTAACAAAGATCAAGGATTTAAAAGAACAATTGATTTTTGTTGATGAAGTTATACCAGATAGCTCACTTGTGTAGACTGTTCTGAATGTCTTCATGATTTATATCAGAGTTTTGCTTCTACTCTTCATTTGATGATGAAAGGCAATCCAAATGCCTTGTCATTTGAGGAGTTAGTCTCTGTTCTATTGTAGAAAGATTAGTCTAGGCAAAACAAGTCCATTATGCATGTTGCAGATCAAGCTTTCCTGGCTAGTCAGAAGGGCCAAGGTAATGATGGAGCTCATCTACAGATGTTGCACATTTGAAGAAGGAAGACAAAGGTGAGAAGAAATCAGAAAAGTGAAAATTGTTTTGCAAGTACTATAAAGGAAATGATCATATCATAAAGAACTGTCCAAAACTGGCTGCTAAAGAGGCAAAGAAGAAAGAGGCCAAAATGGTTGTTGCAGAGGCCTCTACACCTAAAACAGAGTCTGCTAATCTTGTGCAAGAAGAAGAATGGGCGTTTACGATTGTTTGCAATTTTGACCCATCTTGTCATGACCAGTGCATGTCTGCAGTAGACTCAGATGTTTGGTACTTTGATAGTGGGGCAACTAAACATATTACCTTGCAGCATAGTTTCTTCTCTTCACTTGAGCCTGCCCCTACATGGAATACTATCACATGCGCCAACAAGTCCTCTTATCCTGTCATGGGAGTTGGTAAGATCATTTTGGCTACTGCTAATGGTAGTTCTTTCACTTTGTCAGATGCTTTATTTGTGCCAACGATCAAGACGAATTTGTTATCAGTTTTAGCTTTAGCCAAGATTGTCTTGGTTGTGAAATTTGTTGATGACAAATTTAGAGTTCATGATTTGTCAGATGGCGTTGTGATTATTGCTTTTGGCATTTTATGTCGTGGTTTGTATAAGCTCATAGACTATGAAAGATTTGTCAATGATTCAGCATGTGCAGTACATGATTCGCAGGCTATGTCAGATGCAAAGCTTTTGCATGCATGCTTTGGTCATCTGAATTTTGCTAGTTTGCGATGCCTACAAAAATCTGAAATGGTGTCCTCTTTGCCCAAACTTGAGGCACCCAGAAAACATGTCTGTGAAGGCTGTATTTTGGGCAAAATGCAGTGTTCCTCCTTTCCAAAAGATGGTTCAGTTCGGGTTACTCAGAAATTGTAGCTTGTACATAGTGATGTCTGTGGTCCTATATAGACACCCTCTTTTGGAAACTATCTTTACTTCGTGACTTTCATTGATGATTTTTCTAGGCATCCATGGGTATATCCATTGAAAGCAAAGTCCGAAGTGTTCATGTGCTTCAAGCAATTTTTGGTTTTGGCTAAAAATCTGTCAGCACATAAAATTGGCATCCTCCGTTCTGATCGAGGGGGGGATATATGTCTTCTGACATTAATGCATTTCTGGTTGAATGTGGGATAAAACATGAGTGTACAGTGCCATATGCACCTCAACAGAATGGAGTTACTGAACAAAAGAACAGGTCACTCATGGAGATGGAGAGGTGTATACGGTCAAGGGTCAGGCTTTACCACATAGTTTTTGGCTTGAGACTGTCATCTATGTAGCATATGTACTTAATAGGTGTCCCACTAAAGCACTACAACCTATCACTCCATATGAGGCTTGGCACGGATGCAAGCCATCTGTTGCTCATCTGTGTGTTTTTGGTTGTCTAGCATATGCGTTAGTGCCTAAACAACATCGCAAAGAATTGGATGATAAAGCAATAAAATGTATTTTTGTTGGGTAAAGTTCTGAAAGTAAAGGTTATCGTCTATATCATCCATAGACTAACTGCATTTTGGTTAGCCGTAATGTTGTTTTTGTGGAAGATGTTATTCAGCCATTGCTTTCATGTACTAAGGAGATATTTGTTAGCTCCAAAGACATCTATGATACTTTGTTGTCTCTTTTTATAGGTGGACAGTCTAGTGTTGGTCCTAATGAGGCAACTTCTCAGCCTTTGCAGGTTTCATCTGATGATGCAGATCATTCCATTTCTGATGCAGATTTACATTATGCACTTCTTGATGAGAGAGTTGATATTGGGCAGGAAAAAACTATGCAAAAATGGCTGGTAAAGACTTTGTGTGATAGCAAATTAGATGCACCTCCGTCATCTCCTACTTGATCAGGCTCTCATGGAGCCTGTTTTGCATCAAATTGCTATGTTATGGTTGCATCTAGTCTCTGTGATGAGAATGGGCCTGTTTCATTTGATGAAGCACAAAATTCACAAAATTGGATGGCTGTTATGCAATCTGAATATGATGATATAATAAAGAATGGTACTTGGTCTTTACGTGACTTGCCTCCTGGCAAGAAGGCCATTGGCACAAAGTGGGTATACAAGCTGAAACGTAAGCCTGATGGAATGGTTGAAAGGTATAAGGCCAAGCTTGTTGCAAAGGGTTATGCGTAGGAAAGAGGCATTGATTTTGATGAGACCTTTGCACCTACATGTCGTATGACTATTGTTCATAGCATCTATGCACTTTGCAGCTCATCATGGTTGGAATGTACATCAGTTAGACACTAAAACTGCATTTTCTGAATGGTGACGTGCATGAAGAAGTGTATGTTTTTCAGCCCCATGGCTTTGTGCCGAAAGGGCATGAAAACCAGGTGTGCAGCTTAAAGAAGGCATTATATGGTTTAAAGCAAGCACCACGTGCTTGGTATGAAAAGATACATGCCTATCTGATTGCACATGGTTTTGAGAACAATCCAACTGAAAGCACCTTATATGTTAAGCATGCTAATGATGTACTTCTAATCATTCTGGTGTACGTTGATGGCATGCTGCTTATTGGTCCTCATGAGAAGCATATTGCTGATTTCAAGGCTGATTTACGTGCCTCATTTGAGATGTCTAATTTGGGGCATTTGCATCATTATTTGGCCATTCAGTTTATGCATTTTGATGGTGGAATGGTGTTGTCTCAAATGAAATATATTGACACATTATTGCAACATTTTGGCCTTGAAGACTATAAGCCTATTGCCACTCCTACGGAGACAGGTTTACGATTAAGTCTTCATGAGGTTGGAGATGCATTTGATGTTGTTCTATATCAGCATGCTATTGGATGCCTGATTTACTTATGCATTACTCGGCCAAATATTCAGTTTGCCATCTCCCAGATGAGCAGGTTTATGCATTGCCCAAGAGTCAAGCATTGGCATGTGGTTAAGCGCATCTTTCTCTACTTGAGTGGTACCCGGCTACTTGGATTGTTTTATCCCAAGGGGGGATCACTACCGCTAGATTTGCATGCTTTTCTAACAAGGATTGGGTTGGTTGCTATGGCACTCGTGTGTCCACTAGTGGTTTTTGCTTCATGCTTGGTAGCTCATGCATATCTTGGCTGAGCAAGAAGCAGCCTATTGTGGCCACTTCCATTTGTGAGGCTGAGTATAGGGCAGTTTCACAAAAACTATTGAATGTGTGTGGCTAAGACACCTTATGGCTGATTTGGGTGTTGGTCAGTCTTCTACCACCACTATGTTCACTGATAGTTATGTTTTCCCTCTGTAGGAGGTTTTTTTCCCTCGGCTTGCCCTAATGGGCTACTTATCTTTCACATTCTCTAGTGATACATTCAGTATTGTTTGTTGTGCTCGAAGCTTCTTCTCCTTCCTTGTGTTATTCGCGTGCTTTCGCAGGCATCTATCTCCAACAAATGAAAGGTGAAAAATTCTCAAAGAGTTATAGGCAAAGAAAAGTTTTCAAGTTAAGGTCATGTGATATAGGCATGCAGTCTTAAGGGTAGGTCATAAACGCTTTGTGGTAACATATGAAAAAGATTAGGAAAATCTATTGGTGGTCTAGGATGTACATCAATGTGAGGGACTTTGTGAGAACTTGTGCCACTTGTCAAGTACAATCCTCAATCAAGCATAGAGATCCCTTACACCCAACTTACCTCCTTGTATTCATTACAAGTGGGTGGTTGATCTTATAACCATTCCCAAAGGAATTGATAAGATGAGGTACATTGGGTTGGCAAGAGAAGACTTAACTAATCATGTGGAAGTTGATCCCTCCATTCTAACACCATTTTCGATGTATGTAGATTCCTTTTAGAAGAAGTGATTCTAGCTATTATGATGACCTAGAGAGGGCAGTCTAGACTTGACACTCTTAGTAAAAGTAAGGATTTGTTCTATATAAATAGGCTATGGATAGTATCTAAAGCACTTTGTTAGTGGGATCCTAGGTACTGCTAGTGCATGCCCCTAAATCCTCAACTTTGATTGGGGGTTAGGCCTTTCCCATTTAACAGAAAAGTTGTGAAGCTTCCTAATTAGCTGATAGAAACTTTATCTTTTTTCAACCACAAAAATACAGAAGTAAGGACTAACAAAAAAAAAGAAACGAGGTAGTACATTGATGGTTTTTGCAAAGCTGAAGTTGAATAAAATGTAAAGAAAAATAAAAAGAACGAAAATAGTACACAAAGCTCAGTTGTGGTGTCAAAACCACTATTAAGTATTTACATGTGGTCTATACAAGGTGGATGCCTACAATAGGGGGAATTAGATGAGTTTATTGATGAGTGTGAAAGTAAAGAGCATTAGAATGTTTATATAAAATAACAACTAGCCTTGAAAACAAGAGACATGAAATATTGTTCCTAGAACATTTAATGGTTATAAGTGAGTCTTAGCTTAGTTTCAAAAGTCATATGTTGTACGAATGTGTTTTTAGTTTTAATTTGATTGATTTAGAGTTTTCCTTTCTATCAGAGTCTACATTTCCATGAAAATAAAAAGTGATGATGAATTTACATTTCCATGAAAATAAAAAGTGATGATGAATTTGAAAAACAGGTGAAAAATATTTGAAATTGTTTTCAAAAGGAGTTTGATGCTTCTTTCAATGGATCTGCAGGTTAAGTGGGGATGGATGTTGGAAGGATTCTAGCACCCCAATTCAAATGCTGAAAAATAAAAATATTTCTTGGGATTTTATTCTCTTTTATTTGATTTTTTGCTACTATTTATATTCTCTTATCCCTCTCATTTGATGATGTTGAACCTTTTCTACATACAGGAAGCAAAGGCAAAGGGAACTTAGAGATGTGTGATTGCCTATGTGTTCTATGCACATGTGTTTATGTGAATGTTCATGTGTTAGTGTGTTCCTCTCTCTCTCTCTCTCTCTCTCTCTCTATATATATATATATATATATATATATATATATATATATATATGCATACACATATATATATATATATATATATATATATATATATATATATATATATATATATATATATATATATATATATATATATATATATATATATATATCTGTGTGTGTGTTGTTGGAGTTTGAGGTATGCGCAAGCACATGAGCAGCACAAAGAAAAAGAAGAAGCTTGGGGCACAACACAACAATGAATATATTACCAAGAGAATATACAAAGATAAGTAACCCATTAGACTTATCGGCATATATACAAGCCAAGGGGAAAAACCTCCCAAAGAGGGAAAACAGTGTCATGGCAATTTAAAGTGTGTTCACACACATCGCTACCAAAATATATCAACAAATTCTCTTGTGGGAGTGATACGGTGTTGAGAGCAGTATGGGCACCCAAGGACTAACTAGACAAGGAAGCCAGCGGAGAGAGTCAGAGCGAGGTGAAGGATTAAGTAGACAAAGCAGTTGATGCAAATCTGGCAGATAGGCCCTTCAAATTTTTCCAAATCAACATCTTTATAACAGTGATTCTTATCACTAACAATCATTGTAAATACCATTTCATATTTTTGTAGCTTTATTTTGTGCAAGCCAAGGAGTCCTTGAGCTTGAGGAGCCTTAGAAGTACCTACATATCAATTTTCGTATTTTTTAGACTCCGTTTAAGCCCTCAAATTGGCCCTGGAACCTAATTTTTAACTAAGCCGGACACTAGGTCTGGACAGGGCCAAAACCTAGTCAAAAACTATAAATAGAGCTAGAGAGCTCATTTTTGAGGTTAGCTTGTAATAGATTTGAACTTGTAAGAGCTTTTTGAAAGTAATCTAAGAACTCCATTGCTTCTCACTCTTTGTCTTGCCGTGTGTGCGCGTGTGTGTGTATGTGTGTGCATGTTTGTGTGCTTCTCACTCACGCACTTGTGCCTTCACTTGCTCGAGGTCTTCATACCATCCTCACGTCTTCCCGGATTGACATTAAAGGAGGTGCTACTCATCACTGAGCTACACCAAATTTTGGCGCCGTTGCCGGGGATCGAGCTTTGAGGACGAGCGTGTGATGGTAAGACGTAGAGTTGTGACGTTGGCATTGTAAGTAATTTCTTTACTTTTCCTTACTTTTCTCATCCTTACTTCAGCATCATCATCACCATCATCTCCCACCTCCATCTCCATCATCGTGAAAATTTACAGTTTTTGATCATATCACCTTCTCCACCTCATTTCCCTCATTCCACTTGTGAGAGAGAGCGAGAGAGCAATATTGTGTGCCCTGTTTTTGCATGTTTGTTGAGTTTTTTGCAGGTTCCAGCAGCATCATCCCCTCCAGCACGTTGCGCAGGTACGGAAATGTGCAGAACTGTCTCGCAGTCGCCAGTTTTTGTCGATCGCGATTGACAGAAACTTTCATCTTTTGGTAAAACTGAGTGCATCACAGTAGACTAGAGGCTTTGCACAGCACAGATCCATAAAAATTTTTTTAAAAATTGCAAAATTTCAGTCCATCGCGATTGATAGCATCAATCGCGATTGACACTGTCCATCGCGACGGACAGCCAGTCCATCGCGATTGACAGACCCCGACGGACACATGTCCATCGCGACGGACACCCCTGTCCATCGCGACCGACAGAAAAATCACGATTGACACCCCCTTTCGCCGAGATTCTTGTCCATCGCGACATATAGAGCCCCGATTGACACAAATTCATGGAAAACACCGAAAATTTCATCCATCGCGACGGACAGCCATCAATCGCGACGGACACCTGTCCATCGCGATGGACAGCCATCAATCGCGACGGACAGCCATCCATCGCGACGGACAGCAATCCATCGCGACTGACAGCCATCCATCGCGACGGACAGCCATCCATCGCGACGGACAGCCATCCATCGCGACGGACAGCCATCAATCGCGATGGACAGCCATCAATCGCGACGGACACCTGTCCATCGCGATTGACAGCCCAGTCAATCGCGATTGACAGCCCAGTCAATCGCGATTGACAACCATTTTTTAGGGTTTATTAAATTGAGGAATTTGGCTAATTTTGGGCATAACTATTGGGCTATAGGACATATAGGGAGGCTATAAACAAGCAATTTGAGGAAACCCTATTGACCTGTTAGCCTGTTTGAACCCTGTTTTAATCCCTGAAGCCTGAACTGACATAACTTTCTCATACGAAATCCGTTTGTTGTGATTCTTGTTTTGTTGGAAAGCTCATGGGGAATACAACCAAAACTTCCACTGGTTATGTGAAAATTAATATCAGGATTATTAGATAGGGTTTTTTGAAGTTGACCATACCCCGAGGTAGGAAAACTGAGGGATCCTTGGGATTGTTTTCCATAAAGGCAAAGGATAATTTGGTCTGTGAGTTACATGCATGAAAGTGGTCTATTGTGTCATTTGAATCTAAGTCTTGAGCTAACCGTGGGACTTTTACAGGTCCAGTAAGAGCACTTGAGGGCATTCTAAGCAAGAGTAAGTGCAAGCTTGGGAACACGCTTCCTGGGCACACCAGGGCAACCAAGAAGGAAACAAAAGGTTGGAAATTCTCAACTCCCATTGTCAATTCCTAGCTTAGGCTAAGAACGACTAGAGGTAGGAGTAAGTCAGGGCGACGATAGGAAATTATCAAGTTGAAGAATACCTAAACTTTCAAGTTTAAGCTAAGAACATAATCTTTGTACTGTCGAGAACTTTAAAGGAAAAGAACTTAACGTGGAACGATCAACTTCAAGCGCGGAACTACACTCAAGTATACCTTACGACGTGATATCAGACAAGAATTTTAACACGGTAATCAACTAAAAAGAATCAAGTAACTGATACAAAAGGACTCCACAACGAGGTTGTACTTGGGCAAATTTGGGCTATTCAATTATGCTTATGAACCTTAGATCAGGGCGACATCTATGGAGAGATAGACAAAGTCTTAGGTCTTCAGAGGCTAGTGCCAACCACACTGCTAGGTCTTGGGCCCAGCAGTTGAGCCACCACTCATACTACCCTAGCTCTGAGACTAGTGAATCAGAGATGTCTCAAGGCATGGACAGACCTACGGGAAGTTCAGGAGTGCCATACTTGCACAGGGTAGAAGGCACGTACAAGACACAGCTGGAATACCTTAGGACCAACCGATTAGGTGCTAGCATCTATGAGGACAGTCTAGGAAGATCTGTGGTCCAAATCAAAAACCCATACCAATCTATTGGACTAGAGCACCCAGCTGTCAAGTTTGAAAACGGAGCATACTTGGACAAAGAAGGAACCATATACGTAGTCACCAGTCACCCAGATAGGACAGACGAATTCGGGAATGTGATCCCTGAGACGGTCATAGATGACCTGGAGCAAGGAAACATGGGCGAAGAACCTAGGACCCCTCGAGGGAAATCTGTTCTTACTAGAATCCTCAATCCCGAATGGGTTCCCCAAGACAACAAGAGTATAGATCTGCTTCTGAACCGAGAGACTGACGAAGCCTTTTGGAGGTATAAATCTGATCGTCCAAATGATATAGGAACAATCATGATCTATGAGTTTAAAGATCCAGATAGCCGAGGTAGAGTGACCTACTTAGATCACACTTCAGAGAGGATCTTTGTGGTTACAGAAAATGACAGACATGCTTACAATTGGAAGGGTGAATTCGTTTTCCCCCAACCAAGATCGAATGTGTCCTATGGTCACCCGGGAGCTGGAACGTCCCATGCTCATGGAGCTCAAAGAGATAGACATAGAGATAGACCTGAGGTAAGCTTTGCCAACCCAGGGGGCAGAGAAAGAACGAGGACGGAAACAAATAGAGTAGAACCTGAGGTACTTAGAGCTCCCAGGAATCAAAGACATGCGGATGAGTTCCCTCTACCACGACCTAGAGAGCACACAAGGACTTTGAGACCGACCCAACTAGTTAAGTCCATGAAAAACTACTTCGATGGCACTGGAGATCCCTACGATCATGTGGCTGAGTTCAGGCAAGTCTTGAGAGCTGAACAAGTTGAAGATCTGTTCACGCAGTACAATGCCTTTGGTCTAACCCTTAGGAACACTGCCCTGACATGGTTTCAGCCACTAAACGAGAGGCAGTTCAGGAGTATAGACCAACTCCTAGAGGCTTTCATTATTGAATTCTCTCAGAGTGGCATAAGACATAATACCTCCTCGCTAATTCACAGCTTCAAGCAAACCCCTCAAGAAACCGTGAGACTTGCACGAAGAAGATTTAGGCAATACTTAGAAAGATGCCCTGTTTCGGAGCTACCCACACTAGCTAAGCAAGTGGCTTTATTCTTGGATGGATTGCTAAGTACCAAATTGAGATCTTATGTGTACTTAAGGACCCTAGGACCATAGAAGAGTGTGTACGCATGTGCATTGACATCGAGGATAACCTAGGGGAGGATTTAGAGCTTTCCAAGATATACAAAGATTCAGATAGTGCCTCTAGCCTCTCTTCCATGCAATCCACATCAATTGAGGAACTTGCAGAGAAAGTAGCTCAGAAATTAGGTGTCACTAGCAAACAGATCCCAAGGTTTGCCCCTGTGAAAAGATGCTATACTTGTGGTGGCGACCACATGGCAAATGTATGTCCCATTATGGCTCAACCCCAAGTAAATCCTAGTAGCCAGTACTGCACCATAGAACGGCGGTACACCAACCACACCGCGCAAGATTACCCCTACAATAAGCAAGATGTTAGGCAGACGTACCCACAACCATACCCTCAACAAGGCAGATACCAGAGTCAATACCCACCACAACAGTATGCTAGGCCTCAACAAACCTACCAACCACACTACCAAAACCAACAAAGGCCTCAGCCTGTGTTAGCACAACAACCCCCTACCCCAGCTAATGTAATTCCGGTAAAGTATGCAGCCGTAGAAGAGAACCTGAATAGAGCAATAGTGCCAGTAACCCATTGCTATCAAAAAGTGACCCCAGTGACCATAGTTTCGATTCTACACATATTGATAGCCCCCAGGCCTACTACATGCAGTCTCCTGAACATGGTGAGTCCTACTAGAGTGAAGAACCAAGTGAACCTAGTTGGGAACCAGAGTACACAAATGTAATGTACACAAACCCTAACTCTAGACCCAACCTAGGCAAGTAAGATCCCCATTCCCTAGAGGACCATGCTACAGATGTCAGGGAGATCATCTCATTCGTGATTGTCCCTTGCCTCCACCTACACAACCCCAGTCAGTGACGATCCAGTGCTTTTGCCAAGAGTGTGGGAAGGAGCACCTCTTACGAGACTGCCCTAAGAATCCTAATAATATGCCAAAAATCACTCCTATTAACGTTGTTGGGTTAGTGGTGGATTCCACAGAAAGTGTCACTTCCACTACACCCGTACAGGTAGTCACTAGAGCTCAAGCATTGCAACAAAACCAAGGGGTAGGCCAGGAAAAGGGCCCAGAGGCTAGTGAAACTGAGAGCATAACCAAGAAAAGGACTAGAGCTTGGCGAGATAGTCGCGAAAGAATGAAAAGACAATGGGCAAAAAAGATGAGTGAACTCGAGGAAAGCCTCAGAGAAACAAAGGCCAGGATAACTGAACTCACATCTCAAACTCCCTCTCACACTACCACACCACCACCATTCCCGTCTCCATCCGACCCGCCACCTTCCAACCCACCTCACACAATTCCACCACCCCCAAGAGTAGGATCAGTCCTAGCAGATCCACTCCCGAGGACCTTAATATGATGCTTAAAGCCTATCAGGCCAGAATCCAAGAAGGGCCAAACGTAACTGGTCATGAAAGTGTTACCCTAGAGCAGAACTAGAGCTAGAACGAACCAAAATTTGTGCGAAAATGGTGGGATTGGCTCAGACCATGTTTGATGCCAGTCGCCTATTTAACATCTCTAGTTCAGTGAAGACACAGTTACACTTTGATGGACTGCTAGAAAGAATAGAGAAGTTGATTGCACAATCAGAAAAGGAACCCGTCTCTCAACATAAGGACAAGGCAAGTGAAGGAGCAAGTCTTCCTGCCCAGGAAGCCTATGTGCCTATTTCTACGGAGCCAGACACATCATCTTCTATGAATCGGTTCACACCCGAATTCCTACGAGAGATTCAAGAAGACAAATGGGCTAAAGAAAGTGAAGTCCCTCCTCCTATTGAACTTGTGCATGATGCACACGACCAATTCCCACAAGACATCCCATCCATTTATGAGGAGCAAGAGAGCACCCACTCTCAGGAAAGATTAGACTTTGAGTCTAACTCTCTACAAGAATTACCCCACTTCACAGGCCCATGGGAAGCTAAGTCAACGTGTATCAGAGCACCCACAGTCATGATACGAAATGAGGACTCAGTCATACCTAGGAACACAGAGGTAGTGAAAAACACTAAAGTACAATGCAACCTCACCTTAGAAGAGCTACTCAAAGTAAGGCCAGAGCTATGGAAACATGTAGCCAAACAAGTACCAAAGATAGCAAACACTCGTTCCCAGGTAGGATCCCAGAGAACAGTGCCAGAAATACCATTGGACAAGATAGGAGACATGAGTGAGGGCGAAGAGGGAAACACATATCTTCCTATCACCCATCAAGGATACACCACCAAGGCCATTCTAGACTCAGGTGCAGGAGTCGCAATTGCTACAACTTCCCTTTGGAAGCGTTGGGGCAAGCTAGCACTCCGACCGACGAGAATGAAATTGCAGATGGTCGATGGTCACATAGAGAGACCCCTAGGGTTGTTAGAACGAATCACTCTCACCACATGTGGTGTTGAGTTCGAGCACACATTTGCTATATGTGATTTTAGCAAGAACCATGCCTATGAGATGATTTTGGGAAGACCATTTATGCGACAGTTGCAAGTGGTACAGGATTGGGGAACCAACTCCTTGTACCTACAACACTTGGGTGTTACGACCAAGGTGAATCTCAAAGATTACTCTCATAGAGATGTTCCTCCTATCCAATGGAATCCCATCCATAGAGCCAAAGACGATACAGAATCGGTGCATTCCATAGGTCAGGATCCTCATGGATGCATGAAGACACCCACTTATGCATGTGCAAAGTAGCAGTAGAAGAAGAGAAGAGAGAAGAAGCCAGAGAGATAGGTGCAAAAGAAACACATAGATCAATTCAAGACCCAGCCTATGCACCTGTAGTATTTCCTGATGAAGAATTTGAACCCCATGGCTGGGCAGAAATCTTAGCAACAATGGATGTAGCCATCAATGAAGAACAATGGACACCGCACTGTGATGAGGATGGCTATGACATTTCAGTCTTCTCCATAGAGCCAATTATGGGAGAGGTAGTGTTAGAAGAGTGTGAACCTAGCCCTGATGCATTTGAGGATGCAAGTGACTCCGATCTAGAGTCAATCATTATGGACCCACCTTTTGCATCAGATGAAGAATACTTCTATGAAGTAGAATTTCAACCCCAGAGGCACGGAGAGCTTACAAATGATGTAAGGCTAGCCACACATGTAACTCCTAAGGAAGAAGGAAAGAAAAGAAAGAAGCAGAAGCCATACACATACAATGATAATTATGCGGCTAAGATCAAAGAGGAGATAGATAGACTGGTAGAAGCTGGATTCATCTATGAAATTGAGCACACTGAGTGGGTATCCCCCATTGTAGTGGTGCCCAAGAAAAATGGGAAGTTGCATGTATGCATTAACTTGAAGAAGGTCAATGCAGCCATAATTCGAGATAACTATCCGCTTCCTATCACAGAACATCTCTTAGAAAGAGTAGCAGGCAAGGAAGTGTACAGCTTCCTTGATGGATTTTCGGGCTACAATCAAGTAGCCATAGCTCCAGAAGATCAGCATAAGACGGCTTTTGCCACTGAATGGGGCATTTTTGCCTTTAGAGTAATGCCATTCGGGCTTACTAATGCACCTGCTACCTTTCAAAGATTGATGTGTCACGTGTTTAAAGAGTTCCTGAGGAAGAACTTAGAAGTCTATGTTGATGATCTTTGTGCTCATTCCAACATCAGGCAAACCCATATTCCTGAACTCAGACAAATCTTTGACAAATGTAGAGAATATCAAGTCTGCCTAAACCCAGAAAAGTGCGTTTTTATGGTCAGGCAAGGCAAGATTCTAGGACACATAGTGTCAAAGAATGGCATATCCATTGATGAAGAGAAAGTGAGAGCTATTGCCGAGTTACCTAGGCCTAAGAATGTCAAGGAAGTACAAGCTTTCATGGGGCATTGTGGTTATTACCGACGGTTTATACACATGTATGCCATCATAGCAAAGCCTCTGTATGGACTTTTGACTAACTTTGAGTGGACTGACAAATGTGAGAATTCCTTCAATGAGCTTAAACGCCGACTATGTTCTGCACCAATCTTGACCACACCAAATTGGAATAAGCCTTTCCATGTTCATGTTGATGCATCTAATTATGCTATTGGGTGTGTACTCGCGCAGCCTACCGGTGAAGGTAATATGGATCTTCCAATTGCCTATGCTAGTAGACAATTGAATGCAGCTGAACGAAATTATACCACTACGGAGAGAGAAGGATTAGGCATGGTATATGCAGTTAAAAAGTTTAGACATTATTTGCTTGCAAATAAGTTCAAATTTTTTCTTGACCATCAGGCACTGCTGTATCTCGTGAACAAGCCATGCAATACAGGTAGATTAGTAAGATGGTTTCTCTTACTAATGGAATACGACTTCGTGGTTGTGGTAAGGAAAGGTAGGAATCATTTGAGAGTAGACCATCTCTCTAGGCTCACATCCGGAGAAGCCCCACAAGGAGTATCGGATGATCTTCCCGATGCTTACTTGTTTAATTTGGAAGTAATACCTTAGTGGGCTAAGTCATTAGTGCCAGTATTGACATACGGGCCTAACCACCCAGTAGTAAACACACAGGATAGAGAGGTAGTAAAAGCTCAAAAGTATCACATCATGGCAGGTAGTATGTACAAGCACACAGATCAAGGGATCTTGGCTTGTTGTGTGGAAGAGGATGAGTACGCTAAATGGTTGCAATTAGCACATGTAGGTGCATTAGAGCAACACTACTCAAAACAACGAACCCTACACACACTAAGGAGACTCGGAGTGCATTGGCCAACTATGGAAGCTGATGTCCAAAATTTGTGCAAGGAATGCCCAATCTGTTGCACTAAACCACCTGTGGAACATGCCACTCTTTATCAAGTGTCCATAGTGCCAGATTGGAGTGAACCACTAGTATCCTTCCTGAGGACGAAAACATTCCCTCCAGACATGACTCTGGTTAGGAAAAGAAGTCTAGAACAAGAAGCCCTAGAGTACTCACTCATTGGTGATAATCTCTACAAGCGTGGTAAGGATGGTTACCTGAGACTATGTGTCCATGAAAGTGAATATCTCAAGATCTTGGAAACTGCTCACCAAGGTGTAGCAGGAGGACACTTTGGAACAGATCGGGTGATCAAGGCAATACTATTTGCGGGCTTCTGGTGGCCGACCCTTCACATGGATGCACATACCTATGTGAAACGGTGTGATATCTGTCAGCGAACTCAGTATCCTATACGCAAAGACGAGATGCCACTGAAACCTATGATGGGTGGACGTGCATTCTCTAAGTGGGGAATAGACTTTGTAGGTCCTATTAATCCCCCAGCTAAGGGTTCCCATGCAGAATATATCATTGTTGCGACAGACTATCTAACAAAGTGGGTAGAGGTAAAAGCCACAACGAAGAACAATGCTCAAACAACAGCTAAGTTTTTATTTGAGAATGTGTTCACTAGATACGGGCTACCTATAGAGCTAGTTAGTGATAGAGGCACTCACTTCTTGAATGAAGTTATTGAAAATCTGCTCCAAGAATTCTTGGTAGTACATAAGAAGTCTGCCCCCTATCACCCTCAAGCAAATGGCCAGGCTGAGAGCACCAATAAGATCTTATGCAATGTACTGACGAAATTAGTGAACAATAAACGCTATGATTGGGACAAACAGCTACACCATGCTATTTGGGCATATCGAGTGGCCTATAAAACGGTACTCCAAGCCACCCCCTTTCAGATGGTATTTGGCCAAAATGCAGTGCTACCGTTGGATTTCTTAATACCTACATTGAAAGTAGCACAGGAGCATGAATGGACAAGTCATGAACTCTCCTCTAGGATCTTCGACCTAGAACGATTAGGAGAAACAAGACTGAGGGCGGCTGCAGGGATATATGCAGCTAAGAAACGACAGAAGGCATACTTTGATGCCCACGTCAAGGATAAAGGTTTGAAGGCAGGCGACCTAGTACTAGTCTACACTTTAAAACAACACGCGAGAAAACTAGAGAAAAGAGGCTACGGACCCATGATCATTAATAGGATCTCAACCAGTGGAGCAGTTCAACTCGCTACCCTCGAAGGTGATGTTCTTCCTAGCTATATAAGCGGGTGCAGAGTCAAGTTATATCAGGAACCCCTGACGGAAGAGATGCTATGTCGACTCAACATTGCTAAGAAACGCAAAGAAGAAGAAAAACGAATTCGAGAAGAAGCTCAAGCAGAAGCATTGGAACGCATCCGGAGAATGAAGTTGAGAAGACAGGGTAGGGAGCAACCTGTGCCAGATGCATATGCAGATCAAGGATATCACGTGGCTATGTGTGAAGTTTCAGGTGTCAGCTCTCATAGGATAATTGATCGACGTCCTTTTATAACCTTAGATATAGGACAAGGAAAGGGTGCAAGGACTGTAAGAGCCTTGATTGACTCAGGTGCAGCCACTAGTGCTGTTAAATTGTCTTACTGTCAAGAGTTGAAATTAACTGTTAATCCTATAGAAGCATATCTCATAGGATTGGGAGGTGTGGAAACCCCTTGCATGGGCGAGGTGGAACTTCCCCTCTATATTCAAGACGAAGTAATGACAGTCAAAGTACTAGTGTGTCAAGATGAGGACCTCACTGAGCCTCTTGTCTTGGGTCAGGATTGGATCTATGATCATGCAGTCAACCTAAACCTAAGAAGTGGACTTCTTCAGGTATGGGTAAATCATAGTCGAATTACAGTTGAACTGGAAAATGAGGCACTCAAGAAACTAGGTAAGGCACAAACTCCTGGTCCTGCCAGGGGTGCACATGAAGTTGACAATGCTATTCTTGTCCAAAAATATATGATGCAGAAAGAGGATTGTCTCAACAACGGAGTCAAGGATAAGACGGCACTTCCTTCTTTTCCAAAGGCCAGAAGGATGTAGCAGCCAACGGCAGATCAAATACAGAAGAAGCAGAACACTACCTATACTGGAGGCCAAAAAAAGGAGCAAAGCAGATTGTTTCAGCCGATGAAACAAGTATGGAGGTGAAAAGGCGAACACCCTGTTCCGACTAGGCCAACACCACGACCAAAACCTCTTATTAGTAATCAACAACACGACACTAATAAGAAGTCCTTCATAAATTCTTCTGCGAAAGTGAAGTCTATTTGGGTACCCAAGAAGTCAATGAAGGCCAGCCCACAATCACGACAAATCTGGGTGCCTAAGGCTTGCTTGCGGGCTCAAATAGCTACACCAAGGCCAAACCCTATACAACATGTTTCACTCACTCGAACATCTGAGGCCCACTCTTACACATCACGCACGAACACGTATTCTTCCATGAGCACAAGTAGAATCACTTGTAAATGGGTCCCTAAAAAGCCCCATTTTTCAAGTAAATACCCTATCACACTCTCCAGAGTCTCCACAAAGTCAAGATCAAAACCTATCCATTGCATTTGGCAACTTAAAACTTGTAATAAACCCCCGGACCCCAGTTGTAAGTCCATGTCCACCTACTAACTACGTCACTCTCACATCACATCATTCCTCTTAGTTCTTAGGTCTACCCAATTCCTAACTACACACACAAGCACCGAGCACTTACTAACCCCCTAACCTCTCCCGAACCTCATGTTAATGTTGTAACGGGGGCACAGTGTCATTTTTGTGTCCATTGCAATGTTAACATCTATTCATATATTCTCACAGAACCAGCTGTGAAGTTTTCAACATGGCTGAGGCTTCAGGAACTAGCTCTCAAACAGAACCGAGCCAGCAAGTGGTGGACTTAGACAGTTTACCCGTTTTGCCTGAGACAAATGAAAGACCAGAAGAATTGCAGGCCATCAAAATCATACCTATTGCGGACCCTCCCAGTGGCCATACCATGCCCGTCGGAAAAGCTTCCCACTGGTTTAGTGAAGTGGCAGGACCCTTGGGAGAGGGAACGTACCTATGGGAATCAGAGTTGGACTTCAATGGGAAGCAAGGTAAATACCATTTCTTTACAAGAGAATTCGAGAAGTTACAAAATGCAGAAGGTCTACGTTCGATATGGGAGAAGGCAGGATTGGATGCATATTTCAGTGCACGGCTCCCAAAGCCTAACTTCATGCGATGCTACTATCTCATCAACACCTTGACTCCAAACAAGAACCCAAAAGGTGCAAGCTCATTTGTGATTCCATCTCTGACAAAGGGGAATGAGCTCAAGAGGTTCAGGCTATCAAACAACTTGGCGAGAGAGGCCCTAGATATGCGCGGAATGCATATTCCTACAGAGAAGGAAACCCTAGTGCCGGATTACACGAAGAATCGAAGCCTCACCAAACTCAAGGACATGGTGTCCATGACGCCTAATATTGCAATACACCTTCGCATGTGCATGCAACACTTTGCTTTTCTTGCCCAAGATAGATTCACCATGCCGCCCAAAAAGATTTGATTTAGTTTGTATCTGGCAGAGACACGGAGCCTCACCATCAACTTACCCCACTGGATAATTGATCAGATACACCTAGCTCACAAACGATGGCCGCAGAAACAGGTTTTATATGGATGTTGTGCTCTGACGAGAATCATTTATAGGTGTTTGGCTTATGACATTCCTATTCAACGGGCCCTAATGTGGAATCGTGTAGAGCAATTTAGAGGCAGGACATCCACCGGACCCCCTTCTAAGAAGATGAGAGGTACTGTCCAAGTCCCTTGTGCCCAACCACGTGGAGCCACCCTAACACCAGACGTCACCCCTCCACCCCGAAGAGTCCGACCATTCACACTCCGACTTCCAAGACGCAGCACCGATGGTTCTACCTTGATATTCCCTCCCATCCCAACCGATCTTGAATTTCCTAGTGGTGCACCTTTGGAAGAACTCACGAATGAAGACTTTGAACAATTATTACAAGATGTAGAGCTGGAGGCAGAAGAGGCACAACAAGTGGAGATTGTGCAAACGCAAGCAACAACCTCCCAAGTACCTGTCACCACAGTTGAAGTGGATGAAAAGGATGATGAAGATGAAGAACAGGAGGAAGATGAGGAGGATTATGATCAAGAGCATCAAGATGAGCAACAAGAAGTGCCAGAACTTGTAGGTGCACCAGCATATACAGCTCAACTACAAAGGTTATACGACACAATCGAAGCAGTACAAGAAAGGCATCAACTCTCTCTTGTGTCAGGTCAAGCTTTGATGCAAGAAATGCTATCAGATGATGGGGTGGATCAACATTTCATTGACACCCTCAAATTAGTGTCAGAATCTTTTGGAGTTCCGGAGGCTGTCCACATAGCAGTCCGCCAGTCCGTGAGGTATGACAAACGCAGAGTTGACACATTACCACGCGCAGGTAAGACTATCAGGATACCCGTCACAGAACAAGAAGTACCCATTGAAACCACAGCTACCCCCACCACCACCACCACCACCATTGACCTCTCTGCTGAAACCTTCGTTCAGACATCACCCATCTCACCCGAGCATCCCCCATCACCACCTTCTCCACCCCCACCACCACCTCCCACCATGGAAGAAACGACAGTCATCACCTCTACCTTCACTTATAACCCATCCTCATTCACATCATTCTCATTTCGAGAACCCACCTCACAAGACACCCTCTTCCCTTTTGTCACCAATCCCTTGTACACTTCAACCCTTCTATCCTCCGAACCCATAGCTGGCCATCCCATAATTCCAAGTGCGGTTGGAAACCCGGCACCCACAGAAGGCACCCTGTGTTTCCCAGCCTATCCCCCAATACGGGTACCTCCATTCCATGACCCTCACTTCCCATCTGGCCCCTACACCTCTTTCAACCTGACCTCACCACCCCAATACCCGTCCTTTGTGGAGTAGTTCATCCGCTCTCCAATGTTTCAGAGGCACATTTTCACGATGTTCGCAACGACGTCAATTTACACGAACACCACACTCACTTCACCTACCATACCCACCTACATGGTAGCCCCTGTACACACCACTCTGTCTGACCCAATGGACATTTCACCCACCACAGCACCTCTCCCCACAATTCCACCCTCTTCCCCTCCACTACCCCCCACCTCACCACTCACCACATCATTGGCACACACAGCATTCACTACCTCCCTCCCCAATCCCACCTCCCCTGCATTTCAAACTTTTCCCCTTGCATCTCATAAGGTAAATAGCACGTTCAATACATTACTTCAGTGTGCACATCAACTACAACAAGAATACTATCAATTGGAAGAACGCACGGCTGCCCTCCAGGCAGAATCTCAGCGTCTGCAAGCTAAAGTCAACACTCTTGAAGCTGATTACCAAACGCTCCTAGCCGAGCATACCACCTTACAGCAGGCTCACTCGGAATTGGAATCAAAGACATCGACAGTAGATGATCAAGCAGTCAAGGAACTAGAAACAGTGCTCCAAGCGCAAATGATATCTAATGCTACACTCAGACGCAACCTTGGGCTATTAAGGAAGCATATGGCAGCAGCACTAGAAGAGAACAAGAGGCTTCAACAACAAAACCAAGACAACTTTGAAGCGGCTATGGAAGGAACTGCAGGAGCAACCATTAGCCCTACCAAGTATAGAGCAGTCCCATCGGAAGACATTCGCATCTTACTTGAGGAGCATGCAAATTTCTTGGAGGCATATGAAAAGTTAGAGACTGAATGTGCAGACCTAAAGAAACAGATAGCCAGTGCACCCACAGCTCAACAGGAGCCGATAATCTTGCAACATTCTACAGAAGAAGTAGAGACCCTCCGAAAATAGGTGGCAGAACTCCAAGCACGCCTCTTACCATATGAAAGGCCACCCTCGCCCAATGAAGAACCAGAACCTGAAACAGTAGTGGAAATCCCCGTCGATGACAGCTATGAAGAGCCGTACGAGCCAATGCCAACACCCGGTGGTCGGACAACAGAGGGAGGACAGGACACTTTAGAAATTCAAGTTCCAGATTGGGTCAAAAGGGTCGAGAAAGTGGGTAAGACACATGATGATCGCGTTGCCGTGCAAATGCAATCTCTCACAAATCTGGAAGAAACTGTCCTTCGATCTTCTTACTTTCAGAACCTATCCCACCAACGGTTAATCACAACATCAGAGTCGCAATACATGCCTTATTTTGTCTTGCTACATGATTATAATGCAGAAGTTAAAAGACATACAGGGAAGGAGCCCACATTTGCCACTCAATTTGAGCCAGAGGACTTACCGATAGATGCGCGTGCTGGCTCGATCTTCCAGCCTAATTGGCGTGCACATCTACTAACCGATTACCCTGAGATGATGAGCACCTGGGCAACCATGCCACTGTATATCAAGTATAATCCATGTTATTGCCCAATGGTACGTCGAAGATCATGGCAAGCATTTGCGATCAAGGTACGCAACAATAAAGAATGCTCGGCTTGGGTTAACTATCCATATTTTGCTCCACCTCGAGGGACCCCAACCGTAGCCTACATGATATCAACAATTCGGCACTGGTCTACACGTCTAAATAATGTACCCGACATAGCAGCAAAAATGTGTATGAAAATATTCGAGCTCATGCCCATTGTCTTCAAGACCTTTCGGTAGGTACAAGCCCCATACATCTCTGCCCCTGGATTCTCTCAAGGTAACAAGGATTTAGTCTACGACATGAGCCAGACTCCCTCGGTCACTATAATCTTTTCCTGGCATGCACGAATAAAGTACTTACCCGCATGCTTCAAGCAGACATTTGAGGAAATGTTCTCTACGGGATTCTGGGAATATCATTCAGAAATTTTCATTCCCACACCCACACATTTGCTACATCTATTCGCTGTAGAACAAGTTATCCATGCAGATCAGTTACGTCTGCCACATCCGGACATTCCAGGACCAATTGACTGGGATCGTATGATGACAGACTTGGCCAGAGGACTATGCATACAAGAACATCAGCTTGCCACTCAGGTTGTGGAATATTACATCCAACACTCCCAGCAACAAGGGTCTGTCAGGGACGACAGACACGAGAGAGGGGGGGTGTTAAGAGCAGTATGGGCACCCAAGGACTAACTAGACAAGGAAGCCAGCGGAGAGAGTCAGAGCAAGGTGAAGGATTAAGTAGACAAAGCAGTCGACGCAAATCTGGCAGATAGGCCCTTCAAATTTTTCCAAATCAACATCTTTATAACAGTGATTCTTATCACTAACAATCATTGTAAATACCATTTCATATTTTTCTAGCTCCATTTTGTGCAAGCCAAGGATTCCTTGAGCTTGAGGAGCCTTAGAAGTACCTACATATCAATTTTCGTATTTTTTAGACTCCGTTTAAGCCCTCAAATTGGCCCTGGAACCTAATTTTTAACTAGGCCGGACACTAGGTCTGGACAGGGCCAAAACCTAGTCAAAAACTATAAATAAAGCTAGAGAGCTCATTTTTGAGGTTAGCTTGTAATAGATTTGAACTTGTAAGAGCTTTTTGAAAGTAATCTAAGAACTCCATTACTTCTCACTCTTTGTCTTGCCATGTGTGCGCGTGTGTCTGTATGTGTGTGCATGTTTGTGTGCTTCTCACTCACGCACTTGTGCCTTCACTTGCTCGAGGTCTTCATACCATCCTCACGTCTTCCCGGATTGACATTAAAGGAGGTGCTACTCATCACTGAGCTACATACGGTGAACAAGGAGTTGGCACTCATGTATAAGCAAGTGCCAAGCTATGTGGAAAGAGATCAATCCACAAAGGCAAGTAAGCCCAAAGATTTTTGGAAAGCTTCAAACTTCTCCTAGAAGAGAACCTCTCCCTGACATAATGATAATGCACCTCAATGTACTTTTTGCAAGCATGGAAGACAAGGTTCCTCGCAACTGGCAATGCACTATGAGTGAAGATGGTGGTGGCAAAAGATTGACCAACACCCAAATCAGCCAAAAGGCATCTAAGCCACACACACACACTCAACAATGTGAAAACTACCCTATAGTCAGTCTCACAACTAGAAATGGCCACAATATGTTGCTTTTTCTCAACTAAGATATGCATGAGCTACAAGCATGAAACAAAAACCACTATTGGACACACAAGTTTCATAACAAATAGCCCAATTATATTCAAAAAAAGCATGTAAATCTGGCACTAATGATCCCCTTTGGGGTAAAACAATCTACGTAGCACGATAACACTCAAGTAGTTAAAGATGCACTTAACTACCTACTGATAGTTGACACCAAGGCAATGCATGAACTTGCTCATCTGTGAGATAGCAATCAATATCAAGCCGAGTTATGCATAAGTAAATCAAGCATCCAACAACCTATTGATAGAGAACGACATCAAATGCATCTCCGGCATCATCAAGACTCAATCGTAACATGTTTCCATAGGAGTCGCAATAGTTTGCAATCTTTAGGCCAAAACGCTACAATAATGTGTCAATATTTTTGCTTGGCACAAATCTATTCCCCCCATCAACTTGCATAAATTGAATGCTCAAATAACGATGTGAATGCCCATATCTGATATCTCAAAAGAGACATGCAAATCAACCTTACGTTCAATAGTATGCTTCTCATTAGGAACAGTGAGCAACATGTCATCAACATACATAAAAATGAGCAGAATTTCATCATCTTCACACTTAAGATATAAGGTGCTCTCAATTGGACTGTTCTCAAAACCATGTGCAATCAAGTAGGCATGTATTTTTTCATACCAATCATGTGGTGCTTGATTCAAACAATATAATGCCGTTTTCAACTTGCACACTTTGTTTTCATGTTATTTTTGCACAAAACCATGGGGCTGAATACATACACTTCTTCGTGTAAGTTCAAAAATGTAGTTTTAATGTCCAATTGATGTACACTCCAACAATGATGAACTGCAAGTGCACTATTGCTATTAACAAAATTCATTCGTCATGTGGGTGCAAAGGTCTCATCAAAATCAATGCCTCTCTCTTGACCACAAGCTTCTACAACAAACCTAGCCTTATACCTATCAACTATTCCATCAGGCTTATCTTTTAGCTTGTATGCCCACTTAGCGCTAACGAACTTTTTGCCTGAAGGAAAATCACATAAATACCAAGTACTATTCTTCATAATAGCATCAGGTTCTGATTGCAAAGCAACCATTGGATTTCTTGAATTTTGTGCTTCATCAAAAGAAACAAGCTCATTCTCATCACAAAGACTAGAGGTAGACATTACATAGCATTTTGATTCAAAAGAAGCACTATGAGAGCCTAATCGTGTGTGATATGAAAGAGCTGCATCTAATTTGATATCTCTCAAATTTTTCACCAACCATCTAATTAGCCCTCTCATCAACAAGTGCATCATGTAAATCTACATAAAAAATGGAATGATTTGCATCATCATGTGAAACCTATAAAGGCTAATTGCCTCATTTGGATGAGAACTTGATTGTCCACCTATAAAAAGAGGCACCAAAGTGTCATACACGTCTTTGGAGCTAATTGATGTCTCCTTAGTACATTAAAGTAATGGATGAATTGCATTTTCCACAAAAACAACAATGCAATTAACAAAAATGTGTTTACTATGTGGGTGACAAAGACAATGGCCTTTGCTTTTGAAAACAAAAATACATTTCACTACTTTATCATCCAATTTCTTGCATTGTTGTTCATACATTGATGCATATGTTGAGACAACCAAAGACACGTAGATGAGCAAAATATGGCTTGCAACCATGTCAAGCCTCATATGGAGTGATCGATTCTAGTGCTTTATTGGGACACCTGTTAAGTACATATGTTGCACACATAATAGCCTCAAGCCAAAAGCTATGTGGTAAAGCCTGACTTTTGACCATACACCTCGTTGTCTCCATAAGAGACATGTTCTTTCTTTTGGAAAATCCATTCTATTGAGGTGTATATGGCACTCTAAAATTATTTTTTTGTCCCACTCTCAGCCAAAAGTGCATTAAAATTATAAGACATGTATTCCCCTTCAATCAAAACAGAGGGATCCCAATTTACATGCTGGCAGAGTTTCAGTCACAACCAAAAATTGTTTGAAGCACATAAATACTTTGGACTTTGGTTTCAAAGGATATATCCATGCATTACTTGTTGGAACCACTCTTTCCATAACCATTGGATCCAACAATTTTCTTTGGAACTACTTCATTCCAATCTTGTCTTACACAGTGCGATATATAGTACCTGAGTACGCAGACCTCTTAATTGAGAGATAAGAAAGCAGGTTATGTTGATTTGAAGCAAGAAAGATTGTGGTTGATGGAGTCATACTATTGCATACCCTTTATCATCACACAGACATTTAAGTCAAAGAAGAGCAAGGATCTATGATAGTATAGAGAACAAAGACATAGAGAGAGAGAGAGAAAGAGACAGAAACAAAGAGTGAGAGGAGAGAGAGAGAGAGAGAGCTACATATTAGTTGTTGTTGCAATGCAAAAAGAGTAGATAGGGCGAGAGGGACACAGAGAGAGAGAGAGAGACAGGCCAATAGAGATGGATAATGTGTAGAGGAAAGAGACATTGATGGAGAGAGAGAGAGGGGAGAGAGAGAGAGAGGAGAGAAGGGAGAGAGAGAGAGAGAGAGAGGCCAATAGAGATGGATAATGTGTAGAGGAGAGAGATATTGAAGGGGGGAGGAGAGAGAGAGAGAGAGAGATGCACAGAGACAGAATGAATGAGATAATTTTGTTTTATTCATTTATTTTGTTTACTCTTGTTTAGTTATTTCATTAATTTTAGAATTAGCAAATAAAGATTTTTTGCAATTAATTAGAAAGTGAAATAAGACAATGAAAATAGAATTGGAAAAGGAATTTTAAAATAGAAAAATGGAAATCCATTTAGAATGAAATTAGGAAAAAGAAAATAAAAGCTAGAAGTAGAGAAAAATAAATTAAATGAGAAAACAAAAAAAGAAAGGTAGAAAAATAAAAAATAAAATGAATTAGAAATAAAAGAAATGAAAGTTAGAAATAAAACAATGAGAAAGAAATTAATAAAAGAAAATAAACAAGAAAAGGAATTCAAAACAAATAAATATTGAATAAAGAGAAAAAAGATTGTATATGAAAAATGGCATGAGAATGTTACTTTTTATATTACTGTAAATAATGAATGATTTTTTATATATCTTCTTTTTCTTGAGATCATTGAAGTGATTTGAGCTCTTGGAGTTGCAAGTTGAAGCAGGTGGATTTCAAGTGAAGTTGTGGACAAGATTTTCTCTTGATGCTTTCTACTCTTGATTATATTTTTGTATTAGGTAGATATGAATCAAAATGATCTATCCAATAAGCCAAAAATATGATGACATTTGTACACGTATAGTGTATTTTCCATCTTCTTGGATTTGTTTATTAGACATATCTCATGTATACCTCCACTTGATCGGTCTATTTTATTGCCACCTATAGTGGATACCCAACATATTGATGATGTTACTTCTCTAGTTAAGAAAGCTAAGCCTAGCACCTAAAGCACATGGTTATGTAAAAGGCTATCCAAAGGCTATGGTGGAGTGACAACCAACATGACGTTATGTAGATCAAAGTTAATAGATGTTTAAACCTATGTGGACTTTGAGGTGCAAAGGCTAAGGAAATTTGTTCACATATTTCCATTACTTTGTAAGAAATAGATTCCAATAAGCAAAAGAATAAAAATCTCCTCGAAATACATAAAATTTAATTTGATGCGATGAAGTAGAGGGAATGAATAAAGAAGGTCACTTAAGAGCATAGAAGCATCAAGGGGAGCATATGGGGTATTCACAATACCTGTGAAAGAATACAAAGTTCATTCGAGAAGAGTTGAATGTTGCAGAATGGGAAAGGAGACACATAAACATTCTATTAGCAGCCTCAATTTTTTTCCACATTTCTCATCGCTTGTTTGAAAGGGCACTGCTACATGATCAATGAACAATGCTACTTAGGAAGATCTAAGTAATTCATCTAGAATGAAGGAAGCATTTTGGGGAATTCATGTATTTAACACATTGACACACAATGCACTGAGAAGCATATCTTTTTCCATATTTGACCAAAAAACAAAATCTTTACAAGTAGATGTTGTGCTTTTTATGCCCATGTGTTCCATCTAAGGTGGTTCATGCATTTCCTTCATAACAAAATCTATAAAATCTTGAGTGATGCATATTTTTTGTTGAAAATACAAACAAGATTATGAAATGTATAATGTTCATGAATTCAAGATGCAAAATTATTGAAATCATTCCATACACATGAAAAGTACATATTTGAAGCATAAGTAGGAATCATATCATGAAATGAACGAATATGAATGGCAAAACTATTATGGAAAAAAATAGGATGTAACTAGGATGATGGAAAACAACTAAGATCATCTGGTACAATACTAGCTTTACCACGTTGATATTGAATCATAGGATGAAAATTCTAATTAAAGAAGCCCATTTGATATGTTTATAAAAAATCAATGGTTGATGCAATAAATGTTTAATATGGTTGATGCAATAGCTTGTTGGTATGTTTTGATTAAAACCCCTGTTGTGCTCCAAGCTTCTTCCTCTTCCTTGTGTTGTTCACATGCTTCCGTAGACCTCAAACTCCAAAAATTGGTATCAGAGAAGGTCACCGCTTCGTCTAGGGCATTGTCCACAACCCTCTGGTCACAGTCTTAGAATTGTACAAAAATTGGTGAGTATACTCAGGACCTCCGAACACACTATCATAGTGCCTCTGTAGGCAATTTCATCTTTTTGTGCCAAAGATATATACAAGTTTTGATTTGCCAATATAATCTTCTTGAAGTCTACTATAGGTTTAGCAAAACTCAACAAGGTAGTTTTGTTCATTTGAGATATAGTCATTTTTTTACATCAGGGTATTTTAGTCAATGGCCATGGCTAAAAGCAGTGATGTATTCCGTATGTTGGCTGTTGAGGAAAAGTTGGATGGTACCAATTACCAATTATGGGCTTATATGATGCATCATGTATTGGTTGCAAAAGGAATGTGGAATATTTTGCAGGGTTTTGAAACACATCCTACTAAACCTGTAAATACAAATATTGAAGGTGATGCAAATGGCATTGAAGACGGTGATATTCTTCAGGTTCCTATTCATGTTGTGGTTCTTGCTGCACCTATTGTACATCAACTTCGTTAGGATGGTAGAGATGCTCAAACACATGCATTGATAGCCTTGTCTATCAAATGTGCCATTATTGTTGGTGCAAGAGCCAAGCCTACACACTTGGCTAGGCATGAGAAGCCTTCATGTGAAATTAATTGAAGACCCATGAGAACCATTGCTATGGATTCTTTACCTTTTACCATTTGTAAAAATCTATTTGACTTAGAGGAATATTTGTAACTACCACTAAACTCATGGAGTTAGTTAGATGGAAAGGCTACGACTTCATTTGGAGAGAATATCTCCTAGATTAGGGGATCACTTTTTTAGTGAGAGCCAAAGTTGAATTCAAATTCAAATTTTGAATGAATCATTTATAAAAGATGAATGTAAAACCCGCAGGTCAGATCACTCCAATTCTAAGTCTTTGTTGTTCACATTGTAAGAGAGTGAGGCTCACTTCATAGCCTTCACTTCTCATCATCATTGGGCATTGATTATCATGCCAATGATCATGTACAACATTGTCTTATAATACAATAGATCAATTCTTACATCTATGGTCTCTCTATCATAGTCACTCAAAACAGTCATTTTGTATTGCTCATATCTTAGTCATTACTCCATTAATTTCAATGTTCTATGGCTTCTTGGAATCATCCCTAAGCCTACTACATGCTGATAGTTTTTGAAGACATTCCATTGAGAGGATTGGGAGAAAAGCTCGTCGAAGTGGTCACTGGTCATTCTCTGCAGAAGTCCTAAAAAATCGAGGGTAAAGCTACACTTGCTAAATTGATTGCTTTGTGTATAGTGAATCATTTTAAGTGATTTCACTTGGAATCATTATCTCTTTAAGATAATTTAATATCTCCAAAAGGAAGTTTTCTAATTCCTACTGTACTGGAAGCATTGAGCTTAACAAGCAGCAAGTGTGTAAACCAAAATAGAAGGTTTTCATTAGATTGTGAAGTGAGAAGTAGTCTATTTTCAATTAATCATTACTTGTATCATTTCCAAAGTACATAGGCACTTTTTTAGTGTCATTGGAAAGCTAAGAGGGCCTACAACCCAACTCTGAAGTGAAAGAGGGCTAGTACAAAGCAGGAATTTGCAGTACCAACTCATTTCTTGGAGTGTCCATCCATCTTTCCCAATAGTGGTATTAAAGCTAAGGCAAAATGGGAGATGGTTTTCCCTCTTTCATTAATAAATTGGACAGGAACAACTATCAAGCATGGTCCTTGAGGATGAAGATATACTTGCAAGAAAGGAGTCTCTATGGATACATCTCAAGAGATGAGGAGATGCCCATTTTCAAAAGCAAAGGACAACCTACAAGAGAGGAGCATGAAAGACTCAATTCATGGTGTGCGAAAGATGCATTAGCAAGGTCATACTTAATTAACTCAATCTCTAATTTTCTTCTCCCACACATTAGGAACTGTAAGACATCTCAAGAGACTTGGGAAACATTGTCTTCATATTTTTCTTCCAACACAAGGGCTAGAGAGAACCAATAATTGTGGATTGAGTTTACCACTCAAAGGAAGCAACCCAAGCAAGGCATCTTAGAGTATGTGACCAAAGTCAAGGATGTGGTTGACCAATTAGCAAGCATAGGCGAGGAGATTGAAGAGGAGCAAATTGTGAGACAAGTGATCAATGGCATTAAGGCAGATGACAAATGGGAGAGCTTCACAACTATCATGGACTTGTACATGGACATGCAGATTCCAGATCTTACCACACTCACTCTTTACCCATGAAGCCAAGCTCAACAAGAATGGAGATTCTTCAAGAGGTAATAGCTCTTCTGCCCTATATACAGATAACGGCAAGTCTAAAGAGAAAGGGAAAAGCAAGAAGATTGAGGATGAAAGTACAGCCTCTCAAGCCAACTTGCAGGGAGAGGTAGAAACCCAAGAGGTAGGGGCAGATGAGGTAAGCAAGGTAGGGGGAGACCTTTCAACTCTTCCCCATGTAATATTTATGGTTTTTCAAATCATACTACATATGAGTGTTACAGGAACTTCAAGAATCAAAGAGGTAGAGGTTTCCAAAGAGGTGGATATACACAATCTAGAGGAAGATTCAACTATCATCTAGTTTACAATAACAACTACAACAACAATTACAATAACAACTACCAAGGAGGCTACTAGTCAAGGAAAGAATACAACAATTATACAGAGGAACAAGAGGATTCCCTTCTGATTATGAATATGACTTCAAAGCAAGGTATGAATGATGACCATCTCTTCTACATTGACTCAGGATGTTCAAACCATTTGGCAGGCAATGTAGCTCTTCTCTCTGACCTTGAGGAACCTAAGGGAAAACATCATGTACAAATAGGTGATGACACCAAGCACTCAGTGATCAAGGTAGGAAATGTTAAAACCTCTCATGGGAATAGAAATCTGTTGAGCAAGGTTCTATATGTACCTACAATTACCAAAAATTTTATAAGTGTTGGACAAAGTGTGGGTTTGTAGGTCCGGTTCAACAAATATGGAGCATTGTGGAGGATCCCCAACATGAATTCAAGAGAATTGCCAAAGGTGAAAAGATAGGTAGATTATTTACTTTTGAACTTGAGGATACAAGGAATATTGCACTTTATAGTTACAAAGATCAAACATTATCAGAGCTTGAAATTTGGCGTAAGAGATTAGGGCATATTGGTGAGAGAACCTTAAAGCAAATATGTAGGGATCAATGTATGCTTGGGATACCAAATGTATGCTTGGGATACCAAATGTATCCAAGCAACACATGATCTATAAATGTGGTGCTTGTCAATTTGGAAAGTCTCACAGGTTACCCTTCTCAAAGAAAGGCTACATGCATGAGGACTACTTAGAGCTTGTCCATACAGATGTATGGGGACTGTAATAAAGTGATAGGTAGGAGATGGTTGAACTACACCCTAAGAGAGAGGATTAGGAATTAATCCTCAACCATGGCTTTTGGGGCAAGTGGTTAGCCCATCACATTCCTATCCAAGAGGTTGTGAGTTCAATTCCTTACATTGGTATCAGAGCCTAGGAAGTAGGCTTGGGCAAGGTGGAATGATCCAATGGCCTCTAAAAAAGGCGCTTGGGCATCCTCTATGTGAAAGGGTAGGAATTGTGGAAGGCGCGCGCGTCGGTTTCGAGGATGGACCTAACAAAGATTGAGGTGTATCTCTCAATCCGTAGGTCAGATTGAGGCATGTAATATACCGTTGGAAAGCTCTCGGAATGAAATTTCCAATGAGCTAGCTTGGAAGTGTAAAGTCCTTGGGAATCCTTGGGTGAAACTTGATTGAGTGTTCAAGATACCAAGCATGGGTGAGAACAAGGTTCAAGACTGAGGTTGAGAACAAGGGCTCGAGACACCAAGGTTGCGAACAAGAAGGTTCAAGACACCAAGGTTGAGAGCAAGGGTTCAAGAGACCAAGGTGCGAACAAGGTTCAAGAAACTATGCGAGGTTGAGGGACATCAATTCAAGGGCACCTAGGGAGTTCAAGGGACTGATCAACGAGGCTAGAGGGATACAAGAGTAGATCATTGAGGACAATGATTAACCAAGGGGGGAAGAAGTAATAAAGTGATAGGTAGGAGATGGGTGAACTACACCCTAAGAGAGAGGATTAGGAAGTAATCCTCAACCATGGCTTTTGGGGCAAGTGGTTAGCCCATCATTCCTATCCAAGAGGTTGTGAGTTCAATTACTTATAGGGACCAAGATGGTTGAACTACACCCTAAGAGAGAGGATTAGGAAGTCATCCTCAACCATGGCTTTTGGGGCAAGTGGTTAGCCCATCACATTCCTATCCAAGAGGTTGTGAGTTCAATTCCTTACAGGGACCAAGTAAGGATCCCTCAATTTCTGGATCAAGGTATTATGTATCTTTCATTGATGACTTCAGTAGGTGGACTATCTTATATTTTATGAATCACAGTGATGAAGTATTCAGTTGCTTTAAGAAGTATCTTGCAATTGTTGAAAATCAAACAAGAAGAACCCTAAAAAGACTAAAGTCAGATGGAGGAGGTGAGTACTTCTCAAATGAGTTTGACACATTCTTGCAAGATAGAGGAATCAAAAGGGAAATCACAACAAGGTATACCCCTGAGCAAAATGGGATGGCAGAGAGGAGAAATAGACTATTTTTGAAACAGCTATGTCAATGCTAAATGAGAAAAAACTACCTAATTATTTATGGGCAAAAAGTGTATCTACTGCTACTTATCTTGTTAACAGGTTGCCATCAAAATATCTTGATAGGATGATCCCATATGAAGCATGGCATGGGAGAAGACCTTCACTAGATCATTGCAGGATCTTTGGATGTGTTGCTTATGTGCATATCCCTTCTCAAATCAGAGGTAAGCTAGACCCTAAGGCAGAGAAGTGCATCTTCATAGGGTATGACTTGAATCAGAAAGGATATATGTTTTATAATCCTTCCAACAAAGGCTTTATGGTCAATAGAGATGTTGTCTTTGATGAGAATGATTCTTGGTTTGAAAGTGAATGCAGGAAAGTAAAATCACCTTATGACTTGGAAGAGGAATTTCCAAACCTTACCAAGGAGGAGCCAAATCAGATTGAAGACATCCACTCAGATGATGAGGACATCATCAACCTAAAAGAATTCAAGGCATGGAAGTCCAAAGTCAAAGTCAAGTTGAAGAAGTTTGAGGATATACCTGAATCATCCAATCAAGCAATCAGAAGGTCACAAAGGGAAAGCAAGAAGCCAATCAGATATGGGTATGACAGAGTTACTAAGCATTCTATTTATCTTGCAAAAGATTTGTCACTTGAAGAACCATCATCATATGAAGAGGCAAAGACCAAGACAGAATGGAAGGAAGCTATGGATGAAGAAATTGAAGCACTCGAGGAGAATGATACTTGCGAGCTAGTGCCAAAGAAGGAATGTATGAAGGTAATTGGTTCTAGATGGATCTATAAGATCAAGAGAAATTTTGATGGATCAATAAGCAGGTACAAATCTAGACTTGTGGCTAAGGGTTTTGCACAAACCCAAGGAGTTGATTATGAAGAAACCTTCTCACCTATGGCCAAAATTCCAACCATCAGGGTATTGCCAAGTATGGCTGCATCTAAGAATTGGAACATGTACCAATTGGATGTAAAAAATGCCTTTCTAAATGCTGGATTTCAGAGGAGGTGTACGCAACCTCTTGGTTATGAGGACCCAAGGAAGGTAACATATGTGTGTAAACTGAACAAAGCTCTTTATGGATTGAAGCAGGCACCTAGGGCATGGAACCATAGGTTGACTACATACCTTCAAGATCAAGGATTCATCATGAGTAAAGCAGATACTTCTCTATTTGTTAAGAGAAGTAGTTCAGAAGTGATATATCTATGTGTGTATGTTGATGATATCATACTTACAGGCAATGATGCTAATGGCATCAAGCAGATAAAAAATCAAATGATGGAGGAGTTCAAAATCAGTGATCTTGGATCACTAAAGTATTTTCTTGGACTTGAGTTAGTCTATACTAACTCTGGCATTTACATTACTCAAAGAAAGTATGTACAGGACATGTTGAAGAAATTTCAATTGTAGGATGCCAAGGTAGCTAGCACTCCTATGAAGGTAAACCAAAAATTAAGTGCTCATGAAGGTGATGTGCTTGAAAATATTGCATGATACCAAAGCCTAGTGGCAAGCTTGAATTATGCTACATTGACAAGGATTGATATTGCTTATGGAGTAAGTGATTTAAGTCAATTTATGCACAAACCTAGAGTACCTCATTTGGAAGCTGCCAAGAGAATTTCGAAGTACCTTAAGAGCAATAAAAATCAAGGTTTATACTTTCCTTATACTTCATATTTGGATATCAAGATATGCTCAGATGCAGATTGGGCAGGTTGCAAAGATGATAGAAGGAGTACCTCAGGTTATTTATCTTTTGCAGGTGACAAGCCTATATCATGGTCTTCCAAGAAGCGACCTACTGTTGCGTTATCTTCAACAGAGGCAGAATATAGAGGATTGGCCAATGCTAATCAAGAGGCCATATGGATCAGATTACTATATACAGATTTGGGATTGCATAGTATATCTCCAATGATTTCTGGCGATAATACAAGTTCTTTACATCTTGCAGCAAATCCTATTTATCATGCTAGGACCAAGCATATAGAGGTTCACTATCATTGTGTGAGAGAGAAGCTATTGAGCAACGAAATTCAGTTGGCATATGTATCAACTAATATGCAATGTGCAGACTTATTGACCAAAGCTCTTAATGGTACTAAACTTTGCAGGCTTAAAGCTATGATTGGATTGCAAGACACACAAGAAGATTGATGAAGAAGATCAAGCCAAGATGTTTGGCTTGAGGGGGAGCTGTTGGTGCAAGAGCCAAGCCTACACACTTGGCTAGGCATGAGAAGACTTCATGTGAAATTAATAGAAGACCCGTGAGAACCATTGCTATGGATTCTTTACCTTTTACCATTTGTAGAAGTTTATTTGACTTAGAGGAATATTTGTAACTACCTCCAAAATCATGGAGTTAGTTAGATGGAAAAGCTACGACTTCATTTTGAGAGAATATCTCCTAGATTAGGGATCATTTTTTTAGTGAGAACCAAACTAAATTCAAATTTTGAATGAATCATCTAAAAAGGATGAATGTAAAACCCGCGTGTCAAATCACTCCAATTCTCAGTCTTTGTTTATCAAATTGTAAGAGAGTGAGGCTCACGTCATAGCCTACACTTCTTATCATCATTGGGCATTGATTATCATGCCAATGATCATGTACAACATTGTCTTATAATACAATAGATCAACTCTTACATCTATGATCTCTCTATCATAGTCACTCAGAATAGTCATTTTGTATTGCTCATATCTTAGTCGTTACTTCATCATTTTTAATATTCTATGGCATCTCGGAATCATCTCTAAGTCTACTATAAGCTGACAAAATTTGAAGACATTCCATTTAGCGGATTGGGAGAAACGCTCGTCGAAGTGGCCACTAGTCATTCTCTGCAGAAGTCCTAAAAAATCGGGGGTAAAGCTACACTTGCTAAATTGATTGCTTTGTGTATAGTGAATCATTTTAAGTTATTTCACTTGGAATCTTTAGATCTTTAAGCTAATTTAATATCTCCAAAAGGAATTTTTCTAATTCCTACTGTACTGGAAGCACTGAGCTTAACAAGAAGCAGGTGTGTAAACCAAAATAGAAGGTTTTCATTAGATTGTGAAGTGAGAAGTATTCTATTTTGAATTAATCATTACTTGCATCATTTCCAAAGTACATAGGCACTTGTTTAGTGTCATTGGAAAGCTAAGAGGGGCCTACAACTCAACTCTAAAGTGAAAGAGGATGGGTACAAAGCAAGAGTTTTTAGTAGCTACTCATTTCTTCCATCCATCTTTCCCAACAATTATTCCTCACATTCGCTCCTACAAAACAACAAAGGATGCTTGGGATACACTTACCACTTTATACGAGGCAAGGAATGAGGCTCGTGTTGCTTACCTCAAAAACAATTGGAGAGTGACCACATGAATCAAGAGATTCCATGGATATTTTTTTGACAAAGATCAAAGATTTGAAGGAGCAATTGATTTCTATTGATGAAGTCTTGCCTCACAGTTCACTTGTGCAGACTGTTCTACATGGTCTTCTAGATTCATATTCGAGTTTTGGTTCTACTCTTTGATTGATGATGAAAGGCAATCCAAATGCCTTGACATTTGAGGAGGTAGTCTCTATTCTATTGCAGGAAGGTCAGTCTAGGCAGAACATGTCCATTATGCATGTAGATCACTTTTGTGGCTAATCAAAAGGGCAAAGGTAAATGGAGCTCATCTACTAGTAAGCAAAAATCTACTAATTCTGCACAATCAAAGAAGGATGACACAGAGAGGAAAATAGAAAGAAAAAATTGTTTTGAAAATACTGTAAAGGAAATGATCATGTCATAAAGAGTTGTCCAAAAGTGGTTGCAAAAGATCGGTTTGGTTATGAAATTTTTTTATTATAGATGTACAGTTCATGATCTGTCAAATGGTGATGTCGTTATTGCTTTCGACATTTATGTTGTGGGCTATATAACGTAATATATTATGCAAAATCTATGGATGATTCAGCATGTGGAGTTCAAGATTCTCAAGCTATGTCAGATGCAAAGCTTTGGCATGCATACTTTAGTCATCTGAATTTTGATGGCTTGCTATGCCTGTAGAAATTTGAAGTGGTGTCTTCTCTGCCCAAACTTGAGGCACCTGGTAAACATGTCTGTGAAGGCTATATTTTGGGCAAAATTCAGCATTCCTCCTTCTCAAAAGATGGTTCAGTATGAGCTAGTTAGAAATTACAGCTTGTTCATAGTGATGTTTGTGGTACTATGCAAACACCTTCTTTTGGGAACTACCTTTACTATATGACTTTCACTGATGATTTTTCCAGCATGCATGGGTATATCCATTGAAAGCAGAGTCCTAAGTGTTTATGTGCTTCAAATAGTTTTTGGTGTTGGCTGAAAATCTGTCAGCATATAAAATGGGCACCCTCCATACTGATAGAGGGGGGGGATATATGTCTTCTGATTTTAATGCATTTCTCATTGAACGTGGGATTAACCATTAGTGTACAGTGTCGTATACATCTCAATAGAATGGAGTTGCTAAAAGGAAGAACATGGCACTCATGGAGATGGCAAGGTGTATGGTCAAGAGTCAGGCTATACCACATAGCTTTTGATGTACTTAACATGTGTCTCACTAAACATTTGTAAGTATATCACTCCATATGAGGCTTGGCATGGCCACAATCCATTTTTTTCTCACATGTGTGTCTTTGGTTGTCTGGTGTAAAGTTTCCTTAGCTTTTTATCATAACAATCTCACACACAGCAGCTCTTCGCCATCTTCGAAGTACCAACACAGAGTCTTTTTTCCGGTTCACCGCCCAGCCACATCCGAGTTCTCTCGTGAGTCTCATTCATGAGACCTCCTCTTAAGATACTTGTGAGAGTAATGATCAATTCTCCCCTCTTCTCTTCTACCCATTGTGGCAAATGATACCCATATGTGTCATGTGACACTCTCCTCATAAGAAGAGGCTTGCTCCATGAGATATTGTGACATTTCCTTCCCCTTGAAAGCATTTTCGTCCTCAAAAATGTAAATGAAATGTCCATAATGGTAGAAGAAAGTGCTCAAACTCCCCTAAACCCCATGTACTCTATGTACATGGTCATCTCTGTGTGTTGTTTCCCCATATCCTTCCCCTTAAGAAATCTCATATGAGATCGTCTCAAAGGTGGGAAACTGTCTGAGTGGTGCCTACTATCTGCCATATACACTCCACTTTCCAAACTATCACTCCCATAACATACAACATCATCCAAATGACTTAAGTCCATATGATGTATCCTCTATGGAGTAATAATATGAAAAGCAAGTGTGATGTGTCAAGCTTATAGGCTTGACCATATAATAATGGAGATAATAAACCATAGAATCTTCTGAAATATAGAACAAAGTCCCATAGTTTAATCTAAACTACCTTGTGAACTATGCAAATCCATCATCCAGCTCATATATCAGCGTTTCTTGTAACATCCAATATCTACATTTCACCAACCAAGAAGTCTGAGTTTGTCATCCTTTACGATTGGACTAAGTTCTATTGGAAGAGCATCTATTGGCACTAGTGCAAACTCTAAAATTTCTCTTCCCTCTAGTTTGCCATATGAATGCAGAAAGCATTCCCTTTGAGATTCAGATAATCCCTAAGTAGTCATCCTCCTAACTGATGTTTACTCATCATGTTGATATATTTAGGTAGTGATGTGTGTGAACACACTAGGACCGTCGGGGCACTTTTTTCCCTCTTTAGGAGGTTTTTTTTCCCTCGGCTTGTATATACGCCTATTGCCCTAATGGGCTACTTATCTTTGTACATTCTCTAGTAATACATTCAGTATTGTGGGTTTGTGCTCCAAGCTTCTTCTTCTTCCTTGTGTTGTTCGCCTGCTTCTACAGACGTCTAACTCCAACAATTGGTATCAAAGCAGGTCGTCGCTTCATCTAGGGCGCTGTCGACACTCCTCCGTTTGCAGTCTCAGATTCGCATGAAATTTGGTGAGCATACTCAGGGTGTTTCAGAGATCTGAGCTCGTTTCGGCCTTCGAATGCACTATCGCAGCGCTTGTGTAGGCTATTTCGTCCTTTTGTGCCAAAGGTATATACCAATTTCTGTTCGCCAGTATAAGCGTCTCGAAGTCTGCTACAGGTCTAGCGGAATTCGTCTGGGCAGTTCTGTTTAACTTTTTGAGATACAGTCAATTTTTTGCAACAAGGTATTTTAGTCACCGACCATGGCAGAAAGAAGTGATGTATTCCGTATGTTGGCTGTTGAGGATAAGTTGCAGGGTACCAATTACCCATTATGGGCTTATATGATGCGACATGTATTGGTTGCAAAAGGATTATGGAACATTGTGCAGGGTGTTGAAAGACGTCCTGTTACACCTGTAACAACAGGTACTACGAATACAGGTGTTGGAGATGATGAAGATGGTGTCGAAGATGATATTGTGCAGATTCCTGTTCATGTTGTTGTTTCTGATGCACCTACTGCAGAGCAGATTCGTTGGGATGACAGAGATGCCCAGGCACATGCATTGATAGCTTTGTCTGTCAAACGTGCCATTATTTCTCATATTCGCTCTTGCAGAACAGCTAGGAATGCTTGGGATACACTTACCACATTGTACCAAGCTAGGAATGAGGCTCATGTTGCTTACCTCCGAAAACAGTTGGAGAGTGAGCACATGAATGAAGGTGATTCTATGGACAGTTTCCTAAGGAAGATCAAAGATTTGAAGGAACAGTTGATTTTGGTTGATGAGGTTATACCAGATAGCTCACTTGTGCAGACCGTTCTGAATGGTCTTCCTGATTTATATCAGATTTTTGCTTCTACTCTTCGGTTGATGATGAAAGGCAATCCGAATGCCTTATCGTTTGAGGAGCTAGTCTCTGTTCTGTTGCAGGAAGATCAGTCCAGGCAGAACAGGTCCATTATGCATGTTGCAGATCAAGCTTTCCTGGCTAGTCAGAAGGGCAAAGGAAAATGGAGCTCTTCTACTAGTAAGCAGAAATCTGTAAATGTTGCACATTCCAATAACCAAGATAAAGATGAGAAGAAATCAGAAAAGCAGAAATTGTTTTGCAAGTACTGTAAAGGGAATGATCATATCATAAAGAACTGTCCAAAACTGGCTGCAAAAGAGGCAAAGAAAAAAGAGGCAAACTGGCTGGAATGGTTGTTGCAGAAGCCTCTACACCAAAAACAGAGTCTGCTAATCTTGTGCAGGAAGAAGAATGGGCGTTTACTATTGTTTGCAGTTTTGACCCATCTTCTCATGAGCAGTGCATGTCTGCAGTGGACTCAGATGTTTGGTACTTTGACAGTGGGGCGACCAAACATATTACCTCGCAGTGAAGTTTCTTCTCTTCACTTGAGCCTGCCCCTATAGGGAATACTGTCACGTGCGCCAACACGTCCTCTTATCCTGTTATGGGAGTTGGTAAGATCATTCTGACTACTGCTGATGGTAGTTCTTTCACCTTATCAGATGCTTTATTTGTGCCAGGGATCAAGAAGAATCTGTTATCAGTTTCTGCATTAGCCAAGATTGGCTTGGTTGTAAAATTTGTTGATGACAGATGTACAGTTCATGATCTGTCAAATGGCGATGTTATTATTGCTTCTGGCATTTTATGTTGTGGGTTGTATAAGCTCATAGACTATGAAAGATCTGTGAATGATTTGGCATGTGCAGTTCATGATTCTCAGGCTATCTCAGATGCAAAGATTTGGCATGCACGCTTTGGTCATCTGAATTTTGCTTGTTTGCTACGCCTGCAAAAATCTGAAATGGTGTCCTCGTTGCCTAAACTTGAGGCACCTAGAAAACATGTTTGTGAAGGCTGTATTTTGGGCAAAATGCAGCATTCATCCTTTCCAAAAGATGGTTCAGTTCGGGCTACTCAGAAATTGCAACTTGTACATAGTGATGTTTGTGGTGCTATGCAGACACCTTCGTTTGGAAATTATCTTTACTTCGTGACTTTCATTGATGATTTTTCCAGGCATGCATGGGTATATCCACTCAAAGCAAAGTCCGAAGTGTTCATGTGCTTTAAATAGTTTTTGGTTTTGGCTGAAAATCTGTCAGCATGTAAAATGGGCACCCTCCGTTCTGATCGAGGGGGGGAATATATGTTCTTCTGATTTTAATGCATTTATGGCTGAATGTGGGATAAAACGCCAGTGTACAGTGCTGTATACACCTCAATAGAATGGAGTTGCTGAAGGAAAGAACAGGTCACTCATGGAGATGGCGAGGTGCATGGTCAAGAGTCAGGCTTTACCACATAGTTTTTGGCTTGAGGCTGTCATGTGTGAAGCATATGTACTGAACAGGTGTCCCACTAAAGCACTGCAGTCTATCACTCCATATGAGGCTTGGCATGACCGCAAGCCATCTGTTGCTCATCTGCTTGTTTTGGTTGTTTGGCATATGCACTAGTGCCTGAACAACATCGCAGAAAATTGGGTGATAAGGCAGTAAAATGTATTTTTGTTGGGTACAGTTCTGAAAGTAAAGGCTATCGTCTGTATCATCCACAGACCAAACGCATTCTGGTTAGCCGTGATGTTGTATTTGTGGAAGATGCTATTCAGCCATTGCTTTCATGTACTAAGGAGACATGTGTTAGCTCCAAAACATGTGTGATACTTTGATGCCTCTTTTTACAGGTGGACATTCTAGTGCTAGTCCCAATGAGGCAACTTCTCAGCCTTTGCAGGTTTCATATGATGATGCAGATCATTCCATTTCTGATGCAGATTTACATGATGCACTTATTGATGAAAGAGCTGATATTGAGCATGCAAAAACTATGCCAAAATGGTTGGTGCAGACTTTGCGTGACAGCAAATTAGATGCACCTTGGTCATATCGTACTCGTTCAGGCTCTCATAGTGCCCCCTTTGCATCAGATTGCTATGCTATGGCTACGTCTAGTCTCTGTGATGAGAATGAGCCTGTTTCTTTTGATGAAGCACAGAATTCAAAAAATTGGATGGCTGCTATGCAATCTGAATATGATGCTATAATGAAGAATGGTACATGGTCTTTATGTGACTTGCCTCCTGGCAAGAAGGCCATTGGCACTAAGTGGGTATACAAGCTGAAGTGTAAACCTGATGGTACAATTGACAGGTATAAGGCTAGGCTTGTTGCAAAGGGTTATGCGCAGGAAAGAGGCATTGATTTTGATGAGACTTTTGCACCTACATGCCGTATGACTACTGTTCGGAGCATTGTGCACTTGCAGCCCATCATGGTTGGAATGTACATCAGTTGGACATTAAAATAGCATTTCTGAATGGTGACTTGCATGAAGAAGTGTATGTTTTCAGCCCCGTGGCTTTGTGCAGAAAGGGCATGAAAACCAAGTGTGCACGTTAAAGAAGGCATTATATGGTTTAAAGCAAGCACCATGTGCTTGGTATGAGAAGATACATGCCTATCTCGTTGCACATGGTTTTGAGAACAGTCCAACTGAAAGCACCTTATATGTTAAGCGTGCTAATGATATGCTTCTGATCATTGTTGTCGATGTTGACGACATGCTGCTCAGTGGTCCTATTGAGAAGCATATTGCTGATTTCAAGGCTGATTTGCATGCCTCATTTGAGATGTCTGATTTGGGGCATTTGCATCACTACTTGGGCATTTAGTTTATGCAAGTTGATGGTGGAATGGCTTTGTGTCAAACGAAATATATTGACATATTATTGCAACGTTTTGGCCTTGAAGACTGTAAGCCTATTGCCACTCCTATGGAGACAGGTTTACGATTGAGGCTTCGTGATGCTGGAGATGCATTTGATGTTGTTCTCTATCAGCAGGCTGTTGGATGCTTGATTTACTTATGCATTACTCAGCTAGATATTCAGTTTGTTGTCTCACAGATGAGCAGGGTTTATGCATTGCCCAGGAGTCATGCATTGGAAGGCGGTTAAGCGCATCTTTCGCTACTTGAGTGGTACTCGGCTACTTGGGTTGTTTTATCCCAAGGGGGGATCACTACCGCCAGATTTGCATGCTTTTTTCTAACTCGGATTGGGTTGGTTGCTATGACACTCGTGTGTCCACTAGTGGTTTTTGCTTCATGCTTGGTAGCTCATGTATATCTTGGTTGAGCAAGAAGCAGCCTACTGTGGCCACTTCCAGTTGTGAAGCTGAGTATAGGGCAGCTTTCACAGCAACTGTTGAGTGTGTGTGGCTCAGACGCCTTATGGCTGATTTGGGTGTTGGCCAGTCTTCTAACCACCACCATCTTCACTGACAGTCAGAGTGCATTGGCAGTTGCGAGGAACCCTGTGTTCCATGCTTGCACTAAGCACATTGAGGTGCATTATCACTATGTCAGGGAGAGGTTCTCTGCTGGGTAGATCAGCTTGGCATATGTGCCCACGTAGGAGAACATTGCAGACCTTTTCACGAAGGCTCTACCTAGGGAGAAGTTTGAAGCTTTCGGCAAAGCTTTGGGCTTACTTCCTTTTGTGGAGTGATTTCCACATAGCTTGGCACTTCCTTATACATGAGTGCCAGCTCCTTGTTCACCGCATCACTCCCAGAGGGGGATTTGTTGATATATTTAGGTAGTGATGTGTGTGAACACACCAGGATCGCAAGGGCACTTTTTTCCCTCTTTAGGAGGTTCTTTTCCCTCGGCTTGTATATACGCCTATTGCCCTAATGGGCTACTTATCTTTGTGCATTCTCTAGTAACACATTTAGTATTGTGTGTTTTTGCTCCAAGCTTCTTCTTCTTCCTTGTGATGTTCGCGTGCTTCCGCAGACGTCTAACTCCAACACATCATACTCATGATGTAACACCAAATAAGATTTTGGTACCCAATAGGTTAGATATAACCCTATCTCCTATAAACCCTAAAGAGAAGAGTCATAACTCTACTCCCAGTCTAACTAATGTCAATAACTAGATCATCTCATCTAGTCAAAGACCATCACTGGAGTAACATAATTACTCCTGTCTAGAGTCTCCATGTGAGACCCAATCTAACCATCATGATTAATTGATCTCCCTCTTGCCTTTGATAGAAGAGTGCCACTTCTATCTAGACAACCTAAAAGTGAGAAAGTGAAACTCTCTCTCTCTCTCTCTCTCTCTCTCTCTCTCTCTCTCTCTCTCTCTCTCTCTCTCTCTCTCTCCTCTCTCTCTCTCTCTCTCTCTCTATTCAATCTCTTCTAAGGAAAAGAGCTCTAGCAGTGGAACCTATTCCACTTTCCCTTGAAAGAGATTCTGTTGAATCCATTTTCTCTACTCATCCATCAGCTGAGAACATGCAAATAAGTTCTCTATACTTTTTCTTCCAAAATAGTGGAGAATGAAACTCCAATGTGAAGGAAAATTACATTGAAAAGTAGAGTTAATGAATTCCTTCTGAAATATAAATTAAGAGATGTTTTCAAAACAACTCTTGTGTCTAAAGGAAAATATGTTCTATTCTTCTCCTATGAAGAAATCATATTTTCCTTTCTTTTTTCTCTTTCAAAGAATAGGAGCTAAAGTGAGACCTCTGAGCTAAAGTGAGATCTCTCATGGATCTCTCAGCTGATTCCCACTTTCTCCTTTCCATAAAAGAGAAACTCATGAATTTATTTAGTCCTCTCTTCCATAACTAATGTATAATCCCTCATTACACTTATTCCTATGAAGATGGAGAACAGATCTCCCCTAACTAATGAAGGTGTATGTAGTGAAGAGTGGAGAAAATAAATTCCTAATAAGGGTCCAAGCCCTCTATTAAAATGGTCAGCAATGATGTGACATGATACCGTAAACACATGTGTATCCATACTAAAAAGCTATCTCTTCCAACCGTACTCTGTGCATGGATCTATACTATCCAATCAAACTAATGGAATTTTCCTTCCTGAAAAACTCAAAATGAGTATGTGATACCAATGGTGATAAAATCACCTATCACATTCTCTATTGGAAGAATAAATCTTCCCTAAATTATGACGGATAACTCCCAATGCTAAGGAGATGTCTACTAAGAGCTCTCCTCTGATCTCGTAGAACATGACGCCATGAATGATGAGTCCTTTTCTTCCTGGCCATAGAAGAAGAGTGCTCAAAGGGAGCTCATTTCCACTGTCCCATACTAGTGAAAAACTTCTTCCAATTCACGGTGTCATAGCTACACTAAACCGAATATATATTCCATGTAATGGAATATGTAGGTGGACTATAATGAATCCCATATTCTAAAATCATATGAGTGGCCTCAAATGAGTCCCATGTCCTCGAACTAGTTAGTTTGGTTCTAGTCAATATGTGACAATGGATATCCCTTTCTGCTCCAAACCAACTTGTTCCTAGGTACAAAGACTAGGTCTAAGTACCTCTCTGTAGATCCCGATATACATATATATGTATTGGGTACCCCAACTATTCCTGACTAAGGAATCTATGCTCTATACCATAGAGCTAGTGCCATGCCTGTGGCCTTCCTAACCATCACTCGAATCACATAAGCACCCATCGATGCTATCTCATGAAACCCATCTCTGTGATCCCATCTAATTGGTTTCCTTAGTAGTGTAGCAGAAATGCTTCACTACTTGCTCAAGTGAGGTGTATCAGTGAAACAAGTCACTCTTTGGGTATTCATCATGATACCCCATAGTCTCCTAATCATCATGTGAGACTCTTTTGAAGATAAATCAATCTTCACTACTTTGGAGATTATCATAAACATATCTCTTGTGCCTCTATGCAACTTCCTACAACCTATAGGATTGCTTGTGCACATTACTAATGGTGAAAGTGTAGCTCCTTCCCTTAGCAATCATATGGTCTAAATCCACAAGGATTATGTGTAAGGATCCTGTTACTAGTGAAGTTGCCTTATGCATACTACTATGACGGTCCTAAGTCCATCAAATACATGCTTAGAAGCATGCCTACATCTTATGATTTTTGCAGAAAAGGCATGTTACCATGCCATAACATTCTTACCTAAAGGTAAGTGCGTATATAACGCCATGTGGTGGGAAAAATTTCGACAGCATTTCCCCAAGGAAATGGAATACCAAAAAATTTAAACCATAACTCAATGGCACACAACCATCCAACAACATAGGGCTTGACAGGCCCATGGCATGCACGCCATAAACTCATATATGGACTCCATAACCTGCAAAACATAAAAACAAATACTGGCAACAAATATCTGTGTTGCCTAACCATGTACTTTCTGCGATCCTCTTTCTTGCAAACAATCAAAAAGTGTACTTCCTCGCCTATTGATCCATACTTTAGAATTTAAACAATGATCAATATTTGATGTATGCAATCCAATCTATGCATGTACATAGAACATGCCATAACATAAAGTAAAATGCCTGAAGCATAAAGCATACGTCCCTGAATAGTTTTGGTTTTGGAATTGCATGCATCCAATCCTTCTCAACGAGCTTCGAGATCTCTGCACCTTTCTCCTCAGTCCTAACATAAACTTTGAAGTGTCCGAAAACATCGTCAGGTGATTACCAAAATAATGCAAATTTAGTCATAAAATGCACTAGTAATCCTTCTTTAGACCTGCAAAAACAAATTTAGGACCTGCAAATGTTCCTAAACTAAAATATATAACATGTGCAAAGAGGTCGAAGTGAAATTACTCAAATCCTCTTCCCAGTTTGAAAGATATGGCTCTCGAAAAGTAGTTACCAAAAACTATTCGGACTTTGCAGAGTTGTACAGACCTGCAAAAATACATTTTTTTTCCAAAATTTCTTTCATAAACTGAAAGTAGACCTTGTGCTCTTCGAAACGAGCCCATAGCACGTCCAATTTGAAGTTTTCTAGCCCAAGATATGGCCATTCCAAGCAGGACATGCTAAACTAGTGGACTGTTGGAGGGGCTGGAAAAAGTGTGAAAATGTGAATTTTGGGGTGTCCAAAAGCATTCTTCCATGAAGCAAATCCTAAAATTCTCTTCATAACCTCAGAGAGTGATATATGAAGATGCTTGGGCCTATTTTCACCTTACCAAATCCTCCCTTCGTGCATGCTAATTTGCTCCCCAAAAGAGGCCTAAATCAAGGATTTTGCTTTTATGCAAAAACTTAAATGTGAGCTTTTAGCAAGCTCCTCATCCACTCCTAATGTGGATTTTTTCTTGGATTTTCTCTTCTCCAAGGTAATTCATACACCATACATCATGTGTGTATGAATTAATCCCTAGGAAGCCTCTTAAATGGTCTTTTTCCTTACTCCCAAAAGTGGAGCTTGATAAAAATCAACATCTGAAATTTTTGTCGAAAAGTGCGAGAAGGGGGTTTTTGAGGAACTAAAATTCCTCCTTAACTTATCATTTTAATGAATTCTATGAATCCATTGTGAATTCCATATAAGATACTCTTAGTATATATAATTTTTCCCATCCATCCATAGTTAGCGCACCTCTTTTTCCCTCTTCCAAAATGGGAATTTCTTAGATTTAGGTGCTGAAATTTTTTCTCAAACTGTGATGGAAGGGGTATTGTGGAGCTTCAAACTCCCATCAAACTGAGATATATTTTGGATTTCTTAGTCTTATATGGAATTCAATACACTAGGCTATGTGTGTGCATGCTTTTTCCTACCAAACTAAGAGAAATCCCACTTCATCTCCCTTTCCAAAAATGGCTACTAGTCAAAAATAGCTCCTGAAATTTATGTCAGAACCATGAACAAAGCTATTTTTGGTTTACATAGGTATCTCCTTTTCATATGGAGAAAAGAGGAGACTCAAGATCTTCTACCTCTTTTGCTTGTGTCATACATAGCCTTTCACGGACGGGAGAACAGAACAGTATATTTTTTTCAGGGGTCATATGACACCAAGGAAGTGGAGAAAGTGGATAGTTCATGTGCTACTCAAGGAGATGTCATGAGTTCAAATCTTGGTGCCTTCATTCGTGTTTGCGTGGCGCAGATCGCTGCGATTCCAGTGTGAAGTTTCCTCAGCTTTTCATCATAACAATCTCGCACGTAGCAGCTCTTCGCCATCTTTGAAGTACCAACACAGAACCTTTTTTCCGGTTCACCGCCCAGCCACGTCAGAGTTCTCTCGTGGCTCTCATTCATGAGACCTCCTCTTAAGATACTTGTGAGAGTAATGATCAACTCTCCCCTCTTCTCTTCTTTTCACACCATGCTCCTTACAGTAATTGTTGAATTCTGTTGACAAGAATTCACCTCCTCTATCTCTTCTAAATTTCTTCAGTTTCCTTCCTGATTCATTTTCTACATACTTATGCCACGCTTTAAATTTTTCAAAAGCATCAGCCTTCTCTCGAATGAAATAAACCCACATCTTTCTACTATAATCGTCGACTAACAGCAAGATCTGTTATTGCAGAAACTGACAACAAATTTCTTTTGAGTGTAGGTACATAGAGAACATCAGATAACTTTTTCTCAACACCTGGAGAAGTGATAAAAGAGATGGTTCCAGTTCCTTCGGCTGGACACTTAGAGTCATTTCCCACCACTACATTGATGGATTCCCGCAGAGGCACTAGGGAACTATACCAATCCTTTTTACTGGTCATATGGCGAGAAGCTCCACTATCTAAAATCCATGGTTCATCAACACGAGCTTGAGCAGATGAACATACCTCTTCAATAGCTACCCAAAGTTCCAGCTCTGTGTTGTTTGCAGACTCTTTGTTCTTCCACGATGATTTTACAGTCCCATTCCCTTCATCAGCTTGCTTCTTTCTGCAATCCTTGATGGCATGGCCTTTCTTTTCACAATAGAAGCAACTTCCTGTGAACTTTTTCTTCTTTGGATTCTTCTTTGATACATCAGAAGAGCCTTTACCTTTTGCATTTGCTGAAAATGCAGCATCACTTGTGCTTTGTCGATTCCTCAACTGCATTTCTTCTTCCAAAAGCATAGCACAAACTCTTCAAATGTGAGGGGAGTTGGTCTTACCTGAGTGTTAAGGGTTGTTACTAATCCATCATACTTTGCTGGAAGAATACGTACACATCTTCGAGCCAGCTCTTCTGGTGTTATAACAACACCAACTGTAGCCAATTGGTCTTGAAGATGTTTTATCATTTGATAAAATCTTCAGCCTTTTCAGAATCAGAATGTTTTTCATTCGCCAACTAATTTTCTAAATTCTGTATCCTAGTGTGGTTCTTGGTCTCATATTGTCGAGCCAATATGCCCCAAGCCTCATGTGCTTTAGTAGTATGTTGAACTAAAGTAAGCACGGAATCACTTACACTAGTGACAATTGCACATAATGCATCAGCATTCCGCCTCTTCCAGCTCGTAGAAGATCTGGATCTGGCTGAATCATCAATCTTGAATTAGCTGGATCTTCAACTGGTATAGGCTCTGGATCCAATCCCATCGGTCCCATGACAGTGTCAAGTAATTCATAGGAGTCCAAAATTGCAGAAATTTTGAACTTCCAGAGTGTATAGTTGGATCCATCCAGCTTCCCTTCAGTGAATGCAAGTGGACGAATTCGAATAGGTGAAGCATTGACATTAGCTGAAGCACCAAGACCAGTGTTCGACGATGAAGCCATTATGTAATCACTCGAATAATCTATTGATATTCTAGTCTGCTAGTAGGCTAAATAGTGATACTTCTCAAGCTATTCGAACCTTACGGCTCTAATACCATGTAAGACAATAGTTACGCAATATAACAAAGAGCAGTAGCACAGAAGATAACAGATATAGGAGAATCTCACAATTTTCTACTAACAGCAAGTACAAAGATGATGGCGTTGTCCACCCGTGCGCTCTCAAGGTAGAGCTTAAATGGTGATCTAGACAACTCTAGATAGGGAGATACAAGGTAGAGGTATGCTGGCTCAACTTGATGTCTCAGGTAGTGTAGAAGTCATGTATATATAGGATCATGGGTGGCCTGTGGGCGGCTATACATGGGCGGTAGAACATGGGCGACCACAACCCGCGTAATTGTCATACACGGCTTAGACCGGTTGAACCGACCTAACAATATAAATGATTTCTGACTCCGACAGGGAATTCTATGGAATATTCCCTTTACCGTCGCGTCGGGGTGCTGCCCCCGGACCCCCACTAGGGGCCCGCTGGCCCCCTTGGACCCCCCCAGCCGGGTGCTCCCCGCTACACCCGACCCCCCTATTGGGACCCTAGTAACTCCCTTTCCTTACAATACCTTACATGGTCCAATATGACCTTCATCCAACATGCAAGTTGGATTCCCATCAATTGGGTAATGCACGCTTGGCTTCTCCTCATAACGGGGCCTTACAAAATGTGCATACAATCATGAGGGGTAGACATTGATCATATCTAACATTTGTGCAAATCCTTTTGCTACAAGTCTTACTTTGTACCTGTTAATTGAGCCATCAGAATTCTTCTTTACTTTGTATATCCATGTTTCTTCAGCTAGAGAGAAGAAACATTTTGCAAAGGAAAATGATCGTGAACAAGAAGCAAAGAAACAAAGAGGAAGGTTATTGATATAAGATTTAGAAAAGAAAATAGATGCCAAGGAAATTTTATATGACATTTTACTCAAGATTCAAGTAACAAAGTCTTTGGAACAAGTATTTTCGATTGCAAATCATGGTATCAAAGACAAGTTTATAAGATTGTTAGAAGAAAGCAGTTCCCTCTTCCACAACATGTAGAAATGCAAGACTATCCTGAAGTTACTCAGGTTATGAATGATGTCATCACATTGAGTGACTAATCTAATGATGATGAAGAAGAAGAAGTTGATACATGCCAAGTGAATACAATTTCTTTGGTCCTATCTTACTCGATGAAGACGTGAAAGAAATCGAGAGTCAGTTTAACAAGAAATTATGGCTTAGAGGAATGCAAGAAGTAAACATTAAAATTGGTGATGACCATGAATCATGTTTTCTCTAGCACTTGTAGATTTTAGGTTAGAGATAAATCTGATCTCAAAGAGGTAATATGATAAATTCCAATGGCCAATAGACAAGGAGCATGGATTAAGGATGTGAACTGCAATCAATGGATCTTGAATTTTGTTAGGTACATGCACCAGTGTTCTATAATAAGAGGTGTCAGATAATTGCTCTTATAAAATTATTATTGGGAAACGATTTATAGAAGAATTGATAATTGAAACAAAAACAATGGATGATGGATTTGCATACACAAGGATTTCATCTAGATATGGTCTATAGTCCACTTCATGTCATGATGGTATTTCCAAATCATCTAAGGAATATAAAGCAACTGAGAAAGAGTCCTATCACTTCCTATGATCATGTGTGCAATGCCTATGCACCAATCCAAGAGTATGAGATGTATTTTGACCAAAATTTCTATTCAAAGACCCAATGTTGAGCAAGACAAAAGTGGTAGATGGTTTGATGAACATAATTTAGAGAGTTCTTTATTTATTTATTATCATCACAACTCGATTTCAATTAAAATGTATATATACCGAACGAATTCATAAAACATCAAAATCAAAAATAAAGACTTAGGTATAATTTCGCATGATGAGAAGATTGAACATATGATCAAAATGTCAAGTTATTATATTGTGTTAGAAGAAATAGAGAATGCATTGAAAGAGAGTGATGGAGCAAAATTTCAAAGTACCTAAAGACCATATTCTTAGAGGTCATCAAAAGATAGGCATTGTTGTATAAAGAAACAAACATATCAAATTTGGAGAGGATTCATTTCTTACACAAGTAGAGAAAGACAAGTGTATTGAAATGATTAAAAGATATGGAAAAACGTTTCCCTTTTTTCATGAAATAGGCAATGCAAATCCAAAGCTAGTTCCACCCATTATTCTCTTAATACTACCTCATATTTGATGGAATCTTCATCCTATTCCAATTCTAAAGGCCCATTTACCTGAGATAATGTGTTGGTTAAAGGAGAATATGTGAGGCCTTCGTCAACACCTTATTCAAACATAAGGTTCAAAATGTTCAAGAAAAATAGGAAGCTATGCGTTATTGAAGATTTGCAACATGTTAATAAAGTCATGATATGAAAGGAACAAGGCCTATGGTAGATGAGTTTACTGAAGCCTTTGTTGGGAATTCCATCTTCTCAATGGGTGGTTTGTATTCAGGGTATGAAGAGTTTCAATTAGCAATTGAGAGTCATGACATTATATTAACTATGAAGACTCCTCCTAGCCTAGTATGCATTTATACTTTGCCACAGGAGCAACTAATTCTATGGATCATGTCATGAATGCAATGAATCTGGTTCTACATGACTTTATTTTGCATGTGACTATGCATTTTATTGATGATATTCTAGTAAAGGTTGTGAGGAAAGAGTAAAAAATGAGACAAAAGACTTTTTTGGATCTAGGAAAGTTGTCGTGGACCGCATATTTGATTGCATTTTTGAAAGGTTGGATTCTCCTTTTCTCTTGAGAAATTCGTTTTCAGCATCAACAAAGTACTGATGTTTGGACATGTATGTGAAAATTATGATGGAATCCAGACCCACAAAAAGTTGAAGACATTAGCAAGAGTCATAATTTTGTAATAACACACTCATGTTTCAAACCCATTATATAATCTGTTGCAAAAGAAAAAGATATTTATATGAACTAATAAACACTCAAAAACAATGAGGAACTAAAATGACTACTGATCAATGCTCCAACCCTAAAGGAGTAGATTATTTAGCTAATAGGCTGATCATTTTAATTATTGATAGTAGTCCTATCGAGATAAGTTTGGGCCATCAGTCAAGACCACGATGAGGGCGAGCAATATGTAGTTTGTTTTGGTGGTAAAATTTTATATGGAAATCAAAGAAATTATCCTTACATTAAAAGAGAGTCATGAGTATTGGTAACTATGTTAAAATCATACAAAGAGTACTTTATCAAAGCTAATGTGATAGTAGAAATAGCATGTCTTCGTTTATTGGGATGATTGTGAATTGTTCACCTTCGGGGTTTCACTCGATATCATATGTCAAGTTTATAAAGACAACTTTTTTACATATAGCTAGTAGCTAAATATTGTTGCTAATATGCTACCATGAGCAAAATTTGTTGATGAACTAGATGATGCAACACAATGAGAAATAAATGTGATATTCTATGATCCATAGTAACAGTGAGTCATAACAAACGAGAACTATGTCATAAAAAGAGAAACTCTATGCACTAAAATAGCCTTTTTTTGTATGATTTTAAAAAATTCTTTATACAGTATACAAGGTTTTCTAAAACCCCCCAAAAATATGCAAATTTTGAACATATTTTCAAAATTTTGATTCAAAAGGAGTTTGATGCTTCTTTCAATGGATTTGTAGGTTTAGTGGGGATGGATGTCGGAAGGATTTCAGCACCCCAATTCAAATGCTAAAAAATAAAATAGTTCTTGGAAATTTTTATTCTCTTTGATTTGATTTCTTGAT
>CM035441.1:104023186-104077135 GCA_020310875.1 Ceratopteris richardii | reverse complement strand
GTGAGTACTTCTCAAATGAGTTTGACACATTCTTGCAAGATAGAGGAATCAAAGGGAAATCACAACAAGGTATACCCCTGAGCAAAATGGGATGGCAGAGAGGAGAAATAGACTATTTTTGAATAGCTAGGTCAATGCTAATGAGAAAAAAACTACCTAATTATTTGTGGGCAAAAAGTGTATCTACTGCTACTTATCTTGTTAACAGGTTGCCATCAAAATATCTTGATAGGATGATCCCCATATGAAGCATGGCATGGGAAAGACCTTCACTAGATCATTGCAGGATCTTTGGATGTGTTGCTTATGTGCATATCCCTTCTCAAATCAGAGGTAAGCTAGACCCTAAGGCAGAGAAGTGCATCTTCATAGGGTATGACTTGAATCAGAAAGGTATATGTTTTATAATCCTTCCAACAAAGGCTTTATGGTCAATAGAGATGTTGTCTTTGATGAGATGATTCTTGGTTTGAAAGTGAATGCAGGAAAGTAAATCACCTTATGACTTGGAAGAGGAATTTCCAAACCTTACCAAGGAGGAGCCAAATCAGATTGAAGACATCCACTCAGATGATGAGGACATCATCAACCTAAAAGAATTCAAGGCATGGAAGTCCAGTCAAAGTCAAGTTGAAGAAGTTTGAGGATATACCTGAATCATCCAATCAAGCAATCAAGAAGGTCGCAAAGGGAAAGCAAGAAGCCAATCAGATATGGGTATGACAGAGTTACTAAGAGCATTCTATTTATCTTGCAAAAAGATTGTCACTTGAAGAACCATCATCATATGAAGAGGCAAAGACCAAGACAGAATGGAAGGAAAGCTATGGATGAAGAAATTGAAGCACTCGAGGAAATGATACTTGGGCTAGTGCCAAAGAAGGAATGTATGAAGGTAATTGGTTCTAGATGGATCTATAAGATCAAGAGAATTTTGGTGGATCCATAAGCAGGTAACAAATCTAGACTTGTGGCTAGGGTTTTGCACAAAACCCAAGGAGTTGATTATGAAGAAACCTTCTCACCTATGGCCAAAATTCCAACCATCAGGTGTATTGCCAAGTATGGCTGCATCTAAGAATTGGAACATGTACCAATTGGATGTAAAAAATGCTAAATGCTGGATTTTCAGAGGAGGTGTACGCAACCTCGTTGTTATGATGACCCAGGAAGGTAACATATGTGTGTAAACTGAACAAAGCTCTTTATGGATTGAGAGCGGCACCTAGGGCATGGAACCATAGGTTGACTACATACCTTCAAGATCAAGGATTCATCATGAGTAAAGCAGATACTTCTCTATTTGTTAAGAGAAGTAGTTCAGAAGTGATATATCTATTGTGTTATGTTGATGAGATCATCTTACGGCAATGATGCTAATGGCATCAAGCAGATAAAAAATCAAATGATGCAGGAGTTCAAAATCAGTGATCTTGGATCACTAAAGTATTTTCTTGGACTTGAGTTAGTCCTACACTAACTCTGGCATTTGACATTACTCAAAGAAAGTATGTACAGGACATGTTGAAGAAATTTCAATTGTAGGATGCCAAGGTAGCTAGCACTCCTATGAAGGTAAACCAAAAATTAAGTGCTCATGAAGGTGATGTGCTTGAAAATATTGCATGATACCAAAGCCTAGTGGCAAGCTTGAATTATGCTACATTGACAAGGATTGATATTGCTTATGGAGTAAGTGATTTAAGTCAATTTATGCACAAACCTAGAGTACCTCATTTGGAAGCTGCCAAGAGAATTTCGAAGTACCTTAAGAGCAATAAAAATCAAGGTTATACTTTCCTTATACTTCATATTTGGATATCAAGATATGCTCAGATGCAGATTGGGCAGGTTGCAAGATGATAGAAGGAGTACCTCAGGTTATTTATCTTTTGCAGGTGACAAGCCTATATCATGGTCTTCCAAGAAGCGACCTACTGTTGCGTTATCTTCAACAGAGGCAGAATATAGAGGATTGGCCAATGCTAATCAAGAGGCCATATGGATCAGATTACTATATACAGATTTGGGATTGCATAGTATATCTCCAATGATTTTTGGCGATAATACAAGTTCCTTACATCTTGCAGCCAATCCTATTTATCATGCTAGGACCAAGCATATAGAGGTTCACTATCATTATGTGAGAGAGAAGCTATTGAGCAACGAAATTCAGTTGGCATATGTATCAACTAATATGCAATGTGCAGACTTATTGACCAAAGCTCTTAATGGTACTAAACTTTGCAGGCTTAAAGCTATGATTGGATTGCAAGACACACAAGAAGATTGATGAAGAAGATCAAGACAAGATGTTTGGCTTGAGGGGGAGCTGTTGGTGCAAGAGCCAAGCCTACACACTTGGCTAGGCATGAGAAGAATTCATGTGAAAAATAGAAGACCCATGAGAACCATTGCTATGGATTCTTTACCTTTTACCATTTGTAGAAGTTTATTTGACTTAGAGGAATATTTGTAACTACCTCCAAAATCATGGAGTTAGTTAGATGGAAAAGCTACGACTTCATTTTGAGAGAATATCTCCTAGATTAGGGGATCATTTTTTTAGTGAGAACCAAACTAAATTCAAATTTTGAATGAATCATCTAAAAAGGATGAATGTAAAACCCGCGTGTCAAATCACTCCAATTCTCAGTCTTTGTTTATCAAATTGTAAGAGAGTGAGGCTCACGTCATAGCCTACACTTGTTATCATCATTGGGCATTGATTATCATGCCAATGATCATGTACAACATTGTCTTATAATACAATAGATCAACTCTTACATCTATGATCTCTCTATCATAGTCACTCAGAATAGTCATTTTGTATTGCTCATATCTTAGTCGTTACTTCATCATTTTAATATTCTATGGCTTCTTGGAATAATCTCTAAGTCTACTATAAGCTGACAAAATTTGAAGACATTCCATTTAGCGGATTGGGAGAAAAGCTCGTCGAAGTGGCCACTAGTCATTCTCTACAGAAGTCCTAAAAAATCGGGGGTAAAGCTACACTTGCTAAATTGATTGCTTTGTGTATAGTGAATCATTTTAAGTTATTTCACTTGGAATCTTTAGATCTTTAAGCTAATTTAATATCTCCAAAAGGAATTTTTCTAATTCCTACTGTACTGGAAGCACTGAGCTTAACAAGAAGCAGGTGTGTAAACCAAAATAGAAGGTTTTCATTAGATTGTGAAGTGAGAAGTATTCTGTTTTGAATTAATCATTACTTGCATCATTTCCAAAGTACATAGGCACTTGTTTAGTGTCATTGGAAAGCTAAGAGGGCCTACAACTCAACTCTAAAGTGAAAGAGGATGGGTACAAAGCAAGAATTTTTAGTAGCTACTCATTTCTTCCATCCATCTTTCCCAACAATTATTCCTCACATTCGCTCCTACAAAACAACAAAGGATGCTTGGGATACACTTACCACTTTATACGAGGCAAGGAATGAGGCTCGTGTTGCTTACCTCAAAAACAATTGGAGAGTGACCACATGAATCAAGAGATTCCATGGATATTTTTTTGACAAAGATCAAAGATTTGAAGGAGCAATTGATTTCTATTGATGAAGTCTTGCCTCACAGTTCACTTGTGCAGACTGTTCTACATGGTCTTCTAGATTCATATTCGAGTTTTGGTTCTACTCTTTGATTGATGATGAAAGGCAATCCAAATGCCTTGACATTTGAGGAGGTAGTCTCTATTCTATTGCAGGAAGGTCAGTCTAGGCAGAACATGTCCATTATGCATGTAGATCACTTTTGTGGCTAATCAAAAGGGCAAAGGTAAATGGAGCTCATCTACTAGTAAGAAAAAATCTACTAATTCTGCACAATCAAAGAAGGATGACACAGAGAGGAAAATAGAAAGAAAAAATTGTTTTGAAAATACTGTAAAGGAAATGATCATGTCATAAAGAGTTGTCCAAAAGTGGTTGCAAAAGAGGTTGGAATGGTTGTTGTAGAAGCCTCTTTAGAGTCTATAAATCTTATGTAGAATAAAGAATGGGCATTTAATACTATTTGAATTTATGACCCATATTCTCATGAATAGTGTATGTCTACAGTAGACTCAGATGTTTGGTACTTTGATAGTGGGGCAACCAAACATATTACCTTGCAATGCAATTTTTTCACTTACACTTGAGCTTGTCCCTATAGGGAATACTATCACATGCACCAACAACTCCTCTTATCCTATCATGGGAGTTGGTAAGATTATTCTTACTACTGTTGATGGTAGTTCTTTTACATTGCTAGATGCTTTATTTGTGCCAGGGATCAAGAAAAATCTGTTATCAGTTTCAGCATTATCCAAGATCGGTTTGGTTATGAAATTTTTTTATTATAGATGTACAGTTCATGATCTGTCAAATGGTGATGTCGTTATTGCTTTCGACATTTATGTTGTGGGCTATATAACGTAATAGATTATGCAAAATCTATGGATGATTCAGCATGTGGAGTTCAAGATTCTCAAGCTATGTCAGATGCAAAGCTTTGGCATGCATACTTTAGTCATCTGAATTTTGATGGCTTGCTATGCCTGTAGAAATTTGAAGTGGTGTCTTCTCTGCCCAAACTTGAGGCACCTGGTAAACATGTCTGTGAAGGCTATATTTTGGGCGAAATTCAGCATTCCTCCTTCTCAAAAGATGGTTCAGTATGAGCTAGTTAGAAATTACAACTTGTTCATAGTGATGTTTGTGGTACTATGCAAACACCTTCTTTTGGGAACTACCTTTACTTCATGACTTTCACTGATGATTTTTCCAGCATGCATGGGTATATCCATTGAACGCAGAGTCCTAAGTGTTTATGTGCTTCAAATAGTTTTTGGTGTTGGCTGAAAATCTGTCAGCATATAAAATGGGCACCCTCCATACTGATAGAGGGGGGGGATATATGTCTTCTGATTTTAATGCATTTCTCATTGAACGTGGGATTAAACATTAGTGTACAGTGTCGTATACACCTCAATAGAATGGAGTTGCTAAAAGGAAGAACATGGCACTCATGGAGATGGCAAGGTGTATGGTCAAGAGTCAAGCTATACCACATAGTTTTTTATGTACTTAACATGTGTCTCACTAAACATTGTAGTATATCACTCCATATGAGGCTTGACATGGCCACAATCCATTTTTTTCTCACATGTGTGTCTTTGGTTGTCTGGTGTAAAGTTTCCTTAGCTTTTTATCATAACAATCTCACACACAGCAGCTCTTCGCCATCTTCGAAGTACCAACACAGAGTCTTTTTTCCGGTTCACCGCCCAGCCACATCCGAGTTCTCTCGTGAGTCTCATTCATGAGACCTCCTCTTAAGATACTTGTGAGAGTAATGATCAATTCTCCCCTCTTCTCTTCTACCCATTGTGGCAAATGATACCCATATGTGTCATGTGACACTCTCCTCATAAGAGGAGGCTTGCTGCATGAGATATTGTGACATTTCCTTCCCCTTGAAAGCATTTTCGTCCTCGAAAATGTAAATGAAATGTCCATAATGGTAGAAGAAAGTGCTCAAACTCCCCTGAACCCCATGTACTCTATGTACATGGTCATCTCTGTGTGTTGTTTCCCCGTATCCTTCCCCTTAAGAAATCTCATATGAGATCGTCTCAAAGGTGGGAAACTGTCTGAGTGGTGCCTACTATCTGCCATATATACTCCACTTTCCAAACTATCACTCCCATAACATACAACATCATCCAAATGACTTAAGTCCATATGATGTATCCTCTATGGAGTAATAATATGAAAAGCAAGTGTGATGTGTCAAGCTTATAGGCTTGACCATATAATAATGGAGATAATAAACCATAGAATCTTCTGAAATATAGAACAAAGTCCCATAACAAATGATTTTAAACCCATCTAAGACTAAATGATAGATTGCCCTAATACCACTCTAGGTCTTCCCAACCTTGAGTGTAATCACAAGTAATAGTTTAATCTAAACTACCTTGTGAACTATGCAAATCCATCATCCAGCTCATATATCAGCGTTTCTTGTAACATCCAATATCTACATTTCACCAACCAAGAAGTCTGAGTTTGTCATCCTTTACGATTGGACTAAGTTCTATTGGAAGAGCATCTATTGGCACTAGTGCAAACTCTAAAATTTCTCTTCCCTCTAGTTTGCCATATGAATGCAGAAAGCATTCCCTTTGAGATTCAGATAATCCCTAAGTAGTCATCCTCCTAACTGATGTTTACTCATCATGTTGATATATTTAGGTAGTGATGTGTGTGAACACACTAGGACCGTCGGGGCACTTTTTTCCCTCTTTAGGAGGTTTTTTTTCCCTCGGCTTGTATATACGCCTATTGCCCTAATGGGCTACTTATCTTTGTACATTCTCTAGTAATACATTCAGTATTGTGGGTTTGTGCTCCAAGCTTCTTCTTCTTCCTTGTGTTGTTCGCCTGCTTCTACAGACGTCTAACTCCAACAATTGGTATCAAAGCAGGTCGTCGCTTCATCTAGGGCGCTGTCGACACTCCTCCATTTGCAGTCTCAGATTTGCATGAAATTTGGTGAGCATACTCAGGGTGTTTCAGAGATCTGAGCTCGTTTCGGCCTTCGAATGCACTATCGCAGCGCTTGTGTAGGTTATTTCGTCCTTTTGTGCCAAAGGTATATACCAATTTCTGTTCGCCAGTATAAGCGTCTCGAAGTCTGCTACAGGTCTAGCGGAATTCGTCTGGGCAGTTCTGTTTAACTTTTTGAGATACAGTCAATTTTTTGCAACAAGGTATTTTAGTCACCGACCATGGCGGAAAGCAGTGATGTATTCCGTATGTTGGCTGTTGAGGATAAGTTGCAGGGTACCAATTACCCATTATGGGCTTATATGATGCGACATGTATTGGTTGCAAAAGGATTATGGAACATTGTGCAGGGTGTTGAAAGACGTCCTGTTACACCTGTAACAACAGGTACTACGAATACAGGTGCTGGAGATGATGAAGATGGTGTCAAAGATGATATTGTGCATATTCCTGTTCGTGTTGTTGTTTCTGCTGCACCTACTGCAGAGCAGATTCGTTGGGATGACAGAGATGCCCAGGCACATGCATTGATAGCTTTGTCTGTCAAACGTGCCATTATTCCTCATATTCGCTCTTGCAGAACAGCTAGGAATGCTTGGGATACACTTACCACATTGTACCAAGCTAGGAATGAGGCTCATGTTGCTTACCTCCGAAAACAGTTGGAGAGTGAGCACATGAATGAAGGTGATTCTATGGACAGTTTCCTAAGGAAGATCAAAGATTTGAAGGAACAGTTGATTTCGGTTGATGAGGTTATACCAGATAGCTCACTTGTGCAGACCGTTCTGAATGGACTTCCTGATTTATATCAGAGTTTTGCTTCTACTCTTCGGTTGATGATGAAAGGCAATCCGAATGCCTTATCGTTTGAGGAGCTAGTCTCTGTTCTGTTGCAGGAAGATCAGTCCAGGCAGAACAGGTCCATTATGCGTGTTGCAGATCAAGCTTTCCTGGCTAGTCAGAAGGGCAAAGGAAAATGGAGCTCTTCTACTAGTAAGCAGAAATCTGTAAATGTTGCACATTCCAATAACCAAGATAAAGATGAGAAGAAATCAGAAAAGCAGAAATTGTTTTGCAAGTACTGTAAAGGGAATGATCATATCATAAAGAACTGTCCAAAACTGGCTGCAAAAGAGGCAAAGAAAAAAGAGGCAAACTGGCTGGAATGGTTGTTGCAGAAGCCTCTACACCAAAAACAGAGTCTGCTAATCTTGTGTAGGAAGAAGAATGGGCGTTTACTATTGTTTGCAGTTTTGACCCATCTTCTCATGAGCAGTGCATGTCTGCAGTGGACTCAGATGTTTGGTACTTTGACAGTGGGGCGACCAAACATATTACCTCGCAGTGAAGTTTCTTCTCTTCACTTGAGCCTGCCCCTACAGGGAATACTGTCACGTGCGCGAACACGTCCTCTTATCTTGTTATGGGAGTTGGTAAGATCATTCTGACTACTGCTGATGGTAGTTCTTTCACCTTATCAGATGCTTTATTTGTGCCAGGGATCAAGAAGAATCTGTTATCAGTTTCTGCATTAGCCAAGATTGGCTTGGTTGTAAAATTTGTTGATGACAGATTTACAGTTCATGATCTGTCAAATGGCGATGTTATTATTGCTTCTGGCATTTTATGTTGTGGGTTGTATAAGCTCATAGACTATGAAAGATCTGTGAATGATTTGGCATGTGCAGTTCATGATTCTCAGGCTATCTCAGATGCAAAGATTTGGCATGCACGCTTTGGTCATCTGAATTTTGCTTGTTTGCTACGCCTGCAAAAATCTGAAATGGTGTCCTCGTTGCCTAAACTTGAGGCACCTAGAAAACATGTTTGTGAAGGCTGTATTTTGGGCAAAATGCAGCATTCATCCTTTCCAAAAGATGGTTCAATTCGGGCTACTCAAAAATTGCAACTTGTACATAGTGATGTCTGTGGTGCTATGCAGACACCTTCGTTTGGAAATTATCTTTACTTCGTGACTTTCAGTGATGATTTTTCCAGGCATGCATGGGTATATCCACTCAAAGCAAAGTCCGAAGTGTTCATGTGCTTTAAATAGTTTTTGGTTTTGGCTGAAAATCTGTCAGCATGTAAAATGGGCACCCTCCGTTCTGATCGAGGGGGGGAATATATGTCTTCTGATTTTAATGCATTTATGGTTGAATGTGGGATAAAACACCAGTGTACAGTGCTGTATACACCTCAATAGAATGGAGTTGCTGAAGGAAAGAACAGGTCACTCATGGAGATGGCGAGGTGCATGGTCAAGAGTCAGGCTTTACCACATACTTTTTGGCTTGAGGCTGTCATGTGTGAAGCATATGTACTGAACAGGTGTCCCACTAAAGCACTGCAGTCTATCACTCCATATGAGGCTTGGCATGACCGCAAGCCATCTGTTGCTCATCTGCTTGTTTTGGTTGTTTGGCATATGCACTAGTTCCTGAACAACATCGCAGAAAATTGGATGATAAGGTAGTAAAATGTATTTTTGTTGGGTACAGTTCTGAAAGTAAAGGCTATCGTCTATATCATCCACAGACCAAACGCATTCTGGTTAGCCGTGATGTTGTATTTGTGGAAGATGCTATTCAGCCATTGCTTTCATGTACTAAGGAGACATGTGTTAGCTCCAAAACATGTGTGATACTTTGATGCCTCTTTTTACAGGTGGACATTCTAGTGCTAGTCCCAATGAGGCAACTTCTCAGCCTTTGCAGGTTTCATATGATGATGCAGATCATTCCATTTCTGATGCAGATTTACATGATGCACTTATTGATGAAAGAGCTGATATTGAGCATGCAAAAACTATGCCAAAATGGTTGGTGCAGACTTTGCGTGACAGCAAATTAGATGCACCTTGGTCATATCGTACTCGTTCAGGCTCTCATAGTGCCTCCTTTGCATCAGATTGCTATGCTATGGCTACGTCTAGTCTCTGTGATGAGAATGAGCCTGTTTCTTTTGATGAAGCACAGAATTCAAAAAATTGGATGGCTGCTATGCAATCTGAATATGATGCTATAATGAAGAATGGTACATGGTCTTTATGTGACTTGCCTCCTGGCAAGAAGGCCATTGGCACTAAGTGGGTATACAAGCTGAAGTGTAAACCTGATGGTACAATTGACAGGTATAAGGCTAGGCTTGTTGCAAAGGGTTATGCGCAGGAAAGAGGCATTGATTTTGATGAGACCTTTGCACCTACATGCCGTATGACTACTGTTCAGAGCATTTGTGCACTTGCAGCCCATCATGGTTGGAATGTACATCAGTTGGACATTAAAACAGCATTTCTGAATGGTGACTTGCATGAAGAAGTGTATGTTTTTTAGCCCCGTGGCTTTGTGCAGAAAGGGCATGAAAACCAAGTGTGCACGTTAAAGAAGGCATTATATGGTTTAAAGCAAGCACCATGTGCTTGGTATGAGAAGATACATGCCTATCTCGTTGCACATGGTTTTGAGAACAGTCCAACTGAAAGCACCTTATATGTTAAGCGTGCTAATGATATGCTTCTGATCATTGTTGTCGATGTTGACGAGATGCTGCTCAGTGGTCCTATTGAGAAGCATATTGCTGATTTCAAGGCTGATTTGCATGCCTCATTTGAGATGTCTGATTTGGGGCATTTGCATCACTACTTGGGCATTTAGTTTATGCAAGTTGATGGTGGAATGGCTTTGTGTCAAACGAAATATATTGACACATTATTGCAACGTTTTGGCCTTGAAGACTGTAAGCCTATTGCCACTCCTATGGAGACAGGTTTACGATTGAGGCTTCGTGATGCTGGAGATGCATTTGATGTTGTTCTCTATCAGCAGGCTGTTGGATGCTTGATTTACTTATGCATTACTCAGCTAGATATTCAGTTTGCTGTCTCACAGATGAGCAGGGTTTATGCATTGCCCAGGAGTCATGCATTGGAAGGCGGTTAAGCGCATCTTTCGCTACTTGAGTGGTACTCGGCTACTTGGGTTGTTTTATCCCAAGGGGGGATCACTACCGCCAGATTTGCATGCTTTTTCTAACTCGGATTGGGTTGGTTGCTATGACACTCGTGTGTCCACTAGTGGTTTTTGCTTCATGCTTGGTAGCTCATGTATATCTTGGTTGAGCAAGAAGCAGCCTACTGTGGCCACTTCCAGTTGTGAAGCTGAGTATAGGGCAGCTTTCATAGCAACTGTTGAGTGTGTGTGGCTCAGACGCCTTATGGCTGATTTGGGTGTTGGCCAGTCTTCTACCACCACCATCTTCACTGACAGTCAGAGTGCATTGGCAGTTGCGAGGAACCCTGTGTTCCATGCTTGCACTAAGCACATTGAGGTGCATTATCACTATGTCAGGGAGAGGTTCTCTGCTGGGTAGATCAGCTTGGCATATGTGCCCACGTAGGAGAACATTGCAGACCTTTCCACGAAGGCTCTACCTAGGGAGAAGTTTGAAGCTTTCGGCAAAGCTTTGGGCTTACTTCCTTTTGTGGAGTGATTTCCACATAGCGTGGCACTTCCTTATACATGAGTGCCAGCTCCTTGTTCACCGCATCACTCCTAGAGGGGGATTTGTTGATATATTTAGGTAGTGATGTGTGTGAACACACCAGGACCGCAAGGGCACTTTTTTCCCTCTTTAGGAGGTTCTTTTCCCTCGGCTTGTATATACGCCTATTGCCCTAATGGGCTACTTATCTTTGTGCATTCTCTAGTAACACATTTAGTATTGTGTGTTTTTGCTCCAAGCTTCTTCTTCTTCCTTGTGATGTTCGTGTGCTTCCGCAGACGTCTAACTCCAACACATCATACTCATGATGTAACACCAAATAAGATTTTGGTACCCCAATAGGTTAGATATAACCCTATCTCCTATAAACCCTAAAGAGAAGAGTCATAACTCTACTCCCAGTCTAACTAATGTCAATAACTAGATCATCTCATCTAGTCAAAGACCATCACTGGAGTAACATAATTACTCCTCTCTAGAGTCTCCATGTGAGACCCAATCTAACCATCATGATTAATTGATCTCCCTCTTGCCTTTGATAGAAGAGTGCCACTTCTATCTAGACAACCTAAAAGTGAGAAAGTGAAACTCTCTCTCTCTCTCTCTCTCTCTCTCTCTCTCTCTCTCTCTCTCTCTCTCTCTCTCTCTCTCTCTCTCTCTCTCTCTCTCTCTCTCTCTCTCTCTCTCTCTCTCTCTCTCTCTCTCTCTCTCTCTCTCTCTCTCTCTCTATTCAATCTCTTCTAAGGAAAAGAGCTCTAGCAGTGGAACCTATTCCACTTTCCCCTTGAAAGAGATTCTGTTGAATCCATTTTCTCTACTCATCCATAGCTGAGAACATGCAAATAAGTTCTCTATACGTTTTCTTCCAAAATAGTGGAGAATGAAACTCCAATGTGAAGGAAAATTACATTGAAAAGTAGAGTTAATGAATTCCTTCTGAAATATAAATTAAGAGATGTTTTCAAAACAGCTCTTGTGTCTAAAGGAAAATATGTTCTATTCTTCTCCTATGAAGAAATCATATTTTCCTTTCTTTTTTCTTTTTCAAAGAATAGGAGCTAAAGTGAGACCTCTGAGCTAAAGTGAGATCTCTCATGGATCTCTCAGCTGATTCCCACTTTCTCCTTTCCATAAAAGAGAAACTCATGAATTTATTTAGTCCTCTCTTCCATAACTAATGTATAATCCCTCATTACACTTATTCCTATGAAGATGGAGAACAGATCTCCCCTAACTAATGAAGGTGTATGTAGTGAAGAGTGGAGAAAATAAATTCCTAATAAGGGTCCAAGCCCTCTATTAAAATGGTCAGCAATGATGTGACATGATACCGTAAACACATGTGTATCCATACTAAAAAGCTATCTCTTCCAACCGTACTCTGTGCATGGATCTATACTATCCAATCAAACTAATAGAATTTTCCTTCCTGAAAAACTCAAAATGAGTATGTGATACCAATGGTGATAAAATCACCTATCACATTCTCTACTGGAAGAATAAATCTTCCCTAAATTATGACGGATAACTCCCAATGCTAAGGAGATGTCTACTAAGAGCTCTCCTCTGATCTCGTGAGACATGACGCCATGAATGATGAGTCCTTTTCTTCCTGGCCATAGAAGAAGAGTGCTCAAAGGGAGCTCATTTCCACTGTCCCATACTAGTGAAAACTTCTTCCAATTCACGGTGTCATAGCTACACTAAACCGAATATATATTCCATGTAATGGAATATGTAGGTGGACTATAATGAATCCCATATTCTAAAATCATATGAGTGGCCTCAAATGAGTCCCATGTCCTCGAACTAGTTAGTTTGGTTCTAGTCAATATGTGACAATGGATATCCCTTTCTGCTCCAAACCAACTTGTTCCTAGGTACAAAGACTAGGTCTAAGTACCTCTCTGTAGATCCCGATATACATATATATGTATTGGGTACCCCAACTATTCCTGACTAAGGAATCTATGCTCTATACCATAGAGCTAGTGCCATGCCTGTGGCCTTCCTAACCATCACTCGAATCACATAAGCACCCATCGATGCTATCTCATGAAACCCATCTCTGTGATCCCATCTAATTGGTTTCCTTAGTAGTGTAGCAGAAATGCTTCACTACTTGCTCAAGTGAGGTGTATCAGTGAAACAAGTCACTCTTTGGGTATTCATCATGATACCCCATAGTCTCCTAATCATCATGTGAGACTCTTTTGAAGATAAATCAATCTTCACTACTTTGGAGATTATCATAAACATATCTCTTGTGCCTCTATGCAACTTCCTACAACCTATAGGATTGCTTGTGCACATTACTAATGGTGAAAGTGTAGCTCCTTCCCTTAGCAATCATATGGTCTAAATCCACAAGGATTATGTGTAAGGATCCTGTTACTAGTGAAGTTGCCTTATGCATACTACTATGACGGTCCTAAGTCCATCAAATACATGCTTAGAAGCATGCCTACATCTTATGATTTTTGCAGAAAAGGCATGTTACCATGCCATAACATTCTTACCTAAAGGTAAGTGCGTATATAACGCCATGTGGTGGGAAAAATTTCGACAGCATTTCCCCAAGGAAATGGAATACCAAAAAATTTAAACCATAACTCAATGGAACACAAGCCATCCAACAACATAGGGCTTGACAGGCCCATGGCATGCACGCCATAAACTCATATATGGACTCCATAACCTGCAAAACATAAAAACAAATACTGGCAACAAATATCTGTGTTGCCTAACCATGTACTTTCTGCGATCCTCTTTCTTGCAAACAATCAAAAAGTGTACTTCTCGCCTATTGATCCATACTTTTAGAATTTAAACAATGATCAATATTTGATGTATGCAATCCAATCTATGCATGTACATAGAACATGCCATAACATAAAGTAAAATGCCTGAAGCATAAAGCATACGTCCCTGAATAGTTTTGGTTTTGGAATTGCATGCATCCAATCCTTCTCAACGAGCTTCGAGATCTCTGCACCTTTCTCCTCAGGTCCTAACATAAACTTTGAAGTGTCCGAAAACATCGTCAGGTGATTACCAAAATAATGCAAATTTAGTCATAAAATGCACTAGTAATCCTTCTTTAGACCTGCAAAAACAAATTTAGGACCTGCAAATGTTCCTAAACTAAAATATATAACATGTGCAAAGAGCTCGAAGTGAAATTACTCAAATCCCCTTCCCAGTTTGAAAGATATGGCTCTCGAAAAGTAGTTACCAAAAACTATTCGGACTTTGCAGAGTTGTACAGACCTGCAAAAATACATTTTTTTTTCCAAAATTTCTTTCATAAACTGAAAGTAGACCTTGTGCTCTTCGAAACGAGCCCATAGCACGTCCAATTTGAAGTTTTCTAGCCCAAGATATGGCCATTCCAAGCAGGACATGCTAAACTAGTGGACTGTTGGAGGGGCTGGAAAAAGTGTGAAAATGTGAATTTTGGGGTGTCCAAAAGCATTCTTCCATGAAGCAAATCCTAAAATTCTCTTCATAACCTCAGAGAGTGATATATGAAGATGCTTGGGCCTATTTTCACCTTACCAAATCCTCCCTTCGTGCATGCTAATTTGCTCCCCAAAAGAGGCCTAAATCAAGATTTTTGCTTTTATGCAAAAACTTAAATGTGAGCTTTTAGCAAGCTCCTCATCCACTCCTAATGTGGATTTTTCTTGGATTTTCTCTTCTCCAAGGTAATTCATACACCATACATCATGTGTGTATGAATTAATCCCTAGGAAGCCTCTTAAATGGTCTTTTTCCTTACTCCCAAAAGTGGAGTTTGATAAAAATCAACATCTGAAATTTTTGCCAAAAAGTGCGAGAAGGGGGTTTTTGACGAACTAAAATTCCTCCTTAACTTATCATTTTAATGAATTCTATGATTCCATTGTGAATTCCATATAAGATACTCTCAGTATATATAATTTTTCCCATCCATCCATAGTTAGCGCACCTGTTTTTCCCTCTTCCAAAATGGGAATTTCTTAGATTTAGGTGCTGAAATTTTTTCTCAAACTGTGATGGAAGGGGGTATTGTGGAGCTTCAAACTCCCATCAAACTGAGATATATTTTGGATTTCTTAGTCTTATATGGAAGTCAATACACTAGGCTATGTGTGTGCATGTTTTTTCCTACCAAACTAAGAGAAATCCCACTTCATCTCCCTTTCCAAAAATGGCTACTAGTCAAAAATAGCTCCTGAAATTTATGTCAGAACCATGAAACAAAGCTATTTTGGTTTACATAGGTATCTCCTTTTCATATGGAGAAAAGAGGAGACTCAAGATCTTCTACCTCTTTTGCTTGTGTCATACATAGCCTTTCACGGACGGGAGAACAGAACAATATATTTTTTTCAGGGGTCATATGACACCAAGGAAAGTGGAGAAAGTGGATAGTTCATGTGCTACTCAAGGAGATGTCATGAGTTCAAATCTTGGTGCCTTCATTCGTGTTTGCGTGGCGCAGATCGCTGCGATTCCAGTGTGAAGTTTCCTCAGCTTTTTATCATAACAATCTCGCACGTAGCAGCTCTTCGCCATCTTCGAAGTACCAACACAGAACCTTTTTTCTGGTTCACCGCCCAGCCACGTCAGAGTTCTCTCGTGGCTCTCATTCATGAGACCTCCTCTTAAGATACTTGTGAGAGTAATGATCAACTCTCCCCTCTTCTCTTCTACCCATTGTGGCATATGATACCCATATGTGTCATGTGACACTCTCCTCATAAGAGGAGACTCGCTCCATGAGATATTGTGACATCTGGCATATGCATTAGTGCCTGAACAACAACACAAGAAATTCGATGATAAAGTAGTGAAAAGTATTTTTTGTTGCGTATAGTTCTTAAAGCAAAGGCTATCATCTATACCATCCACAAACTAAATGCATTTTGGTTAGCCATGATGTTGTTTTTTTGGAAGATGCTATTCAGGCATTACTTTCATGTACTACGGAGACATCAATTAGCTCCAAAGATATGCATGACACTTTGCTGCCTCTTTTTACAGGTGGAAATCTAGTGCTGGTCCATATGAGGCAATTTCTCAGCCTTTACAGGTTTCACATGATGATGTAGATCATTCCATTTCTGATGCAGATTTAACATGGTGCACTTATTAATGAGAGAACTGATATAGAGGAGGAAAAAACTATGCCCAAATTCCTAGAGCAAACTTTGCGAGATAGCAAATTAGATGCACCTCTGTCATATCGTACTTGTTCAGGCTCTCATAATGCTTTTTTTGCATCAAGTTGCTATGCTATGGCTGCCTCTAGTCTTTGTGATGGGAATGAGCGTGTTTGGTTTGATGAAGCACAAAATTCTGAAAAATGGATGGCTACTATGCAATCAGAATATGATGCTATCATGAAAAATGGTACTTGGTCTTTATGTGACTTGCCTCTTGGCAAGAAGGACATTGGCACTTAGTGGGTATACAAGTTGAAGCATAAGCCATTGTCACCCTTCTCACACATCATGCATACACAAAAACAAAGAACACGTTCGTGGAAGCTGATAGATAGATCCTCCCTTTGTTGTTACTTCCTAGGGCATAAGGATTATATGGCATAATCGATGAATTGCAAACATGCTTACCAAACCAGATTTATCTTATCTTTAAGTCATTTCCTCAAGTGTAATTTTCTACAAGCTTCCTCAAAAATTCCTACTTAGTCTCATTCATAGTCGATGATCAATGTTCTCGAGGAGGTGAGTCACGCTCTGCTTCAGGAGCCGCATCATTGCTGTGTATAACTAACTAGTCTTCCCATGCCCAACAACATTCATTTTCCTCACTAGGTATCCCCTGAGAGATGTCATAATAAAAATACCGTTCTTCTACATACCCAACCCAACAAAGCAAATATGCTTCAAACTGTGAAAATGGAAAGTCGATGCCAAGGTCTTGGTTCAAGAAACATACCAACCAATGGCCCTTCTCAACGTCATAATCTATTTGTAAGCTCTCGACACATGTCTCCATGCTCGCAAGTGCTTGATCTGCAAAATATATCACGAGTTCAAATAGGTCATTTTGGTATACTTGATTAGCCATTTGTTGCCTAGCTCCTAATGTTCCTGCATAACACACTTGGTTTATTCGTTTCCGCGGTCTCAGCCAATAGGAGGTAAATTGTTTGATAAAAAAGAGAATGTCACTATTGCTTTGCTTTCTCATCCAGCCCCACATTTCCTATAAGAACGTATTCAGTATGTTGGGTTCCAGTATAGATGGCAATAAAATCGAACAGTCAAATGGAGGTATACATGTGGTTTGCTCTAATAAATGAGTCCAAGAAGATGGAGGATACACCAAAGTACGTGTAGAAATTGTTAGAGGAGCACTAGATTTTTACCTCTAACTAGACTAGACAATATTTGGGAATTATACTTTTGATTACAAGATCACCCATGTAGGGAAAATAATACAAGAATATGTAATTGATACAAGATCCCCCACAACCCAAGATTGATAGGTATGGATAACTCATCTAGAGATGATACAGGAGATCCCACAACTCACGACCATAGGTATGATGCAAGATATATGGATTACAAGAACTCCCTTTCGACAGATGAACTAGATACAAGCAATAACTAGAAAAGATCTCGTACTATGAGATTACAAGAGGACAAAGCTCCAAGAACTAGACTAGTAAAGACTAGAACAAGGAGCAAGACAAGAAGTGGAAATGGAACTTCAAAAGTACTTACTTGGTGATCATGAATCCTTGAACTCCCAAGACTCACATTGGCAACACATACTATGTATGTAGTCAACCCCTCCTTATATACGTTTTCAAGGGTGTTTCATCAATGGTAGTTACAAATTGATGATGTCATTGATGATATCATAAATTTGAAACACGACCTTTGGATATTAGAATCAAGAAAGTAGATATTTAATCTAATGGTTTTGGCACATTTTGGACACAATGGAAGCATTAGTTTCTCCAAATTCCAAATTAATCATGAGATATAGAAGGTCACACAAAATTTGAGGTTTAGGGTTTGTTGTAAGACAATAGTTACGCAATATAACACAAGAGCAGTAGCAGAGAAGATAACAGATATAGGAGAATCTCAACAATTTTCTACTAACAGCAAGTACAAAGATGATGGCGTTGTCCACCCGTGCGCTCTCAAGGTAGAGCTTAAATGGCGATCTAGACAACTCTAGATAGGGAAATACAAGGTAGAGGTATGCTGGCTCAACTTGATGTCTTAGGTAGTGTAGAAGTCATGTATATATAGGATCATGGGTGGCCTTCCGTGGGCGGCTATACATGGGCGGTAGAACGTGGGCGACCACCACCTACGTAATTGTCATACACGGCTTAGACCGGTTGAACCGACCTAACAAATATAAATGATTTCTGACTCCGACAAGGAATATTCTATGGAATATTCCCTTTACCGTCGCGCCGGGGATGCTGCCCCCGGACCCCCACCAGGGGGCCCGCTGGCCCCCTTGGACCCCCCAGCCGGGGCTGCTCCCCGCTGCCCAGACCCCCCAATTGGGGACCCTGGTAACTCCCTTTCCTTACAATACCTTACATGGTCCAATATGACCTTCATCCAACATGCAAGTTGGGATTCCCATCAATTGGGTAATGCACGCTTGGCTTCTCCTCATAACGGGGGCCTTACAAAATGTGCATACAATCATGAGGGGTAGACATTGATCATATACTAACACCCCCCCTCAATGTTTACCGATGAAAAATCAAGTAGGTTTCGGTCCTATGCCCATTTGTTGAAGATGAGTGTTGAGTTGCTCTCTTCCAAGTGCTTTAGTGAATATGTCAGCACAATTTGCCTCTATTGGGCAATATTCTAGCTCCACAATTTCATCTTCAATTAGCTCACGAATGTAATGGTATTGTACTTCTATGTGCTTGGTGCGAGCATGAAATACTGGGTTCTTTGCAATAGCCATACAACTTTGATTATCACACTTGAGTACAGTCGCCATATTTGATAGAAAGCCTAGATCTGCAAGAATTCTCCTTAACCAGACTGCCTCACAAGAAGCAAAACAAGCTGCTTTGTACTCTGCTTCAGTGGAGGAGAGTGTGAGAGTTGGTTGCTTTCTACTTACCCAAGAAAATATTCCTGAACCAAGTGAGAAACAATATCTAGAAACTGATTTTCTAGAATCACAATCTCCAGCCCAATCTGAATCACAATATCCTTGGAGTGTATCACCTGTGGTATAAAAAATACCAAAATCCAAGGTTCCCACAATGTACCTTAGAATTCGCATTCCAGCATTCCAGTGAGTCTCCTTAGGTTTGTTGGAAAACCTGCTTAATACTCCAACAGCATAGCAAATGTCTGCTCTAGTGTTGCACAGAAAAATAAGACTTCCAACGAGCTTCCTATACTTCTTAGCATCTACATCAGGCATGTTATCATCCATAGATAGCTTATGATTTACCTCCATAGGTGTGCTAGTTGGTTTGCAGTCCATCATTCCAAATGCCTTGAGAATCTCTTTGGAATATTTTTGTTGTGAGATGAAAATGCCATCCTTCCTTTGCCATACTTCAATTCCTATACAAAAATGGAGTAGACCTAAGTCTGTCATTTCAAACTCAGTTCCCAAGCTGATCCGAGTTTGATTGATGAGTTCCTGATGATCTCCTATAATGATCAAATCATCTACATATACAATGACAACAACTAGCTTGCTATCCCTTTTCGTTACATACAAGTTAGCATCAGAAGTACTTCTTTCAAAACCCATATTTTTGAAAAAATGATATATTCGTTGGTACCAAGCCCGTGGAGCTTGCTTAAGTCCATACAAAGCTTTCTTCAACCTGCAAACTTTATTTTCTGAATTGGGCACCTCAAAACCTGGTGGTTGAGATACATATACCTCCTCCTTGAGGTGACCATTCAAAAATGCAGATTTGACATCCATCTGGAAAATAGGCCAGGTCTTTTGTGCAGCGACTGCAAGTACCGTCCGAATAGTTGTCATGCGTGCTGTTGGCGCAAAAGTTTCTTGAACATCAAATCCTTCGATCTGTGAAAAACCCTGTGCAACTAATCTCGCCTTATACTTTTCTAATGTTCCATCTGCTTTATACTTAGCTTTCCAAATCCATTTAGTACCTATTACCTTCTTCTTTGGTGGCAAGTCGACTAGATCCCATGTATCATTTTTGAGTATACTATCATACTCCGACTGCATTGCCGCTCTCCAACCTGGATCATCAAGGGCTTCTTCAATGGTGGTAGGTTCCTTTATCGAGCCCATGATATCTGCCATTAGAGCCATGTTAACAATGTGCTCTGAGGCTCTTCTTTGCTCCTCTATTCTCTTTGATCTTCGTAATCCATCCGATGATGATTCTGGTACATCTACATGTGGATTGTGATCATCAAAGAGCTGTTGTGCCCACTTCGGTAGTGGCTTACGTTGTGCAGCTACAACTGGTTGGCTTTTTATTGAGGAAATTTCTCCATCAGATGTTTCCTCATCCTCAACTTTAACCTGTCTTTTGATAGGCACAAGGTGAGATATTTCTTCGTTTGATGAGATAGTAGATTTACCTTTATCTTCTACTAAGTGTGGTCGTTCATCAAACACCACATCTCGGCTGACAAAAATCTTCCTTGCCTCAGGATCCCACAACCTATATGCTTTAGAATCTTCACTATATCCTAGGAAGACACACTTTTTGCTTTTTGAATCCAACTTTGATCTTGTTGAATCAAGAATATGTGCATAACAAAAACCACCAAAAATTCTGAAATGCAAAACTGAAGGCTTTTTACCAAAATATGCTTCTTGAGGAGTCATCCCCTTCAGAGCTTTTGTGTAGCTTTGATTGAGGATGTAGACTGCTGTATTGACTGCTTCTGCCTAGAATGAATCAGGCATGTCTTGAGCCTTTAACATACAACGAGCCATTTCAACTACTGTCATGTTCCTGTGCTCAACAACGCCATTTTGTTGAGGTGTATGAGCTGTGGTAAGTTGCCTTTTCACACCATGCTCCTTACAGTAATTGTTGAATTCTGTTGACAAGAATTCACCTCCTCTATCTCTTCTAAATTTCTTCAGTTTCCTTCCTGATTCATTTTCTACATACTTATGCCACGCTTTAAATTTTTCAAAAGCATCAGCCTTCTCTCGAATGAAATAAACCCACATCTTTCTACTATAATCGTCGACTAACAGCAAGAAGTAGAAAGATCCTCCTAAAGCAGGTGTAGACATTTTACCACAGAGATCAGCATGTACCAACTCTAGAGGAGCTTGAGATCGATTGCTAGTCTCTCTTGGAAATGCCTTTCGTTGTTGCTTGCCCCATCATACAAGCTTCACAAGGTTCTTGCAACTCTGAAAATGCAGGCAAGTGAGCAACCATCCCTGTTCTTTGCATCTCCTTCAAAACTGCAAATCCGAGATGCCCAAATCGTTGGTGCCATAACCTGCTTACATCTTTATCTTCTGTAGCAGTTAAAGCACTTAACTCATACAAGTTATCTCGTCGTATGCCTTTACCTACAACATTACCTATTGAATCCATGATTTCCGCACCACTCTTATTGAAGTGAACTTCGAGTCCACGATCTGTTATTGCAGAAACTGACAACAAATTTCTTTTGAGTGTAGGTACATAGAGAACATCAGATAACTTTTTCTCAACAACTGGAGAAGTGATAAAAGAGATGGTTCCAGTTCCTTCGGCTGGACACTTAGAGTCATTTCCCACCACTACATTGATGGATTCCCGCAGAGGCACTAGGGAACTATACCAATCCTTTTTACTGGTCATATGGCGAGAAGCTCCACTATCTAAAATCCATGGTTCATCAACACGAGCTTGAGCAGATGAACATACCTCTTCAATAGCTACCCAAAGTTCCAGCTCTGTGTTGTTTGCAGACTCTTTGTTCTTCCACGATGATTTTACAGTCCCATTCCCTTCATCAGCTTGCTTCTTTCTGCAATCCTTGATGGCATGGCCTTTCTTTTCACAATAGAAGCAACTTCCTGTGAACTTTTTCTTCTTTGGATTCTTCTTTGATACATCAGAAGAGCCTTTACCTTTTGCATTTGCTGAAAATGCAGCATCACTTGTGCTTTGTCGATTCCTCAACTGCATTTCTTCTTCTAAAAGCATAGCACAAAACTCTTCAAATGTGAGGGGAGTTGGTCTTACCTGAGTGTTAAGGGTTGTTACTAATCCATCATACTTTGCTGGAAGAACACGTACACATCTTCGAGCCAGCTCTTCTGGTGTTATAACAACACCAACTGTAGCCAATTGGTCTTGAAGATGTTTTATCAATTTGATAAAATCTTCAGCCTTTTCAGAATCAGAATGTTTTTCATTCGCCAACTAATTTTCTAAATTCTGTATCCTAGTGTGGTTCTTGGTCTCATATTGTCGAGCCAATATGCCCCAAGCCTCATGTGCTTTAGTAGTATGTTGAACTAAAGTAAGCACGGAATCACTTACACTAGTGACAATTGCACATAATGCATCAGCATTCCGCCTCTTCCAAGCTCGTAGAAGGTCTGGATCTGGCTGAATCATCAATCTTGAATTAGCTGGATCTTCAACTGGTATAGGCTCTGGATCCAATCCCATCGGTCCCATGGCAGTGTCAAGTAATTCATAGGAGTCCAAAATTGCAGAAATTTTGAACTTCCAGAGTGTATAGTTGGATCCATCCAGCTTCCCTTCAGTGAATGCAAGTGGACGAATTCGAATAGGTGAAGCATTGACATTAGCTGAAGCACCAAGACCAGTGTTCGACGATGAAGCCATTATGTAATCACTCGAATAATCTATTGATATTCTAGTCTGCTAGTAGGCTAAAATAGTGATACTTCTCAAGCTATTCGAACCTTACGGCTCTGATACCATGTAAGACAATAGTTACGCAATATAACAAAGAGCAGTAGCACAGAAGATAACAGATATAGGAGAATCTCAACAATTTTCTACTAACAGCAAGTACAAAGATGATGGCGTTGTCCACCCGTGCGCTCTCAAGGTAGAGCTTAAATGGTGATCTAGACAACTCTAGATAGGGAGATACAAGGTAGAGGTATGCTGGCTCAACTTGATGTCTCAGGTAGTGTAGAAGTCATGTATATATAGGATCATGGGTGGCCTTCCGTGGGCGGCTATACATGGGCGGTAGAACATGGGCGACCACAGCCCGCGTAATTGTCATACACGGCTTAGACCGGTTGAACCGACCTAACAAATATAAATGATTTCTGACTCCGATAGGGAATATTCTATGGAATATTCCCTTTACCGTCGCGCCGGGGGTGCTGCCCCCGGACCCCCACTAGGGGGCCCGTTGGCCCCCTTGGACCCCCCCAGCCGGGGCTGCTCCCCGCTACCCCGGACCCCCCAATTGGGGACCCTAGTAACTCCCTTTCCTTACAATACCTTACATGGTCCAATATGACCTTCATCCAACATGCAAGTTGGGATTCCCATCAATTGGGTAATGCACGCTTGGCTTCTCCTCATAACGGGGGCCTTACAAAATGTGCATACAATCATGAGGGGTAGACATTGATCATATACTAACATTTGTGCAAATCCTTTTGCTACAAGTCTTACTTTGTACCTGTTAATTGAGCCATCAGAATTCTTCTTTACAGAATTCTTTACTTTGTATATCCATGTTTCTTCAGCTAGAGAGAAGAAACATTTTGCAAAGGAAAATGATCGTGAACAAGAAGCAAAGAAACAAAAGAGGAAGGTTATTGATATAAGATTTAGAAAAGAAAATAGATGCCAAGGAAATTTTATATGACATTTTACTCAAGATTCAAGTAACAAAGTCTTTGGAACAAGTATTTTCGATTGCAAATCATGGTATCAAAGACAAGTTTATAAAGATTGTTAGAAGAAAGAAGTTCCCTCTTCCACAACATGTAGAAATGCAAGACTATCCTAAAGTTACTCAGGTTATGAATGATGTCATCACATTGAGTGACTAATCTAATGATGATGAAGAAGAAGAAGTTGATACATGCCAAGTGAATACAAATTTCTTTGGTCCTATCTTACTCGATGAAGACGTGAAAGAAATCGAGAGTCAGTTTAACAAGAAATTATGGCTTAGAGGAATGCAAGAAGTAAACATTAAAATTGGTGATGACCATGAATCATGTTTATCTCTAGCACTTGTAGATTTTAGGTTAGAGATAAATCTGATCTCAAAGAGGTAATATGATAAATTCCAATGGCCAATAGACAAGGAGCATGGATTAAGGATGTGAACTGCAATCAATGGATCTTGAATTTTGTTAGGTACATGCACCAGTGTTCTATAATAAGAGGTGTCAGATAATTGCTCTTATAAAATTATTATTGGGAAACGATTTATAGAAGAATTGATAATTGAAACAAAAACAATGGATGATGGATTTGCATACACAAGGATTTCATCTAGATATGGTCTATAGTCACTTCATGTCATGATGGTATGTCCAAATCATCTAAGGAATATAAAGCAACTGAGAAAGAGTCCTATCACTTCCTATGATCATGTGTGCAATGCCTATGCACCAATCCAAGAGTATGAGATGTATTTTGACCAAAATTTCTATTCAAAGACCCAATGTTGAGCAAGACAAAAGTGGTAGATGGTTTGATGAACATAATTTAGAGAGTTCTTTATTTATTTATTATCATCACAAACTCGATTTCAATTAAAAATGTATATATACCGAACGAATTCATAAAAACACATCAAAATCAAAAATAAAGACTTAGGTATAATTTCGCATGATGAGAAGATTGAACATATGATCAAAATGTCAAGTTATTATATTGTGTTAGAAGAAATAGAGAATGCATTGAAAGAGAGTGATGGAGCAAAATTTCAAAGAGTACCTAAAGACCATATTCTTAGAGGTCATCAAAAGATAGGCATTGTTGTATAGAAGAAACAAACATATCAAATTTGGAGAGGATTCATTTCTTACACAAGTAGAGAAAGACAAGTGTATTGAAATGATTAAAAGATATGGAAAAACGTTTTCCCTTTTTTCATGAAATAGGCAATGCAAATCCAAAGCTAGTTCCACCCATTATTCTCTTAATACTACCTCATATTTGATGGAATCTTCATCCTATTCCAATTCTAAAGGCCCATTTACCTGAGATAATGTGTTTGTTAAAGGAGAATATGTGAGGGCCTTCGTCAACACCTTATTCAAACATAAGGTTCAAAATGTTCAAGAAAAATAGGAAGCTATGCGTTATTGAAGATTTGCAACATGTTAATAAAGTCATGATATGAAAGGAACAAGGCCTATGGTAGATGAGTTTACTGAAGCCTTTGTTGGGAATTCCATCTTCTCAATGGGTGGTTTGTATTCAGGGTATGAAGAGTTTCAATTAGCAATTGAGAGTCATGACATTATATTAACTATGAAGACTCCTCCTAGCCTAGTATGCATTTATACTTTGCCATAGGGAGCAACTAATTCTATGGATCATGTCATGGATGCAATGAATCTGGTTCTACATGACTTTATTTTGCATGTGACTATGCATTTTATTGATGATATTCTAGTAAAAGGTTGTGAGGAAAGAGTAAAAAATGAGACAAAAGACTTTTTTGGATCTAGGAAAGTTGTCGTGGACCGCATATTTGATTGCATTTTTGAAAGGTTGGATTCTCCTTTTCTCTTGAGAAATTCGTTTTCGGCATCAACAAAGTACTGATGTTTGGACATGTATGTGAGAATTATGGATGGAATCCAGACCCACAAAAAGTTGAAGACATTAGCAAGAGTCATAATTTTGTAATAACACACTCATGTTTCAAACCCATTATATAATCTGTTGCAAAAGAAAAAGATATTTATATGAACTAATAAACACTCAAAAACAATGAGGAAACTAAAATGACTACTGATCAATGCTCCAACCCTAAAGGAGTAGATTATTTAGCTAATAGGCTGATCATTTTAATTATTGATAGTAGTCCTATCGAGATAAGTTGGGCCATCAGTCAAGACCACGATGAGGGCGAGCAATATGTAGTTTGTTTTGGTGGTAAAATTTTATATGGAAATCAAAGAAATTATCCTTACATTAAAAGAGAGTCATGAGTATTGGTAACTATGTTAAAATCATACAAAGAGTACTTTATCAAAGCTAATGTGATAGTAGAAATAGCATGTCTTCGTTTAATTGGGATGATTGTGAATTGTTCACCTTCGGGGTTCACTCGATATCATATGTCAAGTTTATAAAGACAACTTTTTTACATATAGCTAGTAAGCTAAATATTGTTGCTAATATGCTACCATGAGCAAAATTTGTTGATGAACTAGATGATGCAACACAATGAGAAATAAATGTGATATTCTATGATCCATAGGTAACAGTGAGTCATAACAAACGAGAACTATGTCATAAAAAGAGAAACTCTATGCACTAAAATAGCCTTTTTTTGTATGATTTTAAAAAATTCTTTATACGAGTATACAAGGTTTTCTAAAACCCCCCAAAAATATGCAAATTTTGAACATATTTTCAAAATTTTGATTCAAAAGGAGTTTGATGCTTCTTTCAATGGATTTGTAGGTTTAGTGGGGATGGATGTCGGAAGGATTTCAGCACCCCAATTCAAATGCTAAAAAATAAAAATAGTTCTTGGAAATTTTATTCTCTTTGATTTGATTTCTTGATACTATTTATATTCTCTTATCCCTCTCATTTGATGATGTTGAATCTTTTCTACATACAGGAAGCAAAGGCAAAGGGAACTTAGAGATGTGTGATTGTCTATGTGTTCTATGCACATGTTATGTGAATGTTCATGTGTTAGTGTGTTCATCTCTCTCTCTCTCTCTCTCTCTCTCTCTCTCTCTCTCTCTCTCTCTCTCTCTCTATATATATATATATATATATATATATATATATATATATATATATATATATATATATATATATATATATATATATATATAGAGAGAGAGAGAGAGAGAGAGAGAGAGAGAGAGAGAGTTTGAGGTATGCGCAAGCACATGAGTAGCACAAGGAAAAAGAAGAAGCTTGGGGCACAACACATGAATGAATATATTACCAAGAGAGTATACAAAGATAAGTAACCCATTATACTTATAGGCATATATACAAGCCGAGTGGAAAAACCTCCCAAAGAGGGAAAAAAGTGACATGGAAGTTCTACGTGTGTTCACACACATCACTACCAAAATATATCAACAAATTCTCATGTGGGAGTGATGCAGTGAACAAGGAGCTAGCACTCATGTATAAGGAAGTACCAAGCTATGTGGAAAGAGATCAATCCACAAAAGCAAGTAAGCCCAAAGCTTTGAGGAAAGCTTCAAACTTCTCCCAGTAGAGAACCTCTACCTGACATAATGATAATGCACCTCAATGTACTTTTTGCAAGCATGGAACACAAGGTTCTTCACAACTGGCAATGTGCTCTGACTATGAGTGAAGATGGTGGTGGCAAAAGATTGACTAACACCCAAATCAGCCAAAAGGCATCTAAGCCACACACACTCAACAATTGTTGTGAAAGCTACCCTATAGTCAATCTCACAACTAGAAGCGGCCACAATATGTTGCTTCTTTCTCAACTAAGATATGCATGAGCTACCAAGCATGAAACAAAAACCACTAGTGGACACACAAGTTTCATAACAAATAGCCCAATTATATTCAAAAATGCCATGTAAATTTGGTAGTCATGATCCCCGTTGGGATAAAACAATCTAAGTAGCCCGATACCACTCAAGTAGTGAAAGTTGCACTTAACTGCCTATTGATACTTGACACCAAGGCAATGCATGAACGTGCTCATCTATGAGATAGCAAACTCAATATCAAGCTGAGTTATGCATAAGTAAATCAAGCATCCAACAACCTATTGATAGAGAACAACATCAAATGCATCTCGAGCATCATCAAGACTCAATCGTAACCTGTTTCCATAGGAGTGGTAATAGTTTGCAATCTTCAGACCAAAATGCTACAATAATGTGTCAATATTTTTTCTTGATCTATTCCCACCCATCAACTTTGCATAAATTGAATGCCCAAATAATGATGTGAATGCCCATATCTAATATCTCAAAAGAGGCATGCAAATCAGCCTTAAGTTCAATAGTATGCTTCTCATTAGGAACAGTGAGCAACATGTCATCAACATACATAAAACTGATCAGAATTACATCATTTTCACACTTAAGATATAAGGTGCTCTCACTTGGACTATTCTCAAAACCATGTGCAATCAAATAGCATGTATCTTTTCATACCAAGCATGTGGTGCTTGATTCAAACCATATAATTCCTTTTTCAACTTGCACACTTTGTTTTCATGTTATTTTTGCACAAAACCATGAGGCTGAAATACATGCACTTCTTCATGTAAGTTCAAAAATGCAGTTTCAATGTCCAATTGATATGCACTCCAACAATGATGAACTGCAAGTGCACTGTTGCTATTAACAATATTCATTCGTCATGTGGGTGCAAAGGTCTCATCAAAATCAATGCCTCTCTCTTGAGCACAACCTTCTACAACAAGCCTAGCCTTATACCTATCAACTATTCCATCAGGCTTACGTTTTAGCTTGTATGCCCATTTAGCGTTAATGACCTTTTTGCTCAAAGGAAAATCACATAAATACCAAGTACTATTCTTCATAATAGCATCATGTTCTAATAGCAAAGCAACCATCCGATCTCTTGAATTTTGTGATTCATCAAAAAGAAACAAGCTCATTCTCATCACAAAGACTAGAGGAAGACATTACATAGCAATTTGATGCAAAAGAAGCACTATGAGAGCCTGACCACGTATGATATGAAAGAGAGAGAGAGAGGGAGACAAAGACAAGGAGAGAGGGAGTATGAGAGTGATGTGGAGACAAAGAAAAAGATAAGGAGAGAGATAGATAAAGAGAGAGAGAGAGAGATAGATAGTCTGAGAGAGACAAAGAGAGGGAGAGATGGATAGAGATAGAGAGATAAGGAGACAATATATTCAACGCCTTTGTAAAGATCAACAATAACATCATAAAACAAACCTCCATCTTGTGAAACAGAATTCGATCAAGAAGCGCAATTTCATGTATGATAATCTGATCGAAAGTAGTTGAAAAAAATCATAAACTTTTTACTTAAAAAGTGAACTCTTCAATTAGTTATGATCTTGATTGATTTGTGTAGCATTAGGCAAGCTATTTAATGTTGTAATTTGAAAATATTGTTTGGAGTATCACCATGGCGATAGTAAATTCATATAGTAATTTTTTTGGCAAATAAAGTTGTATCCAAGTTCCTTTTCGGATTTATAAAGTATGTTTATATATAGATATACATATACATATACATATGCATATGCATATACATATACATACACATACACATACACATACACATACACATACACATACACATATACATATACATACACATACACATACACATACACATACACATACATATACATATGCATATACATATACATATACTTATACATATACATATACATATACATATACATATACATATACATATACATATACATATACATATACATATACATATATATATACATATACATATACATATACATATACATATACATATACATATACATATACATATATACACATACACATACACATATATACGTATACATACACACATATATACGTATACATACACACAAACACACACATATATATATATATATATATATATAGAGAGAGAGAGAAAGAGAGGATTTCGAACTATTTGCCTTCTTTTATACTCGTTATCTTTATTGCATCTTCGGGATGTGAATTGTTAACAACTATATAGTTACTACATGTCTTAGGTTGGACTTTTTGGTAAAGGAGGTATGCATAAACGATCGCGTTGAAGAAGGGAAAGGACTCTAAAGAAGATGAAGAAAACAGTTTCTAGAATATGCGCGTTCTTGTATTAGATTTCATGAAAGAGGATGTACATCATCATTATGAAGTAGGAGAACAGGTAGAATTCACGAAGATGCTATAGATAAGCAAAGGTGAAGCAAGGGTAGAGAAGCTATGGAGTATGTACATATGCAGACGTAAACAGACATGAAGGTATGGTGAAGCAAGGGTAGAGAAGGGTAGAGAAGCTATGAAGAGTACGTACATATGCAGACGTAAACAGACATGAAGATATGGACTAGCTCATTTCTGGTAGGCGTCATTATTCACGAATGCTATGGAGCCTTTAAGGAGCCAATGGCAGGCCTCGCCATGGCCAGGAGTCGTATGCACATTCAGGAAGGCTAGATGAAGTGGATCCCAGCCTCGGGTATCCATATGGCATATGCCAACAGCTTGAACAAGCTCTTCATCGTCAGCATTGCTTGGCTTAAGGGTGACGCTGTATAAACGCCCTTGTGGTACAAAGTGACAAAGGTAGACAGCTGACGGGTACATGAGGCTGTGGCAGATGGCGTGACGTTGTTGCTCGTCTGCTTCAAGCCTCACCTCGACAATCTTACCTGTGAAGTCGCTGCAACATTGCAGACGCGGGTCGGTGACAACGGCCCTTATGTTAGCTGCGTTGTGAGGGCCTAGAAGAAGGGGGCTTTTGAGCACAGTTTGCAAGCCCTCCAATGAGGTGGTGCACACCGCAGCTTCGCCGTCCATTACCGTGGTTCCGTCCTTGTGCACTCTCTCGTTGCAGATCTGCAGGGTTTTCATGCTGTTTTTGGCGAAAAGGGACGAGGGGTGTAGCTTGAATATTTCCGACAGAGACTTGTTCGTCAAGGGGATCACCTCTGCAAGCTCCGCCGGTAGAAACGACCTCACCGGAACCTCAATACGGCAAAGAATGTCGATAAGAATGGTACTCTACTTGGACTTTCATGAAGAAAATCGTCTTAATCTCATTACTCACCTCGGGAATTTCTGAATATATAACATAATATTTTGAGGGCTCAACGCGTCTGCTGCGACTTAGTTCAGCGACGTCCATGAAGTTCCTTTCCAGGGCTGCCATTTGTAGTGCAGAATCCGCTATATACAATTCTTGTCCAACCCGGAGCTCAGATACACGGAAAAACACACGAACGTCTTCCGCCTGAGCATCTCAAACAGACTTAGCACAGCAGAACATACAGCGGTGAAACGCTAAAGCACATTACCTAGCACTAAATCAACGTTTCATACCTTGACGACGTGGTCCATCTTGTGGAGCAATGCTTCATAGTACAAGCGAAAGGCCTCTTCCTTGCAAAAAAGGTTGCCTGCGTCACAGAGGTCTCCGACAGAGCCGTTTCTCTTGAACTGTTTGACATAACTGGCTACTTCGGCTTTTGATAAGGGCGATTTCAATTGTTCAGGTAAATTTGCCAGCCAGTCGAAGTCCGAAGGTCCATCCACGTGAGGCACCAGCTCTCGACGACTGCCACTACCGAATGTGGCTGTACTTGCGACATGGCTCACCCAAAGAGATGGCTGCAAACATTTCCGAGTTAGCCCTAAGCTTGAGGACTCTGAACTTAACAAGTAAAACGGTTTACTGTTACACGATGCTTACTAGAATCACTAGGAGGACTATCGAAGTGGCAGCTGAAGGGACAACCGCACCGCGGTTGCGTTGTTGTGCCTGATGGGCAGCCATTAGCGCCTTGCCTGCTTTATGCCGCTCTATGCCTGTTCTAGCAAACGCAAAGCTGGATGTCAAGGTTATTTGCTTATATAGAGGCATAAGCAGGTGCAGAAACATCAAAGTAGCAGCACAAAAAGATCAAGGGATCGCAATTCGCGATGGCATATTGAGCAATGAGTGTGGGATCGCGAAGAAACATTGTTACCCAGTTGCACTTTGGATGTCTCATCCTCTCAAAGCATAATTGTGGGTTGTCTTATCTGCAATGACTCTGCATCGGGGCCATCAACTCCGACATGAAGCACGCGGGTTTGTACTATGTCGTATGCACTATTGGCGGGGACGGCGTAAAGATTCTTTTTCCACAGTTGCACTGTTTCGCTGCCCAAAAAGATGTTGAAAGCAGCTCTCTCACAGTTACAGTGTTTCGCTGCGCAAAAAAATGTTGAAAGCAGCTTTCTCGATCTCTTTCTCTTTTTGTTTAAACAAGAAAGAGAGGCTGCGTTCAGATAAGGCGGCACAAATTTTTCCATTATAACTCATGCCATTGTCCGAGGCCGCTGTCCTAGAGGTTGAGCCTTTTGTCTTTTGAGGCGGGGGTGAAGGTTCAACCCCTAGTAGCAACATGTAAAGGACATGTGTATCTTAGAAAGATGTTGCATGTGGCTGTTGTGCTATCGTTTGTCCAGTCCCACGATAGTTGTAACCGCCATTGAACCCAACCTTGTAAACCCCTGTTCTTGTGGGATAAGAGGGGTCCCATGGGTACTATGCCCTTCCTTGTACAGTTGCAATCTCAAAGTTAAAGCCCGGGAGAGTAAGCCTCAGCCGAAACTCCATTTAAATAAAAAAATGATGCCATTGGCTTTCATTCACACAAAGTGACACTAGCACACTAAAACTAAAATATACACAAGATATTATTGGGTGAATAATGAGTAAATAACTAATGAAAAGATTTTGTGAGAGTGGTACAAAATCGTTTCGAAGGAGGGAGCCCATCACACAAAATAGTGGATCAGGAGCTTTTGTTGTTTTTTCTATCAAATGAAATCTTGACACTTGAAGGCGACAATTGTGCCGGCGGGCTATGTGAACGCAGCCTAAGCATGAAAGGAGAGACATCCAAAGGAGTTAGTAGACCAACCAATGTCCTCTCAAGAGTCTCAACCCATAGGAAAACAATAATCAGCAAGTGCTGCTTGATGTGGACGATCTCACATCATGGTGTATGGACTATCAAGAGGCCTCTCGAGATTAGAAAGGTGAAGGGACGTGTATAATATAGAACATCATGGAAGTCTATAGATAGCTTCTAAAATATTCTCTAATGGACTCCAAAATATACTTCCATTTCCATCCTCAAAATTTTCATTACAATGTAATTTTTAAGCCAATGTAATTGCAATGCATGTGGAGGGTTGTATCAATAAGAATGAGGCTGAATTGAACAACAAAATCAACAATAGATTTGACTGTCTTCTCTACTATTTCTAGGCGTCCATCTATGTTACCTCTAGGTAACAATAAGGAAGTTCAACTCTACCCACAGGCCTACATCCTTTATTCTATTCCCTACAATAAAATAATGAAGAGACAACCTCCTATATTGGAATTGTTCAATAAGACATGCTATGATTCAAGCTTGTATTGATGTAAGATGATGGGACTACTCTACCCTTACCTTTGAAGAGATTCCTTTTCTTTTGTGTTTATGTATCTTTTAAAAAGGATAGCTACTAGCATGCCTGTAAAGCATCTCTCTTTGTCATCTTCTATTTACTTAAACTACAACGTTCCAAGCATGATAGGAGAGATATCCAAAAGGAGTTCACCTGATAAACTAGTTCATTTCATGTAATTGAAAAAAAGAAATCTGCAAGTGATCGAAGTCATTAGTATATTTTGGTCGTGATGTCTTTGAACACACTTAGGACCACAAGAGCATCTTTTCCCTCTATAAGAGTCTTTTTCATTGGACTTGTATATATGCACATAACCCTAGCAAGTTGCTTAATGCCTTTGCACACTCAATTAGTAGTACACTCACTTTTTTGATCCAAGATTCTTCTTCTTCCTCATCTTGTTTGTATGCTTCCCTAGTCCTCGAACTCCAAAAGTAGGTATCAAAGTAGGCCACTGCTTTCTATAGGCCATCCTCGACTTCGTCACACTGGCTCATAATCATGAAACTTGGTGAGAATACTCAACATCATTAGCACTTCAAACCATCCTTTAGAGAGCTCAACGAGGTCAAAAAATGATTTGACCTTGTTTTGGCCTTCAAACACATGATCATAGGGACTCTGTGGGCAATTCATCCTATTATGCAAAACATATATATAGTTTTCTATTGGCTAATACGAGCATCTCAATGTCTATTCTAGGTCTAGTGGAGTTTGATTGGGTATTCTTGTTCAATTTTTTTGAGAAACACTCAATTTTTTAAATCTAAGCACAATCAATATCCATGGCCGAAAGAAATCATCTATTTCATATGTTGGCTATTGAGAATGAGGTAGATGTTCCAACTACCCATTGTGGGTATCGGAGATAGAGGCTCGATAAAGAGAATTCTAAAATTCAAAGAGAGAGAATATGCTGGGGATTGTGCATAACTAAGCAGCTCAAACAATGCAATGGGCTTGTTGCAGGATCTTATAGACATGCATACAGAGAGTAGGAAATCTGAAATAACACAGAGAAATAGAGATGTCCAGGATATGAGATACTACACAATATTGGGTACAATCTCCCCTCACACACTTGTGGACGAGTCTTAAGAGTGCATGTATTTATAATTTTTTATTTCGTCCAAATATAGAGGTTACAATGAGGGCAGTTGCTTTGACAAGTAGCATGTGAGTAAAAAGTTTCTCTCTTTTACAAAGAGCCTTAGATTTTATTTACAAGAATCCCGTTCCACACCGATCCTTATCTCAACCACTATGTTTATGACTTTCTAGAAAGAACCCTGTACGTGGGTCTTTTATTTACAAAATATATGGAAAATATAATTTCTCTTATTTGTGTCTAGATACATCCCAATAAATCCATGCCCGTCCAGGCCCTCATGAACCTTCAATTGCTATATCAAAACACAAAGCACATTAATATCTCAATAAAATAAAATACAAATTTCAACATTCCATAAGTGATAACATGCCCCCCCATTAGAAAAGAAACTGACTTCAATTGATAAGGAATAAAATAGACATGGATAGTCCATCATATGTCCCATTAGTGAATAAAAACTAAGCATGTTCCATGTAAAAGCACATGCATGGACATGTATGTTTTGAGAGTTATATTATTAAGATTGTGAATGATATGCGAAAATTAACTGATCATAATGAGGCATTAATAAAGTCTTATGAATCCATTGAGGTTCTTCTATAGAACGGTTTTTATACTTTACGAAATATGTATGATATTGAGTACATGTACATGTAGTGGTTACGTCATTATCAAATATTTTCTTAGGAATTAAGATTTTAGATTCTTCTTCAATCAAAGGATGATCATCAAGAATAGGAGTGAGTGGTAAAGTGAACTAAAATGTTGAAATAATGCAAGCCAAAACTAATTGCAAAAATGAACATCGCGATCATCAAGAATAGGAGTGAGTGGTAAAGTGAACTAAAATGTTGAAATAATGCAAGCCAAAACTAATTGCAAAAATGAAGAAATCTTTACAAGTAGATGTTGTGCTTTTTATGCCCGTGTGTCCCATATAAGGTGGTTCATGCATTTCCTTCATAACAAAATCTATAAAATCTTGAGTGATTCATATTTTTTGTTGAAAATACAAAAAACATTATGAAATGTGTAATGTTCATCAATTGAAGATGATGCAAAATTATTGAAATCATTCCATACACGTGAAAAGTACATATCTGATGCATAAGTAGCAATCACGTCATGAAATGAACCAATATGAATGGCAAAACTATTATGGACAAAAATAGGATGTAACTAGGATGATGGAAAACAACTAAGATCATCTGCTACAATATTAGCTTTACCACGTTGATATTGAATCATAGGCTTAAAAAAAGGGCAAAGGTTAATGGAGCTCATCTATTAGTAAGCAAAAATCTGCTAATTCTGCACAATCAAAGGAGGATGTCAGAGACGAGAAGAAAACAAAAAAGAAAAAATTGTTTTGCAAATACTATAAAGGAAATGATCATGTCATAAAGAGTTGTCCAAAACTGGCTATGAAAGAGGTTGGAATGGTTGTTTCAAAAGCCTCTACACCCAAATCATAGTCTATAAATCTTGTGCAGAATAAAGAATGGTACTTAATACTATTTGTAGTTATGACCCATCTTATCATGAATAGTGTATGCTTGTAGTAGACTCAAATGTTTGGTACTTTGATAGTGGGGAAACCAAAAATATTACCTTGCAATGTAGTTTCTTCACTTCACTTGAGCTTGTCCCTATAGGGAATACTATCACATGTACCAACAACTCCTCTTATCCTGTCATGGGAGTTGGTAAGATTATTCTTACTACTGCTAATGGTAGTTCTTTTACATTGCTAGATGCTTTATTTGTGCCAGGGATCAAGAAAAATCTGTTATCAATTTCAACATTATCCAAGATCGGTTTGGTTGTGAATTTTTTTTATGATAGATGTACAATTCATGATCTATCAAATGGTGATGTCATTATTGCTTCTGACATTTTATGTCATGGGATATATAACATCATCAATTATGCAAAATCTATGGATGATTCAGCATGTGGAGTTCAAGATTCTCAAGCTATGTTAGATGCAAAGCTTTGGCATGCACACTTTAGTCATCTAAATTTTTCTAGTTTGTTATGCCTGTACAAATTTGAAATGGTGTCTTCTCTGCCCAAAACTTGAGGCACTTGGTAAACATGTTTGTGAAGGCTATACTTTGGGCAAAATTTAGCGTTCCTCCTTCTCAAAAGATGGTTTAGTATGAGCTAGTCAAAAATTACAGCTTGTTTACAGTGATGTTTGTGGTCCTATACAAACACCTTCTTTTGTAGAATGCGTTTAGTTTGTGGACGGTATAGATGATAGCCTTTGCTTTAAGAATGGTATCCAACAAAAAATACATTCACTACTTTATCGTCTAATTTCCTATGTTGTTGTTCAGGCACTAATGCATATGTTAGACAACCAAAACCACACATGTGAGAAATAAAATGGTTTGTGGCCATGCCAAACCTCATATGAAGTGATAGAATACAATGCTTAGTGAGCCACATGTTAATTACATCAAAAACTATGTGGTAAAGCCTGACTCTTGACCATACACCTTGGCATCTCCATGAGTGACCTGTTCTTCCTTTCAACAACTCCATTCTGTTGAGGTGTATACGACACTGTACACTAATATTTTATCCCACGTTCAGCTAGAAATGCATTAAAATCAAAAGACATATATGCCCCCCTTCTATCAGTACGGAGGGTGCCCATTTTATATGTTGATAGATTTTCAGCCAAAACCAAAAATTATTTGAAGCACATAAATACTTAGGACTTTGCTTTCAATGGATATACCCATGCATGATGGAAAAATCATCAATGAAAGTCACGAATCTTGAAGATTTCAAACCTATTGCCACTCCTATGGAGACAGGTTTAGGGTTGACTCTTCAGATGTTGGAGATGCATTTGACATTGTTCTCTATCAGCAAGCTATTGGATGCTTGATTTACTTACGCATTACTCCACCAGATATTTAGTTTGCTATCTCACAGATGAGCAAGTTTTTGGATTGCCCAAGTGCCAAGCATTAGTAGTTGGATAAGTGCATCTTTTGCTAGCTAAGTGGTACCTAGCTACATGGATTGTTTTATCCCAAGGGGGGATCACTACCACGAGATTTACATGCTTTTCTTGACTCTGACTGGGCTAGTTGCTATGACACTCGTGTATCCACCAGTGGTTCTTACTTCATGCTTGGTAGCTCATGCATATCTTGGTTGAGCAAGAAGCAACCTACAGTGGCCACTTCTAGTTGTGAGGTTGAGTAAAGGGAAGCTTTCACTATGACTGTTGAGTGTGTGTGGCTCAGATGCCTTATAACTAATTGGGGTGTTGGTCGGTCTTCTACCACCACCATCTTCACTAACAGTCAGAGCACATTGGCAATTGCAAGGAACCCTATGTTCGATGCTCGCAATAAGCACATTGAGTTGCACTATCATTATGTCAAGGAGAGGTTCTTTGTTGGAGAGATTAGTTTGGCATATGTGCCCACACAAAAGAACATTGTAGACCTTTTCACGAAGGCTAAGTCTAGGGAGAAGCTTGAAGCTTTTTGCAAAGCTTTGGGATTACTTCCTTTTGTGGATTGATTCCACATAGCTTGGCACTTCTTTATACATGAGTGTCATCTCCTTGTTCACCGCATCACTCCCAGGAGGATTTGTTGATATATTTCAGTATTGATGTGTGTGAACACACTAGGACCATCGAGGCACTTTTTCCCCTCTTTAGCAGGTCCCCCCCTTGTATATATGCCTATAACCATGATGGGTTACTCATCTTTGAACATTCGCTTGGTAATACCTTCAATATTGTGTGTTGTGCTCCAAGATTCTTCCTCTTCCTTGTGCTATTCATGTGCTTCCGCAGACCTCAAACTCCAACAACCTCAAATCCCATAAAGTAATGTTTCCAAATCTTTAAAGCATGCACAATGGCTGAAATTTCCTTATGATACGTACTGTAATTCTTTTTAGAGGTCTAAAGTCTCCTACTTTCAAATGCAATGGGATTATTGTTTTGCATTAAAATTGCACCTATACCTAAGCCACTAGCATTTGTAACTACATGAAAAAGTTGTGCAAAATCAGATAACTGCAAAATAGGCGCATGTGAAAGCACATGTTTGAGTTTTTCAAAAGATTGTTGTTGCACTAACCCCCATGAAAATTTTAGTTTCTTTTCCAATAATAAAGTAAGAGGAATTGCTAAATAAGAAAAATTTATAACATAATTGTTGGGGTTAGACATCTGTGAAAGCACAAGAACAGCACAAGGAAGGAAAAGAAGCTTGGAGCACAACACACAATACTGAATGTATTAACACTAGAATGTACAAAGATAAGTAGCCTGTTAGGGCTATAGGCGTATATACAAGCCGAGGGAAAAAAACCTCCTAAAGAGGGAAAAAAGTACCCCGGTGATCCTAGAGTGTTCACAAACATCACTACCTAAATATATCAACAAATCCCCCCTGGGAGTGATGCAGTGAACAATGAGTTGACATTCATGTATAACAAATTTCCAAGCTATGTGGAAATCACTCCACAAAAGGAAGTAAGCCGAAAGCTTTGCTGAAAGCTTCAAACTTCTCCCTAGGCAGAGCCTTTGTGAAAAGGTCTGCAATGTTCTCCTGCATGGGCACATATGCCAAGTTGATCTCTCCAATAGAGAATTTCTCCCTAACATAATGATAATGCAGCTCAATGTGCTTAGTGCGAGCATGGAACACAGGATTCTTCGCAACTGCCAATGCGCTTTGACTGTCAGTGAAGATGATGGTGGCAGAAGACTGACCAACACCCAAATCATCCATAAGGCGTCTGAGTCACACACACTCGATAGTCGCTGTGAAAACTTCAACCTCACAACTAGAAGTGGGCACAGTAGGCTGCTTCTTGCTCAGCCAAGATATGCATGAGCTACCAAGCATGAAGCAAAAACCACTAGTGGACACACGAGTGTCATAGCAACCAACCCAGTCAGAGTCAGAAAAAGCATGCAAATCTAGTAGTAGTGATCCCCCCTTGGGATAAAACAACCCAAGTAGCCAATGCTTGACACCTAGGCAATGCATAAACCTACTCATCCCTGAGACATCAAAATGAATATCTGGCCGAGTAATGCATAAATAAATCAAGCATCCAATAGGTTGCTGATAGAGAACAACATCAAATGCATCTCTAGCATCATGAAGACTCAATCGTAAACATGTCTCCATAGGAGTGGCAATAGGCTTATAGTCTTCAAGGCCGAAACGTTGCAATAATATGTCAATATATTTTGTTTGACACAAGGCCACTCCACCATCAACATGCATAAATTGAATGCCCAAATAATGATTCAAATGCCCCAAATCACAAATCTTAAATGAGGCATGCAAATCAACCTTAAAATCAGCAATATGCTGGTCATGAGGACCAGTGAGCAGCATGTCATCAATATACACAACAATGATCAGAAGCACATCATTAGCATGCTTAACATATAAGGTGCTCTCAGTTGGACTGTTCTCAAAACCATGTGCAAGTAGATAGGCATGTATCTTTTCATACCAAGCATGTGGTGTTTGCTTTAAACCATATAATGCCTTCTTTAACTTGCACACTTGGTTTTCATGCCCTTTTTACACAAAGTCGCGAGGTTGAAAAACATACACTTCTTCATGCAAGTCACCATTCAGAAATGTTGTTTTAATGTTCAACTGATGTAAATTCCAACCATGATGAGCTCCAAGTGAACAGATGTTACAAACAGTAGTCATTCGACAAGTAGGTGCAAAGGTCTCATCAAAATCAATGCCTCTTTCCTACGCATAACCCTTTGCAACAAGCCTAGCCTTATACCTATCAACTGTTCCATCAAGGTTACCGTTTAGCTTGTATGCCCACTTAGTGCCAATGGCCTTCTTGCCAGGAGGCAAGTCACATAAAGACCAAGTACCATTCTTCATTATAGCATCATATTCAGATTGCATAACAACCATCCAATTTTCTAAATTTTGTGCTTCATCAAGCGAAGCAGGCTCATTCTCATCACAAAGACTAGATGTAGCCATATCATAGCAATCTGATGCAAAAGAGGCACTATGAGAGCCTGATCGAGTACGATATAATAGAGGTGCATCTAATTTGTTGTCATGCAAAGTCTATACCAGCCATTTTGGCATAGTTTTTTCCTCCTCAATATCAGCTCTCTCGTCAACAAGTGCATCATGTAAATCTGCATCCAAAATGTGATGATCTGCATCACGTGAAACCTGCAAAGGTTGAGAAGTTGCCTCACTAGGACTAGCACTAGACTGTCCACCTGTAAAAAGAGGCAGCAAAGTATCATACATATCTTTGGAGCTAACATATGTCTCCTTAGTACATGAAAGCAATGGCTAAATAGCATCTTCCACAAAAACAACATCACGGCTAACCAAAATGCGTGTAGTTTGTGGATGATATAGACGATAGCCTTTACTTTCAGAACTGTACCCCACAAAAATACATTTTACCACTTTATCATCCAATTCTCTACGATGTTGTTCAGACACTAATGCATATGCTAGACAACCAAAAACATGCAGATGAGCAACATATGGCTTGCGACCATGCCAAGCCTCATATGGAGTGATAGACTACAATGCTTTAGTGGGACACCTGTTAAGTACATATGCTGCGCACATAACAGCCTCAAGCCAAAAACTATGTGGTAAAGCCTGACTCTTGACCATACACCTCGCCATCTCCATGAGTGACATATTCTTTCGTTCAGCAATTCCATTTTGTTGAGGTGTATACAACACTGTACACTGGTGTCTTATCCCATGTTCGACCAGAAATGCATTAAAGTCAGAAGACATATATTCCCCCCCTAGTTCAGAACAGAGGCTACCCATTTTACATGTTGACAAATTTTCAACCAAAACCAAAAACTGTTTGAAGCATGTAAACACTTCAGACTTTGCTTTCAATGGATATACCCATGCATGCCTGGAAAAATCAATAATGAAAGTCAGGAAGTAAAGATAGTTTCCAAAAGAGGGTGTCTGCATAGGACCACATACATCACTATGAACAAGCTGTAATTTCTGTGTAGCTCGAATAGGAGCATCTTTTGGAAACGAGGAACGCTGCATTTTGCACCTTAGCATACATGTTTATCGGGTGTCTCAAGTTTGGGCAAAGAGGACACCATTTTTGATTTCTCCAGGCGTAGCAAACTAGCAAAATTCAGATGAACAAAGCATGCATGCCAAAGCTTTGCATCTGACAAAGCCTGAGAATCATTAATCACATCGCCATTTGACAGATCATGAATTGTACACCTACCATCGAAAAATTTCATAACCAAGCCAATCTTGGCTAAAGCCGAAACTGATAACAGATTCTTCTTGATCCCTGGCACAAATAAAGAATCTAAAAAAGTGAAAGAACTACCATCAATAGTAGTCAGAATGATCTTACCAACTCCCATGACAGGATAAGAGGAGTTGTTGGCGCATGTGACTATATTGCTTGTAGGGGCAGACTTGATTGAAGAGAAGAAATTGCATTGCGAGGTAATATGTTTGGTCTCCCTACTATCAAAGTACCAAACATGCACTGCTCATAAGAAGATGGGTCAAAACTGCAAACAGTAGCAAACGCCCATTCTTCTTCCTGCACAAGATTAACAGACTTTGTTTTCGATGTAGAGGCCTCTACAACAGCCATTCCGGCCTCTTTCTTCTTTGCCTCTTTACCAGCCAGTTTTGGACAGCTCTTAATAACATGATCATTTGTTTTACATTATTTATACAACAATTTCTATTTTTCTGAGTTCTTCTCATCTTTGTCTTTCTTCTTCGAATGTGCAGCATTTGCAGATTTCTGCTTACTAGTAGATGAGCTCCATTTACCTTTGCCCCTCTAACTAGCCAAGAAAGCTTGATCTGCAACACGCATAATAGACCTGCTCTACCTAGAATGATCTTCCTACAAGAGAACAAAAACTAACTCCTCAAATGACAAGGCATTTGGATTGCCTTTCATCATCAAACGAAGAGCAGAATCAAAACTCTGATATGAATCAAGAAGACCATTCAGAACAGTCTGCACAAGTGAATTGTCAGGAAGAACATCAACAGAAATCAATTGTTCCTTCAAATCCTTGATCTTTGTTTGAAAATTGTCCATAGAATCACCTTCATTCATGTGCTCACTCTCCAACTGTTTTTGGAGGTAAGCAACACGAGCCTCATTTAGCGTGCTACAATGTGATAAGTGTATCCCAAGCATCCTTAGTTGTTTTGCAAGAGCGAATGTGAGACATACTGGCATGTTTGACAAACAAAGCTATCAGTGCATGTTCATGGGCATCTCTGGCATCCCAATGAATTTTCTCTATAGTAGCTGCAATAGAAACCGTAGCACAAACAGGAATCTACAAAATATCACCATCTTTGACACCTTCGGCATCAGCTTCAGTACTTGTAGTTGTAATAGTTGCAGGTGTGATATGACGTTTTTCAACACCCTTCACAATGTTGCACAATCCTTTTGCAACCAATACATGTCGCATCATATAAGCCCATAAAGGGTAGTTGGTACCATCCAGCTTATCCTCAACAGCCAACATATGGAATACATCACTGCTTTCAGCCATGGCTAGTGGCTAAAATACCTTGATGCAGAAAATTGATTGTATCTCAAAAAGTTGAACTGAACTACCCAAACAAATTCTGCTAAACCTGTAGCAGACTTTGAGACGCTTATACTAGCGAACTGAAACTAGTATATACCTTTGGCACAAAAAGATAGAATAGTCTGCACAAGCAACAATCTGAATATGCTCACCAGAATTTGTGCGATTCTGAGACTGCAACCGAAGAGGTGTCGACGATGCCCTAGATGAAGTGGCAACCTGCTTTGATACCAATTGTTGGAGTTAGATGTCTGAAGAAGCACACGAACAACACAAGGAAGGAGAATAAGATTGAGCACAACACACAATACTGAATATATTACCACTAGAATGCACAAAGATAAGTAACTCATTAGAGCTATAGGCGTATATACAAGCCGGGTGAGAAAAAAGCTCCTAAAGAGGGAAAAAAGTGCCCTGGCAATCCTAGAGTATTCAGACACATCACTGCCTAAATACATCAACAATAATTTCTACATAAACTAGCCAACCCAAAAATGAACATACATGATTGATTGATTCAGGTACAGGCTATTCTATAATTACTTTAATTTTCTTTGGGTCTACATGCACTCTTTGACTAGAAATGACATTCCCTAACAATTCTAGTCTACTTTATAAAAAGTAACTTTTTCAAGTTTGGCATAAAGTGTGTTCTTACATAACAAACTAAAAACTATTTCTAAATGCTTCTCATGCTCACTTTCATTCTTACTATAAACTAGTATATCATCAAAGAAAACAAGAACAAAAGCTTGATAATCAAGAAAATATTATTCATGATATGTGCAAATGTAGCAAGAGCATTTATAAGTCCAAACGGCATTACCATAAACCCATAATGGCCTGTTTGAATCCTAAAACTAGTTTTATAAATATCGCTATGTGTCAAACGTATTTGATGGTAACTAGTTTTAAGTTCAATCTTACTAAAGATATGGGCTCCTCAAAGTTTATCTAGCAAGTCATCTATCTGAGGAGGCTATCTATTTTTAATTGAGATTTTGTTGAGGGCTCTATATTCAATGCACATCCTATAAGCTTTATTCTTTTTCTCAACCAAGAGAACAAGTGCTCCAAATAGGGAAGAACTAGAGCTTATAAGTCCTTTTTGAAGTAAATCCTTAACTTGTTTTTGTAATTCCTTTTAGTGACAATGGCCATGCCTATAAGGTGCTTTATAAGGAGGAGAACTACCAAGAATTAACTCTATAGTATGGTAAAATATCCTTGAGATGGTGGTATTCTAGAAGGATAATCACACATAAAACAATCTTTATAAGTAATCATAAAAGGTTTATGTGCATCGAAAAAGGTATGAGTATAATCATTTATGAAGGGTATGAGTATAATCATTTATGACATTTACAAAAAAAATGCATGAATTCTAACCTTTGCTAAATGCAGGTTTTACTCGAGTATAAGTAATGGAAATGGTTGGAAGTCATGCCTTGTAGAAAAAGAAATGAGTTGACCTTTAAATTCGAAATTAAATGTATGTGTATGATAGTCAATATGTGGGTTATAATGATGAAGAAAAGGTATACCAAGTATAACGTTGCAAGTTTACAAAGGGGAAATTAAAAATGTTCATGTACATATGAACCTATACAAATCTTAATGTTATGCACTTCACTTGTTACATCATATCGACTTCCATGAAATGCAACCTTAATGTTGGGGATTGAACTCACGATCTCCTAGTTAGGAGTACGATGGTCTAACTACTTGCCCCAAAAGCCATGGTTGAAGATTACTTCCTAATCGTCTCTCTTAGGGTGAGGTTCAACCATCTCTTGCTAGGATTATGTGACATTCCTTCCCCCATCGATTGAGCATGACCCTTCTATCTAACTTGGGATCCTTTCCCATGTTTGAGCGCCTCCATTATCCTCAAATTCTAGCACGTAGACCTATGTTTGACCTATCAAGCCCACCTTTGGTGCACACATAGACCTATGTTTGACCTATCAAGCCCACCTCTGTTCGTGTGTAGCCAAGGGGTCCAAGGGAGCCATGGGTGCCAAGAGCACCAAAGATTCCAAAGGTCTATGCCTTAGTTGATGCCTTGTAGTAAAAGTAGGTGTAATTGTAGGCATAAATCATAGGTTCAGGAACTATGATTAGAATTGAAACAAGAACTAGAGTTGGAACTAGAACAAAAACTAGAATCAAGAATGCAAATGCAAATCGAAATGAAAATCGAAAACAAGAATGGGAATTAGAATTGGTGTCAGAATCAGATTGGGATCAAAATACCTCTGTAATGATGCACAAAGGTTGTGACAACACTATTGCAGGGTCTCATGGACACATGTACACAGAGAGTACAAAATCTGAAAAACACACTTTGTTGGACGAGTCTCCAGAGTGCATGTATTTAGAGTTTTTTTATTATGTCCAAATATAGAGGTTATAATGAGGGCAGTCACTTTGAAAAGCAAGCATGTGAGTAAAAAGTTGCTCTCTTTTATGGGGAGCCTTAGCTTTTATTTACAAAAAAACATTCTATAGTGATCCTTATCTCAACCACTATTTTTATGACTTTCTAGAAACAACCCTCTATGTGGATTATTTATTTATAAAATATATGGAAAATATAATTTCTTTTATTTATGTCCATATACGCTTCAATAAATCCACATCCTCATGTACCTTTCGCTACTATATCAAAACACAAAGCACATTAATATCTCAATAAAACAAACTCCAAAATTTAACATTCCATATGTGATAACATGGCTAAAAGGGCCCCCAAAAATTCTAGAATTATTTCCCAATTTGGCCATTTTTATGTAAATTTTGGTTGTAAGAAATATGTTTAAAAGACATTTCTTATAATCTACTCCATACTTGTGCAAGGCAAGGAAACCTTGAGCTTGAGAAGTGAATCTCAAACCCTCCAAGATTTTACCAAATTTATTTGCACTCAAACAGAACCTCAAATGAGGGTGTGGGCCCAATTTCTAGTTAAGTTAGACACTAGAGTGTGAAGCGGACCACTTTTTATGACCTAATGAACAAATGATCATTTATACTATTTCTTGTTCATTCTCTCTTCTAATCAACTTTGAGTTTCTTAGAACTCTTGTGTCTTCTCCATTCATGATGCTTGCTACCATGCATGTGCATGTGTGTGAGACTCCTTGTATGTATGTGTGATTCCTAGCATGATGAAGATGATTGTATCACCAACTCATCCCTCGGATTGACATTTCATGTGTGAGCATCCATTGATTGATGTTGGTTGGTACATGTGTCATGTGAATGGATCTACATCAAACACTTTGGCACCATTATTGGAGAACATGTCTCATCAATCATCATGCTTGGAGGATCATGCTTGGTGAGGTAGGTGAACTTGAGACTTGTTTTCTTTTTGTGAGCTCTCTCACATCATTTTTGGCTCCATTTCATTAGTTTGGATAAGTAGATAGCTAGAGATAATGGTTTTTAACATTTTTAAGGTTAGGATTTTAAGGTCGTTTGGAGTTTTCCATTAAATGTGCAAATTCTTCATCATCTGCTTCACATTGTCTTGTGTTTATTATTCACTCTAGCATGCGTGACATATGCAAGTAGAAAAGCTTGTGGATAAGGTAAAAAACTCATTCTTGAGGGCATATGCAAAAGGAGTAGGGGAGCCTTTATTTGTTTTTGAAAAAGTTGAACTACAAGCATGAGGAGACGTTGAAGGGACTATTGTCCAAAAGAGTCAATAGACAATGCTTCAAAAAACCTCCCACGTAGGATAGGCATACATGAATGCCATAATGCACCATCAAGGGGCTACGGAACTTCCATTTGTGAAGCTCATAGACTAAGGTAAAGGACATACAACCTCTAGAGTGGGTAAAAGCAAGAGATAGGTGTGTATTTCATTAGAGAAAGGGGTATCTATAGCAAACAATTGCCTTGGGATTGCTCATGGATATAGGAGTAGAGACAAAATTGATTCAATGTATCACTCCTTTAGGAGTGTTGCACTAAAAACAGACACCAATGAAAGGTTAAAAGGAAGGCATTGGGTGGTAGAGAATACACCACATAGCTAAGGGGAAAAGTTTGGCCATATAAGAGACATCAGATTCCCCATGATTTCCCCGATTCAAGGACATATAACAATTTGTTCACTTTTTGCAGTTTATCCAATTTTATTTGTTCACTTTTCTTTTCATCATAAATTTTAACTTGATTATCAATTTGTGTCTAAGTCTCTTGTTTAAAAGATTTCTTATCATCATATCTCTTTGGTCTCCATTGTTTTCTAAATGATCTTAGCTTAGATTTTGTTTGATCAAAATATTCTTTAAATCCATCTCTTGTAAGTTCAAATGCAAAGGTAAATGGACATGGTAATCAATTTTTTCTTTCAATTTTAGTGACCAATTTAAGTCTACAAGCATTCTCATATGCATTACAATTCCAAAACATATGGACAAATTGATAACACCAAAAACATCTTATAGGTTGATGGAATCTTCTATGTGTAGCTCTAGGGGTGGATCTTCTATGGTCAAATGAATACTTTTGATCAAGGACTTTAGTAGACATATTTTGGATTTGTACTTGATGTTCATGTTCACACTTACATGATTGAATTTCTTTAACATGGTTGAACAAAATTTCAAACTTGTGTTTCAAACTTGATACTTCATGATCAATCATATCTTTTAACATTTTACATAATGTTTTATTATCTTCAAAAAATTCATCTAATTCTTGAGTTAGAGATCATACTTTTTCAATTTTTGATCGGGTAAATATGTTCATCTCTTTAAATTGCTCATCGTATTCTGAAAAGTTCTTTTTAATCAATGCTTCCACAGTAGAATCTATGTCTTGTGTGGTACATTTTGCACAACCCTTTTTGCCCATTGTTCACTTATGTAATGAATGTAAAAGTAAAATATGAGTACCTAGAATCCGCTTGTAATTGTACCTCTTGATTTGTCAAATGCCATGGAACATGTTCACGTCAGGTTCAGTTGTCATGATGAACGAATGTATTTCATGTGGGGTTCACTTGTCGTGAAGGGGCTCAGTTGGGTGGATTAGGCCAACTGCCAATGTTCTGATGATGGTGCACATGGGGTGCTTCAAGCAAGCTTAGGTGGTGGAATGGAGACTCAAAGAGAATATTAAAACTCAAAACAATTTATCACATCACTTACATAATTCATCATCATGAGTTAAGTGAGATATGGAAATAAGTGTTGAGAGAATCGGAAGAGAAGAGGTAGGGGAACATTGGAAATTGATTCATAATAGGTGTTCATAAGTGTTCATACAATTGTAATGAAAATAATGGAAAAATACATTTACCGATTCATAATTGATCATAATGTTGCCTCATAAAGTTCATCAAATGCTTCATCATGTGTGTAGAGCTCCTCCATCTTCTAGATGTGTGTAGTTATCTCTAGCACTCAGCAAGTGTAGAGCGACTGCTATAAGTTGATGAAGATGGCCTCCTCCTTTTTCAATGCCCTTCTTCCTCCAATCCTCCAATGATGGTCAAACCACTCCAAGATCCATGAGATGTAGAGACCTCCTTCTCCTTCGCCTTGCGTTGAGATCAAGAGATTATGTTGAATACGAGGTCAAACCCTCTTTATATAGTATTCCTAATTGCCCACGATGTACTAAAGCAAAAACATGCGATTGTTTTGTTGATCATAAGTTTTTGCTTTTTTGCTTTTCGTAATCCTGCAAGTTTTGCTTTACCTTTTCTCTGCTTTTGTTTTGTTTTTTATCGCTATGTTATTCATTCCACCATAAAGTTATTGGATCACTTCATATTTGTATGGGTTTGGCTTCAAAGTAGTGTACAAATGGAGTCTTTATGATAATGTTTTGCACAACTATTAGCAATACTGCACCTGGTGGTAAACTAGTCTATGACGACATATGTGGAGCACCCTTGAGTGAGGAGATTCGTAGAAAACCTATGGCTTGCACTCAGAGTGGAGATGCATATAATGTTCGTGATTCTTACCAAGGAAAGAATCAGCAGCGTGGCAGGAGCAAGAACAAGGAAAAGAATGTGGACATGTTAAATAATTACTTGCACCATCCTCTTTGACTACGAAGATTGAAGAAACTAATGCTTGACACTTGAGGCTCTTAACACTTGACAATATTGTACCCACTGAGGCTCTTATGGCGGATTCTCTTTCCCACACATGGCTGCTAGATTTTGCTGCTTCTTTCCATGTGACACCACATAGAGAATGGTTCTCTAATTATGCAACGAAGTCTCTTAGTACTGTGAGACTTGGTGACTCTTACCAGTGTGACGTTGTGGGAATTGGAGATGTGGTTGTGTAGTTCATTGATGGTTCAAATGTACTATGCATAATGTATGCCATGTACCTTAGTTATCACGTAGTTTACTTTCAGGTGGTCAAGCTTGGTTATAAGGTGGTTCTTCTATGCTCAGTCCTTTCGCATATCAAAGGGCAATATGGTTATTGCAAAAGGAAGCAGAGTTGGCTCACTTTATCCTTTATTTGTATCATAGAAAGAACACTTGTTAGCTGTTATTGAACAACCTATGGCTTGTATTTTGCATGGCTGTTTATGCCACATATCTCATAGTGGAATGGAAAATCTTTCTTGTTTTGGCTACTTACCTGTGTTATCTTTCTCTAATTTTTCATTTTGTGAGCATTTTCAATATGGAAAGCAAACTAGGAATGTGCATAAAACGCACATTGGCTCTTCAATTCAGCCTTTAGATCTCATTCATATAGATGTGTGTGGTCCTATGCTCACAAGTTCATTAGGTGGTTCTCTTTAGTTTGTCACTTTCATAGATGACACTACTAGAAAAGCCTTGGTATATCCTATCAAATCGAAGGATGAGGTATTCCTATTTTTAGAAAATGGCTTGCTTCAATTGAGACTGAAAAAGGAACTAACCTCAAATATTTACGTTCAGATAATGGGGGTGAGTATGCCTCACATGAATTCAGCCTTTTCTATCAGTCTAGAGGAATTTGTAGAGACTTTATAGTTCCTTATACCCCAATACAGAATGGTGTAGCTGAAAGGATGAATATAACTATTTAGGATAGAGTAGTTCCTATGATGCATTATGCAAACCTTTCACAAGGCTTTTGGGCAGAAGCAGTATTGACTATAGTTCATGTGTTAACCTTTCACCTAATAGTACCTGTTGATGTATGAAACATCACAAGAAATGAATTAATGTGACACTAGACAACCTCTATGGTCACCATTAACTCATTACCACTCCAAACTTTGAGAAATGATAGCCAAAACCAAGAACTTTACTTCTTTAGAATTTTGTAGTCACTGAAATGACATACCTTTATTCTTTTGCTTATTTCTCTTAGCACAAATATTATTTCTCCAAGATCTTTTGGTATATGAAAGTAGAATAGTAGAGCTTTCTTTCCAACAAGCTATTATCTGCAAGAAACGGATCTCTAGAACTCAAGTTATGGCCTTCACAAGATCACCATGTATGAGCTACCAAAACTAGAAAACTTGCCCTTTTTAGTAAAAAAACATGTCCCTGTTATGAAAATTCGATGCCTATCATTGACTTGCAGCACGAGATGCTTGGCTCCCCTATTCATGAAACCCTAATTTTTAATGGTAAAATATTATTTCTAGATGTTAGAATTGTTCCCTAGAACTAAGGTCAAGGGGATAGCTCTCTCCCCTTCTACTACAAAGAGGTATATGTAAAACTTACTTAAAAGGTTAGGGTCTCCCACGAAAGAAAGTTTATGGTAGTGATTTCAATGGATTTGTGGCTTCTACTTGCATATTTCAATGACAACAAGCTCTTCAACTTTACCCACATTAATTTGTGTACTTGGGAATGCTCATCAACTTTACCCACATTAATTTGTGTACTTGGAAATGCTCATCAAATTCGGTAAAAATATTGGATATTGAGCAAAATGTGTTAGAACACATCTCAAGAATGACTCACAAGGCACCATGTATTGCAAGGTTCAAGAAGTTCTACTTAATTTTTGGAGATGTTAGTTAATGAATCATAGCTGAACATAGAAATCTAGCTAGGATTTGTGACAACCTATGGATGTGAGAAGATGGCAAATGGCCACTGGCGACACATGGACGAGTCTCGGAGTTGGAGTGCTTGAAGGTATTTGATATCTATGGTGTATGGTGTGTAGTAATGCATTGTGAAATGGTGCGTGGTGTAGTGGTAAACACATATTGAACTTGTAGGCTAAAGGTTCCTGCCACGTCTTGACATTAGCCTCTAAACGTGAGAATTCTTGTTTAAAGAGAATCGTTTCTTGTTTCGTAGATGGTATGGTAAAGCTTTGGCCTCTTGAGGTGAATGTTCATTGTTTAAACCCGAGCTCGATATGTAATGGCTTTGGCCAGTTTAAACCAGTTGTAATTCAATTTAACTCCTAGTTTGTGGGTTACGATGGTCCTGCGGATACTATGCCCATTGACCTGCAGATACTATGTACTTTCAAAGTTAAAGTTGGGAGAGTAAACTCCTGCTGAAAAAAAAAACCCTAGCCTATGAAAGGCCTCAACTTCCTTGAATTTTTAGACGAAGAATCCATGTCCAGCTTTTTGTTTTTTAATTGGCATTTTGAATTTGCGAGATTCCTCATTGCTCAATACGTGTGACGTCGGTGCAGCCGACCGGACAAATGCGAAAGGATGGCAGGGCGCTTTCTTGCGTTCAGTTCAAACTTCAGTCGGCGGTTGGAGTCAGGGTGGCGGAACCTGAGGTAATCGTGTCGCTTCAGCGGTTCGAAGCAAGCAAGCTCGACAAAAATTACAGCTGCGCGGAGAGGATAAGGATATGTAAGTAGGCAAATACCGAGAAGGAGAAGAAAAAGAGTATGAACAGCGGCAAGATGAGTAGTGAGCTCAGTGAAGCCAGGGAGAAGCAGTTGCTTCATACAATTCGTGAGGTGTCCTCTGATTTTGGAGCGCAACGAGAGGAGTGTCGGAAGGCCGATACACCAGATAAGGACGAAGCTGATAAGGAAGAACAAAATGGAGAGAAGAAAGGAGTGCTTCAAGCTGTGGGAGACCTCGTCTCCCTGTCCGCACATTCTCTAAAGGAGGTAGTCCTTGGAGAATCCAATCACAAAGATGACCACGGAGCCACAGCTCCCAAAGAGGATGAAGGTTAGTTTGAAGAGTGTGTGTGTGTGTGTGAGAGAGAGAGAGAGAGAGAGAGAGAGAGAGAGAGAGAGAGAGAGAGAGAGAGAGAGAGAGAGAGAGAGAGAGAGAGAGAGAGAGAGAGAGAGAGAGAGAGAGAGAGAGAGAGAGAGAGAGAGAGAGAGAGAGAGAGAGAGAGAGAGAGAGAGAGAGAGAGAGAGAGAGAGAGAGAGAGAGAGGTGCTAATGGAATCAGCTTGGGGAATCATATTGATGGCTATCTCGTCCTCTGCAGACGGCTATGTCCCCTTCATACGGGTGTGGGAATTTGGGCTCAAGGTTACAGGGTCTGTCGTTAAAATCAAATAGCAAATTAGAGAAACTACAAGCTCCTGCTTGATTGTGTTTTCATGTGAGATAGGGGAAGCTATGGGCATGCAGGAGTGCTTGCCTGCCCAATGCCTACATTCACACAGATACGGTGTTTGGAAGCTATTGTTACGGTGCATCTGCCTATTCAGTAGGAAATATTTGAATTTAACATAAAAATCCTTTACATGTGGGGTTCTTATTGCATGTGTAGGCTTGCTATTAGTGCACCCTCAAAAGGAGGTTGAGCTCATGTTGGATCACTATTGTCTCTTTTAAAATAATGAGACATCGCTCATGAACGGCCTGAAACTATTCTCGTACGTTGCTGTTCTACTCCCTTCAATGTGATTGATTTGGGTTTACTCTGCAATCACACTATACATAGAGATAGACAAATACTCACAAGCTCTTTGGAATGTTTTTTGGCATTTGAGAATCTTCTAGCTCGTGCATAGAAGTCAAATGGTAGTATACATAGTAACCACACCGGCTGGAAATGTTTGGTTTGGACTAGTGGAAAGGGAGTTTTTGAGTTTCAAAAAATCTAGAAATTGTAGGAAATAGGAGTTGGTAATATACATATGATTGGGCAGTCATACTTATTGAACGTTTGGTTCATTCTTGTTTTTGATATAGTTTTCCATACTCGAAATCTGGGAAGTGTAATTCTTTTCCCATCGAGCCATTCAAAGCCCAATTCGTGAGTCTAGCACCCGATCCCCTTGGTCACATAGATGAATTTCGTAGAGTTAATTGTTTATGTACATTGTAAATATTTCCATTGTGAATTTTACTTAGGTTTTATTATGTAATTATCTATATTATAACTGTTAGACTGCACATTGTATGGTACTGATATCATAGAGTAGAGATATAGCTATTATTAATGTGCGTATACAATTTATACTTTAGTATATACATCAATAATTATTATGTATGTAACATGTTACATGTAATACATGGTAGATATACTCAATATTCCACTCTCAAGTGACCACAAATGATCCATGGTGCTCTTAAGTTGTAAGACCCCCATTATGAGGAGAAGCCATAATGAGAGGGAAGACATTTGTGGAACCCTAACTTTCAAGTTGGATGAGGTCTATATGTAACTGTTGATGCTAGTAAATGATTTTTGTGAGCCTAGCCATTAGGTTAGGTAGGGCATAAACTTTCGGGCCGTTAGGTTGCCATTCAAGGTGAAAATAAAGGCCTTGTGGCACTACATGGTTTCCTCATAGAACTTTAATGGGGGAGTGGAGAGGGGGGC
>CM035441.1:104005686-104018186 GCA_020310875.1 Ceratopteris richardii | reverse complement strand
GCATAGCAGCCATCCAATTTTCTGAATTTTGTGCTTCATCAAAAGAAACAGACTCATTCTTATCACAGAGACTAGATGCAGCCATAGCATAGCAATCTGATGCAAAGGAGGTACTATGAGAGCCTGAACGAGTACGATATGACAAAGGTGCATCTAATTTGCTGTCACGCAAAGTCTGCACCAGCCATTTTGGCATAGTTTTTGCCTGTTCAATATCAGCTCTCTCATCAACAAGTGCATCATGTAAATCTGCATCAGAAATGGAATGATCTGCATCATCATATGAAACCTGCAAAGGCTGAGAAGTTGCCTCATTAGGACCAGCGCTAGCCTGTCCACCTGTAAAAAGAGGCATCAAAGTATCATACATGTCTTTGGAGCTAACAGATGTCTCCTTAGTACATGAAAGCAATGGCTGAATAGCATCTTCCACAAAGACAACATCACGGCTAACCAGAATGCGTTTAGTCTGTGGATGATACAGACGATAGCCTTTACTTTCAGAACTGTACCCAACAAAAATACATTTTACTGCCTTATCATCCAATTTTCTTCGATGTTGTTCAGGCACTAATGCATATGCCAAACAACCAAAAACACGAAGATGAGCAACAGATGGCTTGCGGTCATGCCAAGCCTCATATGGAGTGATGGACTGCAACGCTTTGGTGGGACACCTGTTCAGTACATATGCTGCACACATGACAGCCTCAAGCCAGAAACTATGTGGTAAAGCCTGACTTTTGACCATGCACCTCGCCATCTCCATGAGTGACCTGTTCTTTCGTTCAGCAACTCCATTCTGTTGAGGTGTATACGGCACTGTACACTGGTGTTTTATCCCACGTTCAGCCAGAAATGCATTAAAATCTGAAGACATATATTCCCCCCCTCGATCAGAACGGAGGGTGCCCATTTTACATGCTGACAGATTTTCAGCCAAAACCAAAAACTGTTTGAAGCACATGAACACTTCGGACTTTGCTTTGAGTGGATATACCCATGCATGCCTGGAAAAATCATCAATGAAAGTCACGAAGTAAAGGTAATTTCCAAAAGAGGGTGTCTGCATAGGACCACAGACATCACTATGTACAAGCTGCAATTTCTGCATAGCCCGAACTGAACCATCTTTTGGAAAGGAAGAACGCTGCATTTTGCCCAAAATACAGCCTTCACAAACATGTTTTCCAGGTGCCTCAAGTTTGGGCAAAGAGGACACCATTTCAGATTTCTGCAGGCGTAACAAACTAGCAAAATTCAGATGACCAAAGCGTGCATGCCAAAGCTTTGCATCTGACATAGCCTGAGAATCATGAACTGCACATGCCGAATCATTCACAGATCTTTCATAGTCTATGAGCTTATACAGCCCACGACATAAAATGCCAGAAGCAATAATCACATCGCCATTTGAGAGATCATGGACTGTACACCTGTCATCAACGAATTTCACAACCAAGCCAATCTTGGCTAATGCAGAAACTGATAACAGGTTCTTTTTGATCCCTGGCACAAATAAAGCATCTGACAAAGTGAAAGAACTACCATCAACAGTAGTCAGAATGATCATACGAACTCCCATAACAGGATAAGAGGAGTTATTGGCGCATGTGACAGTATTCCCTGTAGGGGCAGGCTCGAGTGAAGAGAAGAAACTGCGCTGCGAGGTAATATGTTTGGTCGCCCCACTGTCAAAGTACCAAACATCTGAGTCTACTGCAGACATGCACTGATCATGAGAAGATGGGTCAAAACTGCAGACAGTAGTAAACGCCTATTCTTCTTCCTGCACAAGATTTGCAGACTCTGTTTTTGGTGTAGAGGCCTCTGCAACAACCATTCCAGCCTCTTTCTTCTTTGCCTCTTTAGCAGCCAGTTTTGGACAGTTCTTTATAATATGATCATTTCCTTAACAGTACTTGCAGAACAATTTCTGCTTTTCTGATTTCTTCTCATCTTTATCCTGGTTCTTCGATTGTGCAGCATTTGCATATTTCTTCTTACTAATAGAAGAGCTCCATTTTCCTTTGCCCTTCTGACTAGCCAGGAAAGCTTGATCTGCAACACGCATAATGGACCTGTTCTGCCTGGACTGATCTTCCTGCAACAGAACAGAGACTAATTCCTCAAATGACAAGGCATTCGGATTGCCTTTCATCATCAATCGAAGAGTAGAGGCAAAACTCTGATATGAATCAGGAAGGCCATTCAGAACGGTCTGCACAAGTGAGCTATCTGGTATAACCTCATCAGCAGAAATCAATTGTTCCTTCAGGTCTTTGATCTTTGTAAGAAAACTGTCCATCGAATCACCTTCATTCATGTGCTCACTCTCCAACTGTTTTCGGAGGTAAGCAACACGAGCCTCATTCCTAGCCTGGTACAAAGTGGTAAGTGTATCCCAAGCATCCTTTGCTGTTCTGCAAGAGCGAATATGAGGAATAATGGCACGTTTGACTGACAAAGCTATCAATGCATGTGCCTGGGCATCTCTGCCATCCCAACGAATCTGCTCTGCAGTAGGTGCAACAGAAACAGCAGCACGAACAGGAATCTGCGGAATATCATCTTCGACACCATCTTCATCAGCTCCAACACCTGTATTTGCAGTACCTGTCGTTACAGGTGTAACAGGACGTCTTTCAACACCCTGCACAATGTTCCACAATCCTTTTGCAACCAGTACATGTCGCATCATGTAAGCCCATAATAGGTAGTTGGTACCATCCAACTTATCCTCAACAGCCAACATACGGAATACATCACTGCTTTCAGCCATGGCCGGTGACTAAAATACCTTGATGCACAAAATTGACTGTATCTCAAAAAGTTGAACAGAACTGCCCAGACGAGTTCTTCTAGACCTGTAGCAGACTTCGAGACGCTTAAACTGGCGAACAGAAACTGGTATATACCTTTGGCACAAAAGGACGAAATAGCCTGCACAAGCACTGCGATAGTGCGTTCGGAGGCCGAAACGAGCTCAAATCGCGATTTCGGCACCACAAAGCGAAGCAGTTTTGATCTCGGAAACACCCTAAGTATGCTCACCAAATTTTGTGCGAATCTGAGACTGCAAACGGAGGAGTGTCGACGGCGCCCTAGAAGAAGCAACGACCTGCTCTGATACCAATTGTTGGAGTTAGACGTCTGCGGAAGCACGCGAACAGCACAAGGAAGAAGAAGAAGCTTGGAGCACAACACACAAGACTCACTGTATTACTAGAGAATATACAAAGATAAGTAGCCCATTAGGGCAATCGGCGTATATACAAGCCGGGGGAAAAAAACCTCCTAAAGAGGGAAAAAAGTGCCCCGGCGGTCCTAGAGTGTTCACACACATCACTACCTAAATATATCAACAGAGTCCACCTGAACTTCTCATCTATGAGTTCATATCGAGTGGTCGTCTATGACTCATAGCCGATCTCATAAGGGGGGATCTCTGAGTCCAATTAAAACGCCCATCAAGAGCTACCACAGAAGAACTGTTCATTATACCCCTCTTAGGGTATCTCCTGACCCTCTTCCACTTCCGGTTGGATCTTCATCTTCATCTTCATCTTCATCCTCATCATCAGAGGAACTACTTTCCCTCAACAATAGCACAAGGAGAATGGTAGACGATTTAGCCGCACTTCTATCTCGAATCAACATAAAATTTCCAACCTTCAAAGGAGCTTCTCACGAGGACCCAGATGACCATGTGCGAAGGTTTTTATCCTTGTGCAAGAGCAGGGGGCTCCAGAACCGACATGACGCTTTTCTAGCCCTCTTTCCAGCTACCTTGGAGAGCGTTGCTGATAGATGGTTCAGCCAATATGCTGGACACTTTGCAACATGGGAAGCCTTAAGGGTAGCCTTCACCAACACCTTCAGACCAGGTAACTCCACTGAACGGACCCTTGATAATTTAGAAAATCTTAATCTTCAGCCTGAGGAATCGTTCCTTGAGCTAATGACTAGAGTGAAATCTCTAATAGCGAGACTCCCTGCCCAACCTGGAGACTTTTTGGTTAAGAAGTGGGTGGAAAAAGCCCTCCCAAAATCCTCTCAACAGAAACTGAGGGAACTATTACGACCAGGCGCAACATTACAGGAATTTGAAGGTGCTGCAACTAGGATCGAGGAGGCGTACCATCATTTTGAAGGAAAGAAGGCAAGTCAAGAAGAATCTCACAGGGACTCAATGGCGAGCCTCAGGAGGGAGTTAGAAGCCCTTAAACTACAGAAGAGTTTACAAGAAGAAAAGAATGCAAGAGAAGACACCATTGCACATCTCCGGCAAGAGGTGGAGGAGCTTAAGGCTCAGAAGGAGATCAAATCTTTCATTTGGTGTACAATATGTAACATAGCAGGTCATAGCAACCAGGAATGTCCAGAGAAGACCACATGCCAATTCTGTGGAAAAAGTGGCCATGAGGCAAGAGATTGCTACTTCCTCAAGGGCATTCAAACCAATTGGGTCCAGGTTCCTGGAGCACAGTTCAACCAACATAGCCACCCATAAGAAGTAATGTACACTACTACTCAATTCAACAACAATGCCCCTCAGTACAATAATAATGGTCAAAGAAAACTTTTATCAACAAGAGGAAGCCCATAATGTGCTATTGATGCGGCGAGTACGGGCATTTCCAGGGTAGATGTTCTCTTCCTGAAGGTTCACCTCCATGCAAACTCTGCCCAGACGTCACCGACCACTATTCAAAAAATTGTCCAAAGTTGCGGCCAAGCACCGGCCAAGGAGGACTATGTGGGCAGTAACCTGACTATGTGGGCAGCAACCTGGGAGTTCCTCATACCAGGTAAACGTAATTTCTGTAAATGGTGAAAGCAGTCCAAGGTGGGGAGACAACCTAACCAACCCGGTTTTAGAGAGAGGGTTACCTTCAGAAATAACATCAACTCCTATGGCTGGACCAATTCCAGGTATGCAAAATCCTTTGGACAGAACAATTTCAAGAATCAGTCCCATTTCGAAAATTTGTCCAGTCTCACAAAGTAGACTAATTCCAAGTTCAGAGCTTCTACTAATTCAAGAAAACACACCGATTCTTTAAGTTGGGTCAACTACCAAAGGGAGACAAATGCCTGACAGATTGGTGAAGCCAATTTCAGAAATAAGTCCAATCTCAGAAATTGGACCATTTCAAGGAAAGGGGCCAATTTCAAAAATTGGGTCCACTTTGATGGGACTTATTCTTGAAAACAGACGCAAACTAATCTATGCTGAAAATCCACTAAAACAAAATAATCTTGAATATCTTGCAGCAAATGTAGTATCACTAACTGAAATCAAGGTTGGAGAAGCGGATGCTGGAGAAGCGGATGCTGGAGTACTTACAAGGGCCCAAAAGAAGAAATTACAGGAACAAATCAAGCGCTAGACCAATTACATGGAAGAGGCAGAACCTAGCTCGAAAGTGCCTTATCTTGATGGAAGAAGCGAGGAGGTAGATGAAGCCTACAAGGATGCCGTGAAGGAACTGAATGGTTCATCAGAAGAGTTGGAATCTGCTATTGTCGACATCGAGAATCTCCTGAAAAACACCTATAAACAGGTATATCTCTATGATCTTTTAAGGATGGATGAAGGGTTTAGGAGTAACGTTCTCGGAATAATTGAAACATTTTGCCCTCCAACCCCTGAGATCAAAATTAGTGGCGGGCATGTACCAGCCAATTTGATAATGGCAGGTAAGACGCCCACTAGTGACTCTAGAAGTCCAAGAGTCACCTTGACCATCAAAGGCAAAACTTTTACCGGAGTTATTATTGATGGAGGGTCGGGCATTAATCTAATGCCTCACTACACTATGCTCTCACTAGGTTTGGACATGACAAAGAAAGCCTCTTTCACTGTGACTCTTGAAGATCAAAGGAGGGTCCAACCACTGGGAATCGTGGAACATGTGAAGGTGATTATTCAAGAAATCCAATTTTTTTTTTTAATTTTGTTGTGGTCGATGTTCCCTTCGTGGAAGGAGGATACCCGTTGCTGATTGGCCGATGGCCGAGACATCATCACACAGTTCATGACTGGAGCAATGAAACTTTGTTAGTCAACACAATTGACTCACGGCAATATCTAAGACTGGACAACAAATATCAAAGACAATATGAAGGTAACACACATTCCCTTTTCATACATGAGGAAAAAGAATTAGAGGTGGAAGATGATAAAGATATGCTCCAATGGATAGAAGCGGTAGACTCATTTCCGTGCTATGGGATTAATATAAGTGAAAATGACAAGGAAGTTGAAACTATTGGGATAGGAGAACCTATCCTCGACTATAGACGGGGAAAAGATAAAATATGCAGGTACTACACTGAAGGCGCTCTCGATGGATACAAATTATCACCAGAATATGAAGACTTGCAAAAAGAGGTAAAGGAGGATTCTTCACCAAGGGAGGAGCTAGCAAAAGGATGGGTTCAAAAGAAGGAGACTAATATCCTCTTGGATGAGTCTCCCTGCTTTTCAAAGTGACCTTTTCGACAAAGAAGCTACAAAATCCATTTTAACCTCCAGCTTAGTGAAGGAGGTTAACTTGGGACCAAAAGCGAAACCTCAATCAGTTCTTTTGGCATCTTGGCTGTGGGAGTATCCTACTCTACTCGCTGAGGTAATTACTTTCATGAGTAAATTCAAAAGCATCTTTGCATGGACATATGAAGACCTTGAAGGGATAGCTCCACACTTAGGAGAGCACACAATACCTCTCCTCGAGAATGCAAAACCTATCAGAGGGAGGATATACAGATTCAATCCAAAATATGCTGAAGCGGTGAAAAAAGAGTTTGAGAAAATGGAAGAAGCAAAAATAATTGTACCAGTGGAACATTCGCAGTGGCTGTCATCCATGGTCATAGCTCCTAAAAAGCAATCGAATAAAATCAGAATTTGTGTCGATTTCAAGGCTCTCAATTAGGTAACAATCCTTGATGGCTTTCCTACTCCTTTTTCTGAACAAGTGGTAGAAGATGTATCAGGACATTCTCTCTACAGTTTCATGGATGGTTTCAGTGGGTACAATCAAGTACCAATTCATCCTGCAGATCAACCCAAAACAGCCTTTGTCACACCATGGGGTACATATGTGTACACTAAGATGGCTTTTGGTCTAAGAAATGCTCCTGCATCCTTCAAGAGGGTGGTCTCCACCATTTTTAGACCACTGCTTTTGAAATTCTTAAGAAATTTTATGGATGATTTTTCCACTTTCTCAAGTGCAGGATGTTCCTCTCCTATCGAATACTTTAGAGAACACATTGCACAATTGCGAGAAGTGTTCGAGCTATGCAGCCAAGCACGACTCAAGCTGAACCCAAACAAATGTCACTTTTTAGTCACTGAAGGAACACCTCTTGGGCATGTGGTTTCATCAAAAGGTATGGCTCCCGATCCTGATAAGGTACTTGCCATTATGCGAATGCCATGTCCTATTAGTTCGAAACAAGTACAAAGTTTCCTTGGTCACACTGGATATCATAGAAAGTTCATCAAAATGTATGCTGATATAGCAAGGCCACTGTCTAGACTAACAGGAAAACTAGTCCCATTTACTTGGTCTCAGGAAGAGGAATTAGCATTTGAAACTCTCAAAGGTAAATTGGCAAGCGCTCCCATTCTCATAGTTCCGGATTGGGATGTACCTTTTCATGTGCATGTGGATGCCAGTTCCACTGCTTTAGGCGTAATTCTTGCACAACCAAGCAAGGAACATAAACTAGATAGACCCATTCATTATGCAAGTAGAATTCTCTCCAAAGGTGAAAGAATCTACAGCACGACAGAAAGGGAAGCGTTGGCCATTGTGTTTGCTCTCAAGAAATTTAGACACTTGCTCTTGGGTGTTCATTTTGTGGTAATTACAGATCATCAAGCAATCAAATACTTGATCAATAAGCCTAACATTGTAGGTCGCATTTGGAGGTGGTTACTACATTTCCAAGAGTTTGATTTTGAAATAATGCAAAGACCAGGAAAACAACATGTCATGGAAGATCATCTATCTAGAATACGAGTACTTGATGAAGGCAAGGGAGTAAATGATGATCTCCCAGACCATCACCTATTCCAGGTAAATACGTATCCATCATGGTACAGTGAAATAGTCCACTTGTTATCTACTAGCACTTGCTCTTCACAAATGTCAGCATTAGAGAAAAGGAGACTCTTAATTAAAAGTAGAAGCTTCACTCTCATTGGCGGGCAACTCTTCAAAATCGGAGCTGATGGTATGATCAGAAGATGTGCATATCCTCAACAAGTTCAAGCCATCCTAGAATCTGCCCACAATGGACCATCATCATGTCATTATCCAGGACACATCACTGTCCATAGAGTGCTCCAGAGTGGACTTTGGTGGCCCTACTTCTTTAGAGATGCATGTAGCATGGTAAAGTCTTGTGAGATCTGTCAAAGATGTGGTCCTAAACCATCTAAGCTCAACAATAGACCTCTAACCATTTCTACAACATGGAAACCCTTTGAAAGATGGGGGCTAGACTTTGTAGGCCCCATCTATCCCATGGCGTATCCCTCAAAAGCAAAATACTTATTGGTGGCAACAGATTATGCTACTAAATGGGCAGAAGTCATTGCATCTGTGGATTGCACCTCTAGGCTCTAACACAGTAGCTACATTTCTGTACGAGCACATTTTCTGCAGGTATGGATGCCCAATTGAAATCACTACAGACCAAGGTACACACTTTGTAAACAGAACTCTTACAACCATCTTCATGAAGTATAAAATCTTCCACAAGATATCGTGCGCATACTATTTGAGAGCTAATGGCCAGGCTGAAAGCACAAATAAGGTGCTCATTACCTTACTTAAGAAGATGTGTCATCAGAAGCCCACCACTTGGGGCATAGCATACTTGGGTGTGCTTTGGGCTTACAGAACTGCCTACAAGGCTACCACTGGGGGCACACCATTCCAATTGTTGTATGGCATGGAAGCTATCATTCCCTTAGAATTCATTCAAGGATCGATACGAGTGGGGACGCATAAAATCAATGGCTCATCTAAGCAAGCTCTATATGCTAGGATCCACTTAGTTGAAGAACTCAGATAAAGGGCAAAGGAAAACATAACAATCTGGCCGATAGAAAAGTAAACAAACTCATCACAGCATGGAGAGGACCCTATAAAGTGGTTCAATTACTTCCTCAGGGAGCAGTAAAACTTGCCACATTGGAAGGTGAACTTTTGCCATTGGTCAATGCTTCCAGGGTAAAACCCTACCAACCTCCCAAGTAACCTCTTCAATCTCCATGTACATAATGTATATAGTCATATTTTCAACTTAAGCAATTGATTTCGTATGCTAGCAATAGGTGCATTTTAGTCAGAGCTGGTCAAGACCGGTCACTATCCAGCGGCAGTAAAGTCATCAATCAGCCCGAACATCATGCTTGTACTGCCCCTTGAAAGTATCAGGCTTTCCCACCCCAACAAACCCAAAATAAAAAAAAAAAAGCCCCTCAATAGTCTCTCACATTCATGCTTACTTTATGAGGATAGTCCTGAATTTTGTGTCTCATGAACTCCTGCCTCATTGGAAACATCAAATCGACTCAAATGATGAAGAGAGAGAAAAAAAAAGTCCTTCACGATCAAGTTCAGATTTCGTCCTTATAGTTTCGACCCTGAAAATTCATCCCTCAAAGCATAAAACTTCATCCATCATGATCAAGTTGCTTCACATCATATTTTGGCCACTAAATTCGTCCATCCCCTTTTTAGTCCTTAAAATTTCACGCTAAAAAAATTCATCCCCTTACTATCACATCTTGGTTCGCTGCAAGTCATCCCTAGCAACTCTATGAATTCAACTGGGCCCTCAGCAAGTCATCACGATTCACAACACGATTCACACCACTCGAATTTGGCCTCAGTTAAATTTGGAAACTCCTTGATATTCGACCCCGAACACATCTATCGCACCTGTCAGCCGCATCCAGTAGAACTCTCTTGTGCCTAATTTTGGCTTACTACCCATCATTAGAACTCAGCTCATACTTCAGTGCTGCACTTCCTTTTGACCACCAAGATACCTAGCTACTTCTACATGCATCAACGCAAAAACCGGAGAATATCTGTGCAAATTTATCCCATGGCTCCCCGATTTCGTCCCTGTTCTACAAGCGTTTAACATAAAAATCTTAATATCCCTGAACCTACACTTAATTACAGGGTTGTCTCAGCCAAGAGATTAGCATCACGCCTGGCTTAGATAGAATTCAACCTGCACCTGTACCTCTTATCTAGTTCACTGCCGGAAGTCAATTACATCATCGGTCACGAGCAGCAATTCCTTCGCAATCACTTTGCTGCAGCACTCTCCAACAGTTTCGATAGAAAGGCTGTGTGCACAATGGCATCATCCAACAACCTTACTGCCTCTACACAAGATGTTCAACATACCCAATCTAAAACAGCAAACATTACCGACCTTAACTCTGAATTGCATTTACATGAAAGAATCCTAATATCAGCAACATCCCCCACTGATGTGCAGCATCATGCAGCCACATAAATAAACAAAGGCAAACAAAAACAATTGGTAATTCCTCTCTCCTCAGGAGAGAAGGACAACACAGATGAAGAGGAAGAAAATTCCGAACAACCCAACCAGTCTACTGGGTCTGAGTTTGTACCTTCCGAAAGTCTTTCTTCCATGGATCCTTAAGAAGGAACAGGTTCTTTTTCTCAGAACTCATCAGGTACGGGAAGTAAGGGGATTTTCATACATGCTCATTCTAACTTGCCGGCTGAATGAGAAACTCTTTCATATCTATTCCCCACTGACCAATTGGTAGCCCTGGGAATAAAAGAATTTTCCTTAGTTCCTCTCGCAGATGATCCCGATCATATGGAAATAACTGATTTTTTCAATCATTTCCCAAATTTGATTGGGGCACATTGTCCTTGGATATGGTTGCTTTCGCCATGGGTGCAGCCACTACTATGCCGTCTTCCTCAAACATCACTTACTCGGGTATACCAGAAGATCAATTAATTACTAAATGCAAGGCAGCCTTTGCTGAAAACCCTATTGCTTTAGCCACAACACCCATTTTGCGCGCCTTCAAGTTTTATTTTTTACTCAGGAACATGCAAGCCAAAATTTCTTTTATTAATACTCTCTTGTGCGATGGATTGCTATGTATGCTTTACTCCAAGCCATATCCATTTCATCAACTACTGTGGAAATCAGTACTCACGAAGAGAAAGCGCTTCGTTTCCCAAGCTAATAAAGGAGCTTCAACCTTTCATGTCTATTCACCCAATATACTCGCTTGGTTACGGTCGCTTCTTGCTTTATACCCCAATATTCGTTCTTCGCCATTAACACGGAGAATAGGCAGAAATCTACAACCAAAAGAGGATTACATGTGCTTCGATCTAAACTACAGACCTACAACAAACAAAAAAGGGCCAAAGTAGTCGGTGATTCTAGAGCAGAGTTGGATTCGCTTCCTGTTCATGAGCAAGGCTATGCGCGAGCAAGAGCTGGTAAAAAATGATCTTTCTCTACTTCCCCACCCTCTACATCACATGTTTTGACATCTCCATCTTGCACTACCCCATCCACCATCACTCCCACAACACCTATTGTTACACCTATTCCCACTACATTTACTACATATTCTATGACCCCACCACACATTACTTCATCCTTTGCTGCACCTGTTGAACACTCAATATCTGATACTCCTTCTCAAGTCCTTCAACCTACAACAACTCACACCACTCAGCCACAGGCATCCGTGCCATCACCTAATTACTCACCATCACCTCTATCACCCGCACATACTAGTTCACCACTGCAAACATATGTGCCACATTCTTTAAATCCTACCTCAACATCCTTGACAACTCCTACAACCATTGTTGCCCCTACACACACTCCCATCTCACTAGAACCCATTGCACCTACTATCCCCTCTCCCTCCATTACACATGCACTTAACACTTCGGATCCAGCTCCTTCACTTCCATGTCCTTCCGACACTCCATCCATCCCCCTTCACAAATCTTCGTTCAGGCAGTCACAGATACTCGTACTCACATGCTGGAGTTGTGCGATCAGCAAGATATCTCGTTGGAACCTCAGCTGACTGCTTTTGACGAGCAGCATACATATCTCACCATGATGAGGACCTTGGTAGCATCTCTCATAAGATGCAACCGAGAGCTTCGATCTCGTATAGATTACATGGATGCAGAGTTTAAAAGGCTACAGAATGAACTACTGTTACTGGCTCATCAAGGACAACAAAACACTGATATAAAGAAGGAAAACCAAGAATTACATAAACAGGTGGAATTCTCCAAACAGAAGTATGAAAAAGCAAGGGAGAAATATGAACGAGCCAGAGCACTACACACCATGGCTTCTGATGTATTCTCTGCAGACAACCAATAGAGTTTGCCTTTTCTAGCAGTTTAGTTATTTTGCATTTTAGTAGATGC